>BDMV01000008.1:2613338-2780441 GCA_008326285.1 Oryza officinalis
ACACAAATAAACAATAAACAAGCAAACTAAAATTATGCCTGAGGACTAGACTTTGTCTGAGGAGGTCATATCTTGAAAATAGCCTATTAGGAATTTATATTTCGCAATTAAGGTTTCTAGTAAATACTTTACCAATAGACATTATTTTGCAAATAATTTCCAAAAGCTTATCACTCTATATAAAGGTGCATAGAAAATAATCAAAGCTATTTCTTTAGTGGAACAATATTTGTTTTAATAAACTATCCCTTAATGGGTTTTATCCAAAATGGTGATACATTTAGATATATAGCTTTATTTATAAAATATGCTCAAGGGTTTTTGTTTTTCGAAAATAATTGGCATATGCAAATCATAGCTCCTTGAATAAATCATATTTGAAATCAAATATCGACGTATCCTCAGACGTTCGTCTATTAGCCCACGTGTAAACGAAAAACGACAGATCGAATTGAGTTAGTTCAGGCATGAATGTATTTTGAAAAAGATTTTTGGTTATTCTGAATTTTTAATTCCGTATTCCAGAGTCGAAATATTCAGGATGTTACAGTTTATCGGTGAGAGCCTTCCTATTCTTCGTTGTTTTTGTTTTTTCTATAGTCCAAAAAAATTAGTAGATTAATTTTTCGTAGGTAGGGCTTGTTGAGTTTTCTGTTACATAGTTGTGTCGAGTTGTTAGTCTTAGCATTCCATTTCCGTCATTTAAAGTTTCAAGTTCTTGCCGTCATCACCACTATTGTTGCCCTCAACACCATTGTTGCTATCCACCAAATCACCACTATTATTTCCTTCCTTTGAGTCTGCTGCCGCAAAATAAAACCCTGATTTGATTGTCCTATCTTAAAACAACCATATCTTTCTCATACGGACTCGGAATGAGGCAAATTATATATCCACGGACATCTACAGAAAAAGAATCTCGAAATTTCGCTTGTAAGATTGTGTTTTCGAGGCGAGATGCTTCGGCACCCATTTTGATAGAACTTTGAAAAATTCTACGGGCCACATATTTTGTACATTCGAGCTTAAATTTTCTATGGTTGATTCTTGCATGCTCCTAGGCGTGAAAAATATCAAAAAAATAAAATAAAAAAGTTACACCTCTCTCCTCTACACAAGAGAAAAAAAAGAAAGATTGGAGCCATAGGGAGGGAGCGCCAGCATTACTAGCACCCTCCTACTGCCACGTAAATGCTGGGTGTGCCACGGTGGCATGGGATGCTGCCGCCGTCCCGTTGGCCCATGGCGCCAGCCTCTCTGGCACCTCAAAAAGAACCATTCCTGGGATAAGTTTTTTAGAGGTCTATTTGTAAAATATGTTTTTGAAATAGATCAAATTGTAAAAAATCCAAGCAATGGAACCCTATCAAACCACTCAGGATATGGACGTCGATACATATAGGTCTGCTCCTTAGGTTTGATTTCAAACTGTTCTCACATCGTCTCAGTAATTCTATTGGCCAACTCATTACTCCTTGCATTGCCGATGTTATATTGATGAGGCACTGTTCCTTTCATATATTAATACTCTTCGTTATGCCTATACTGATGAGCTTCTTGTGGTCGATATTGATGTGGTTCTTCATACCGATGGTAATATGGTTGTCTCCCGAGCTGAATTCTTTGAGCAATTGATTCATTCACTGTTCACTTAACTAAATCTTAAAGCATGTCCACCAACACTCCAGATTGATCGATCAATGCAAAATGCACAACTTCATGGATCAAATCATGAAAAGACTTCTACGGATTAATGAGCTCATCTTGGCTTGGTTTACCGACTGGAACTGCTCTTGGAAAGTGTGTCATCTGAATTGGTCCTTGTCATGTCATGTCAAAAGATTCAAGATAGAGCTTCTGAAAATCAACTACGGATTGCTCCACTTGTTGCCATTGTTCGTCTGTTAGCTTCTCCATCATAACTAGGATCATGCCATTAGCATCGACTTTTTCTTTAGACATGTTGGCTTGAATATAATGGTCTCACCGGACGTGCCAAAAATGTGTTGACGTAATAAATTTCTCGTTCACATGTGAAATTTGTCGTTCACATGTGTTGACGTAATGAAATTTGTCGTTCATCTCACCTGAGAGATCTGATTAGCTCTAGTGCAGGTCCTATCAATCAGGTTCAGGGCGTGCCAGTTAGTTTAATTCTGCAACTAACAAGACAGATAGATAGATCGTATAAGATCAAGGAGTCGATCGACCAATAGGCCGATGGAATGTAGCAAGGCCAGACGATGTCGATAGGTTTTGATCAATCGGCTGTAGATTTAATATAGATTCAAATAATCAGATAAATAATGAGATTTATGTTATTATCGGCTAAGACCAAAATATGCATAATCATCAATAATTCGTTCTTTATCAAAAATAATCTTGATAGATCGGACTGAACCGAACCAAGACAGTATAAGATTGAAGTTGATAAAGATAGATTTAACTAAAGATTATATAAGTTTGAATATAAGCCGATGTAACTCAGAAATTGCAACGAAATAATATAATGTAAACCAATCGGCCAAAACTGATATAATGTGATAGATGTAAATCCGATGGTTAAAACATGCATCGACTGAAGATCCGATGTAAATAAATTAAAGTGTATATCGGCTAAACAACCGATACATCTGATAGCTGAAGTCCAAAATAATGATAATTCACCGGCTAGAACTCCGATGAACGTTGCATAAAAACTTATCGGCTTACTAGAGTTAAAAATAATGATAATTCACCATCTAGAACTCCGATGAAAGTTGTATAAAAACTTATTGGCTTACTAGAGTTAAACTTATTAGCAGCAATCTAATAGATCGGACCTAACCGAGACAGTATGAGATTGAAGTTAACAATAAAAACTTATTTAGTCAATAGATCTATGCAAACGTGACAGATATAACAAATCTATCTAGAACAGCAATACGATTAGAGAAATATCAACTTAGCCAGAATATTGGGCCTAACCAAGAAAATCCTAACTAAGTCGATACAAATCTAAATAGCAATGCAATTAAAGATATAACCAATATATCAAATAGACAACGCTTGTGTCAATCTAGATAGAATATCGGATTTAACCGAGAAAGTTCTAGCCACGCCGATACAAACGAAGTTGACGGAACTTACTTCTCGCCGGAGACCGAACTAACCGATGCAGCCCAACTCGAAACTAATAACTCATCGAGATAAAAGGGTGACGATGCGCCGAAAGTTGTATATGGATCGAGAGATAAATTATAAAGACCCTGGGTGTTACATATTTATACTATCGGGTTGATACTAGTCCTGATCAGACAAGATAAAAATTTCCTAAACATAAAAGGAAAAATACAAGTCTTGATCGGACTCTATACAAAACTTTATAAAGAAAGAAAAGTTACTAAATCCTGCCTAATTAATAGATAAAATTAAATTGTCATGTCATAGTCTTCACGATTCTTTCTTGAACTCGGTCTTTTCTGGATAGGCTTCTATCTGCTGATCGGTTTCTTTCCATAACCGAATCCACTAAAGAACCATATCAAATTTTGATGGTAACACCTATCTGATATTGCTGTGCAAAGACGAATTTTAGACTCGATGATAAATTGAGGAACCTAAATTAAACTTCTTGCTGGATGGCTTGTCTTCGATCGTGCCGCACTTCAGCTGGGCAACCGGGTCTGTTTGTTGAAGCTGACGGCCGAGGCAGTAAATCAGCATAAACGCATGGACTAATTTCGAGCATGTAGAATAAACGAGCACTACACCGTAATAGTGGCAGCGAGACACTGTTAAAAAAAAAAAGGAAAAACAATGCCAGTATGAGATACATGTTGGTGTAGATATCCAGGCATCCAGCTAGCATGCTTGCGCACGTAGTACAATGAGTAGTAAGTATATCATGGTGACCTTGTTGGAGTTAATTCTTTTGAAACCGATTCTTGGAGTTAATGGATATCATAGATAAATAATTAACAATTGGACGGCCAAATTAAATAATCGAACAAATAAACAAGCAAACAAATAAACGTGCATACAGGCACTGGATACAAAGGTACGTAGATCGATGTGGCTGGTCATGCATGGCAAATATGTAGGAGTATGTGTGTCTGGCTAGCTAGGTTTTCTTAAGCGAGAGGATTGCCTTGAAGAGCCCCACAAGCACGGTAGCAATGGAGATGAGCGTGACCATGATCTTGAGATTGTGGTAGAAGAACTTGTGCACGGCGATGAATACCCGCCTATCGCGCTTGTAGGCTTGTATCTTTGCTATCATGCCGAAGTAGTGGGTGCCGAGGCGGAGGTGCCTTGCGAGGCCCTTGAAGAAGGCGAGCAACTCCTCGTCACTGAAGAAGCTGTGGACGATGTGCTTGGCTCGCAGCTTGTGCACGTCCTCCCCCTTGTCCATCAGCATCGCCATGAGCGAGAGGTAGGAGCTGACGACGAATCCATCAGTAGAATGACCTCCAATTTCATGCAAAGTGGCCGTGCACGCCTCGAGCGCAGCCATGTTGACCAGCCAGCAAGCGCTGCAGTCGTCTAGGAATAAGGGCGTCAGGGAGAGCTCACCGAAGAGAGGGGCCGGCACTTTCTTGCTTCTGATCACCAGCTTCATGTTGGCAAAACATGCTTCCTTGCTTGGGGTCAGCTTGATGCCCATCCCTTCAAGCTCGACGGCGCTACTGGCTAAAGAGAATTTTTCTCCCAGCTGGCCGATATCATCATCATCCCCTTGGTGGTCACTGACACTAGGCATGTGGCTGCAGCTTATTAGGTATGATCGAGCGAGGCCAAGGAAATGCGGGGGCATAGAGCTGCTGATCTCATCATCCGGCCATTCCCATGCAATGTCTCCTTCAAGCATTAAACTATTTCTTATCATTTCGAGGATCCCCTGCACAGCTACCTGCATGGACATGGAGAAGGTAGACATGAGGGAGCCGAGCACCAGCCACGGGATCTGATTCTCTAACAGCATAATGTCCCTCAGCATGCACGGCCCCGTCGACAACACCATCTGGTTCATCAACAGAGCAGAGCTCACTTCATCAGATCTTACGTAGAGCAGCAGGAAGCAACCATCCAGGAACATCATCTCTGCAAACTCCGCTTCGCTGAACCGCGCGACGGCGTCCTCGTCGTAGCAGCCGCGGGCCTCACCGGCAGTGGAGAGGACCGTGCCATAGACCTCCTCAACTGAGCGGCCAAACTTATGGCACAAGCAGTGAGCCGCTGCATGTTTCAAGTCCTCCGTCTTCTGCAGCTGATCCAGGCCATGGTGGTACGGACCTATGGCAACGAAGCTTGGGACGATGTAGCGTTCGCCTTCACCCCCGATCCATCTTCTTAGGCCCTGCGGAAACCTATGTATCTTTCTCTTATTCTTGGAGAAATCAGCTACAAGTCTCTCGTTTGTCTTCTTCACCCTCTCTTGGATAGGCGGTATTATTGTCACCTCTACTGTGTTCATAGTGGCGCCGCCAATACACGTAAATCAATGCTAGATGCAGGATTGCAAGGGAATGGCTCGGTTTTGTTTGGCTAATTATATTGATTCACTCGATCGCAGCACACGCCCATATATACACCATTGCCCCAACTCGGAAATGTATAGATGACTAGATGTGTGGTCCATTCATTTGCTTGAGTACCAGGGCAATTTGGAGATGGATTTTTATTTCTCGAGAGTACATCCCCTCATTTTTTACATGTTATATAAATAGTTATTAAAATTTTTTTAAAAAATTGATAATATAGATTAATATGAAATATATCACTCCACACACATGCAAGATCAAATTCGACTTCTATAAGTTGCAACAAAAAGACTAAATTAAATTGAAAACAGTTAACATACATTCATAGTTATATTTGTTATTTTTGTTACAATTTATAGTTGAATTTAAATTCGCATGTTTGTGGAGTGATATGTTTCATATTAATCTATCTTGTTAAATGTTTTTAAATTTTTTGATGATTATTTAGGTGACATGCAAGCAACAAGGGGATATCCCCTTGAGGGATGAAAACACTTTCCCCAATATATATTAATGTTGTATAGTCAACGCTGGTCTTAAAGAACCGTTTGTGAGAAATGCATTTTGGCAAACGATTTCTTCACAGCGATTACAATTTCGGTTCCAAATTCCCCTCCTCCAGCAAGCAAATAGCTCAGCCAAAATTTTTGGGTTTTTCCAACTTTTTGTGAATTTGGTCAAAGTTTATTCAAATTCAATCAAATTTCATTAAAATTTTAAATAATCCCGTGCAAAAGAAGTATGAAAATTCATAATCTTTGGAAATTTCAGTGACACCGAAATTCCTAAATTCCTATCCAAAACGAAATTGAAAGACCTGTTTCTTCATATATCTGTATATATGGGCGTCTAAAGATTTCTCACAGGTGATTTTGTACGTTCTCCCATCTGTCTATAAATAGCTTATTTTCTCAGGCCCTAGACTACTGGCGACTCGGTAAACCTTCATTTAAAATAGGGGTTAATATTACCAGCCTCAATTTGTCATTGACCCGTATTATAGTGGTCCTCATGTGTTTTCTTGAAAAAGAAGTGATTGTTAATTGCTTCGAGCACAATCTCAAATCTTTATGCAGCACTAATTCCTTCCCTAAAGTCTTTCCATATGTTTGGTTCTACCTAGCTTCATCTTGAGCCATCACAGTACCCCTCTTTGATAGTAGTCTTCTTTAACAATTCCCGCCCTAAACTTCAACATATGAATGCTGTTGTTTTTTTAATAATTTTTTGTAACTTTATATTTCGATGATTTCTTAAACAAATGAGGGACATCTCTTGAGGATCCGAAATTCCGAACAGTTTCCCTACATGCTCTACATATTCAACATTTCTTGCTCGAGTACGTGTTTGTTTCAGGCTTTCCCGTCCTTAAATTTGTGATTGATCGATCCATACTTTAGTGGTCCTCGTGTATATTCTCGAAAAGACAAGAGGAGGAGGTCATTTTTTTTCTTTTGCGGGGGATAAAAGAGGGGATTGCTAATTGCTTGGAGCTCAATCCAGATCTTCAAGCAGACTGCAGCATCATATACCTTCCCGAAAATCTCTTTATGTGTTTTGTTCCATCACTTCTGCTACATCTGTTACATATTATAAGTCAGACTTTTTTCTTGTCAAACTCTATTAAATTTATCAAATTTATAAAAAAATATAAAAATACTTTTCACCCAAAACAAACATATTATCGAAATATTCAATATTACATTTAATGAAACTAATTTGATGTTGTAGATGTTGCTAAATTTTTCTATAAACTTAATAAAATTTATTAAAATTTAAATTAAAAAATAAATCAAAACGATTTATAATATAAAACAGATAGAGAGTATTTGCTACTAGTAGTCTTCGTTTTACAATTCCCGGCGTGAACTCCACAAAAGTTAGCATCAATGAGACAATAGCGTCTTCAGCAAATTTAAACAGGCTGTAGTGTTCTTTCTTTTAAAAAAGGAAAAAAGAAAATAAAAGAAAAGGTTCTGCAAGTGTAAAGTAACAAAGTAAAACGCAGCTGCACAAACAGGCCCATGTTTTATTTGGGCCCAATTCACAAGGCCCATCATAGAGGCAATCCCTATTATCCACGGCCTCTCCATCTCCACCTGAAAGGCTCAAACCCAAAAAGCCCACCAACCTCTGCGCCCCCGTCGCCGGCGACCACCACCACCACCACCACCATGCGCGCCGCCGCCGCAGCCGCCACCGTCACCGCGGGGACCATCTCGTCGCCTTCACCCAGTCTCCTCCGCGCGATCACCAGGGCTACCGCCGTCTCCTTCCCTCGGCGATCGCCTCCCACGACCTCCCTCCTCTCGGTCTCCTCCGCCTCCGCCCCGCCGTCGGCCAACCCCAAGTACCACAACGCGAAGGTGGACGCGGGCGACGAGGAGGTGGACGGGGAGGAGCTGCTGCAGAGGTTCAGGCGGGAGGTGGCGCGCGCCGGTGTCATGGAGGAGATCAGGTGGCGGCGGAGGCACGAGGACGCCCGGGACAAGCGCAAGCGCAAGGCCCGCTCCGCCGCCCGGAGGTTTCGCCGGAGGTGAGGCCCTCGTCGATCCATCGGTCGATTGCTTCCGTGATCCCGCCTTACGCCCGATCAAAGTTGATCCTAATCCTATTATTTTCTTTCTCCCCATTTCGTCGGCTGCAGATTAGCTGCGGCCTTCTTCTACTCTTTTGCTCGTTGATGATCCATTTCATGTGCTTACCATTTCAGGTGCTAATTAATAGTGCGATTTCCCCATTCTAGGTGCTAATTAATAGTGTGATTTCCGTCAGCATCATGAAATCACCGTCGATCTGTTCTAATATTTGGCATGCTGCTTAGCAAAACTATAAGCATAGGTTGTTCATTTTAGGTCCCTTCCGTATTTCAGTGACTGGTTTCACTCATTACATGAATGCGATGTTACCTCTTTATCGGCTATTTTTTTCTCTCATAATTAGATTGCTATATAATACATTGAGCATATGTGAATGTCATTAGCATTTCTGCGCTCTGATGCTACTGACCTCTGAATGTGGTAGTTGGACTACTGATCATATCGTAAACTGATTGTCATTAGCATTTAAGTTCTGAATGCAAGCAATTGAGATGGTCCCCTTTTCTTAGCAAGAAAGATAGTCCTTGTCAAAGATCTTGTGTTTTGTTCAGTATCCACTAACAGTTTTTTATAGTTGATGATCATATTGCTTCTATTCTGGCCTTTTGACATATTGTTCCTATTCTCAGCCATATGAATTCATCATGGTAACGCGCATTCCCATGTAGAAATAACTAGAAAGTGTCAAATTGATCATCCATTGTACATTATGGCAACCCACTTTTGACATTTTATGATGTGTAGCATGAGGGATAGTCTACGATTATGCTTTGTAATTTCCAAGTGTCTCTTGAGTTCGTTTTGATTGTCACATGCTTTTTCTAATTGGTCCTATCATTTCTACTGCAGGCATTTCAAGGGTCCATATCCATTTGGTGAGTCGCAGGAACCAAAAGAGGGGATAGTGGATGATGATAAGCTTGACAATTGGGAGCTTCCTGGAGGCGAGCTCCCTTCTTACAGATGAACCGACAAATGACGACGATGCTTTTTGTCTGACGAAGGGTTTCAATGCTTCTACTTCAGTTTGTCTTTCTTCTTCTTCTTCAGCAGCAGCAGTAGAGTAAATCTTACCCAACACAATCCTAGTTGATCCGCGACCAAGATTTAGTGAACAGGCATTTCTAGGTTAAAATATAGTTGTTATGTCGCAGAAGACCTATTCTGAACTAATTCCTCTGTTGTGTGTTAATTGCCAGTTTGCTTCATGTGCCTTTGCCTTTTCTCTGCTTAACTTCTATCCTGCTAGTGTTGCTTCTGACATGCATATTGCACATATTGCATGAAGTACAGAGCTTATTCTTTTCTTGGACTATGAAAGCTAATGGGCCAAATTGAGTGACCCCAAAGTTGGTAGGATTTGGGGCTCTTGGCAGTTGGAAATCACTTGGCCCTCAAAAAGTCTAGTTGCAAATTTTTGTGGATAAGTACTGCAAATAATTGAGATTTGATCATCATCTTGTTGTACTAATTGTGAAGTGCACGCTTGTGATGGACAGAACGACATGGAGAAAACGATAAAGAAGAGGAAAGGAAGAACGAACAGGAAAGCTCGTGGCCTATCCCCATATGCATACCATCTTGCCACGCATGTTCCGGCATTATTAGGCAAATGATTGGGACTTAGATTGTTCTTGTTATTTATCCTGTTCTTTTTTCGCTGTCTTTTTGGGTTGAGCTGGCAAATATACAGTTGCTCAATAGTTTACTTGCAGAAAGCTCGAATGCTCCAGCACATCAACAGAAAGATCAGATTGCTTCTGGAATTAGTGTCAGCAACGCTGCATCCGAATGCCTAACTGTGGGCCCACCACTCTACCTGTATTTCTTCTTTCTTTTTTTTATTTTTTGATGCCAATTCTCATCATCTTATTTTATTTTGTTTGTTGGTTTTGTTCTGTGATTCTGTGCTGGTAAGAAAGAAATGGTCCTTTCATCAGGCTGGTGAGAATGGATATATTTATTGTTTCTTCAGAATTACTGCGAGATTAAGATTGTGGCAAACATGGCCCAACATGTTTCCATGGTCTAATCATACTCATACAAGACAGGATCCTAATAAAATCGTACCAATTCTATCGTACGCGTAGCAATTTTCAATTAAGATTACCAGGTCATTAGGTAATCCTAGGAAGGTGCCTGCAGAAGGGTGGAACGATTTAAATGTGCCTCTTGCATGAGTGCGACCCATGACGTTCTTGATCAGCTGGCTTTGGATGGTGAGTTCATAACCGACAGCAGCAGAAGAAACTAAAAAGAATATGTACTATAAATAAGTTGCCGTTGTATGCTTTGATTGCCCAGCCATTTCCAGTCAACGTTTTCAGACGGCTGACAAAATTTTCAAACGAACTGAACAAGACAATGCGACCTTTTGGTCCTTTTTAGATTCTCCGCTAAATTTTTTTAAACTGTCACATCGAATATTTGAACACATACATGAAGTATTAAATATAAATAAAAAAAATAACTAATTACACAGTTTGCGTGTAAATTGCGAGACGAATCTTTTAAGCCTAATTGCGTCATGATCTGACAATGTGGTGCTACAGTAAATATTTGCTAATGACAGATTAATTAGGCTTAATAGATTCGTCTCACAGTTTACAGACGGATTCTGTAAGTAATTTGTTTTGTTATTAGTCTATGTTTAATACTTTAAATTTGTGTCCGTATATCCGATGTGACACGCCAAAATTTTACATCCCTGAATCTAAACACACCCATAGCATAAAAAAATTACAAAATCATCACGCCAGCTGATAAATGAGAAAGTTTTAGATGATTAATGCATTTGCCATAAACTTGCATTGCATGGACAGTAAGTAGTAACCTATTGGATCAAATGTTCAGGGAAACAGGGACCAATTATACAGGAACAGGCCTGTACAATAGTACAGTACCTGGTATGGATCCAGCTGCCCTGCATCTAAATCTGAAGCCCCATCATCATCCAATATGCAGTGAGGTACAATGCAACAGAATTTCCAGAGCTAGTACACACTGGAATGAAATGAGCCAACCAATTCAGGGTGCAAAGTGGAGGATTTTGCTCTCCATGTATGCCAGAGAGACAAGCAAAGGTGTGCCAGCTTATGACCTGCCAGAAATTCAGACACTGTTGTCCAATGCATGAAGATTTCAAGGTCCAAATTAGCAACAGCATTATCATAGCAGCTCACATGTCTCCATACATTCATTGTCATGATAGTATACATATGGGTATTATACTATTATACATTTATACTGATGGGGAACCAAACTGCCAAATCGCCGGCCAAATGTGTGTACTTTATTCCTTCAATCTTTCTCAGTTCTACTAAGAGTTATCTTCAGATAGCAACATCACCAGAAGGCACCAAACCAATCCACACTTGCCAGCTTTAAGTATAGTTGTCCATAGCTTTTTTTCTTGATCAGTACAGCAAAACTAACATTAATTTGTGGGTTAGAGGAGGATAGGAAATTAAAAAGGCCATGTCTGTTTGCTTCATTTGCAATGACTAAACTATGTGGAAGTCTGTCCTAGTGTCCTCATAAATTTATGGATACTAGTAAAATAAAGATCTGGGACCTTCGAGGCAGACAAGGACATCCTGTCAAGGAACTTTAGATAATTAAGTAATAACAAGAAGGTAGTACAATAAGTTAAAGAGGGAAAGAGACCTAGGATTTATCCAGTGAGTGCTTGTATGTGCCAGGTTAAGTTAACCTAACTATGAAAGTTCAGTAATGAAAGATGGTTGAGAGAGTGACCTGGATGTTGATCCAGTTTCTTCAGATACTTTTCTCCCTTCTTTAATGAAAATAACCGATATGACATGAGAAGAATACATTCCCAAAGCTACTACATATAAAGATGATAGAGATAAAGTAGTCATGATGTAAATATAAAGTAAAAAAAATCAAAAGAAAGCAGAATAGATTACCCGGGTATGATTTTCCCTGGAAAAGCCAAATATGCTTCCAGGACCACATCAAAGGAAGGTGTACCATCCTTGTCTGCATCACAAACGGCCAGTTAACCAGCTCGTGGTTACTGAACTCAGTTGTAGCCTTCTTCACAACGATTTTGTTTGCATTTATCAGATAGGTGAACAACTGAACAGGCACTGTGATTTCAGTTTTGTGTTATCCATAAGGTAATAACAGAAAATAGAGCTAAGTATAGCAACTGAAGAAAAAGATGAAATCAAGAAATTGATTGTATTGATTGTCTTCCCCCAACCAAACTTACAGTGAATTGTGCTACCTATCTTTATCTACAAAAGAATCATTTCCTTCTTAGATATGTAACAAAAAATGATGATTCTAATGAACTAAGAAAAGATCAAAAGACCTTAAAATCCAAAAATATACCAAAGAGCAAATCGCTCTTCTATCTAATTTATTTCCGGTTCTTCTTTCCCTGTCTGTGTCTCCATGTCATGTATTGTGGTGCCATCCTGTGCAAGACCAAATACAGAGTTTACCAATCTACCATGGAAGATTTCCAGTGTGCGGGTCTGTGAAAACTTTCTGAACAAAATCTTTCAAACCGTTATCATATACTTCACAGAAACGTCTCGGCCAATCCTCTGGTTCAACTGGTTTGGTCCCGAGCCCAGGAGCCCTGTCCCTGGATCCAACATTCTCCTCGTCCTGCCAATCAGCAACATATGTCGCAACACGTCCAGAGAACTTATCCTTGAACACCTCCCAGACTTGGTATTTGTAGTGGTTGATCAGCATCATACCCTGACCAATGTTCACATACTTCATTCCTTCCTTCAGATGGAAGTGGTGCACCACATTGATGAGGGATGGGTTCAATGCGTCTGGCCTGACAATTGACTTGTGGCGCTCAGGTGCAGCCAGCCGGCAGGTGTAGCCTGTGGTAACACCTTTCTTTGGGATCTTAGTTCGGCCTGATGGACCAAAACTATGGCATGCAGTCCTGAGCTCACCGATCCGTGGCTTGACCGAGTAATTTCGGAGGACATCTTGTAGTGTTTGGTTGCCAGGGAAGTGCAGGAACTCATCGATGTCAATGAACCCCACCCACTCACAGCTCTCTCGAGCCCTGAGTGCACAATGTGCAAATCCAGCCTCCTGAGATTTCATCCATGGCCATAAGTAGCGTGTCACATTGTACCTGGATGGATCCATGGTGTTGAGGACTTCCTCAATGCCATCGTCACTGTTGTTGTCATAGATGAACCACTGCTGCACACCAATACGTGAGTGATAGGTGATCCATTCCCGGAGGAACCGTGCTTGGTTGCGAAGCATGGTGCAGACACACATTGAGTGTGCCTTTCGCCTCCGATGCCTGTTATACCGAGGAAGCGGTTCTGGTTGCGCGATTGAGGGGAGTGTAGAGCTTCCTCGGCCCTTAGTCCTGATGGAGACCAACATAGGCTTTTCATCATTGTTTCCGCTGTTTTTGCCACCAGTAGTCATCCTGAGGTAGCGGCGAATGCGAACTGGTGTTACACACCGGAATATCTCCTGAGCAGCAGAAACCACTGGGGAGGTGACAACAAGCTTCGGCTTTGAAAAGTCTCGGCCAAAGACACACTCGTACCGTGATGGCACACCTAGACGACCTGGACGGAGATTCATCCCCTTGGCAAACACAACGGTGGAGTTATCCTTGCTGTCAATGAGTGCAGTGTACACCAGCCGATCCCATTGCAATGGCGCCACTGGAGCTGACTGAGCCAGTGAGAGGGACACAGCAACCCTGGATGGTCCAGCGGGACAATGGACGAGGCTGGGTCCATCCGGCAAGGTAGCGACGGACAAGGGCAGGCGACGCAGCTGCGACGAGTTGACAGGTGAGTACAGGCACTCAAATTGCCCTGAAGCCGGCAGCAATGAGCCATCTCTGAGCATCAGGAGAACATGGTCCGGCAAGGCAACTGCGTGCTGGATATGAACAGAAGGCAACACGGTGTCAACGCTGACGACGCCAGCTTGCTGCGCGCCGCGCTCGGAGGACACCGCGTTCAGGGTGGCCGACGGCCACGCGGTCTTGAGCACGGGCCGGAAGGATGCTGCATCAGGAGACAACATGAACATGGGATTAGTTAGCACAGCCCATTTTGTCCATAAATAAAAGAGCCAAACGGATTCGGCATGGCTGAATTCAGATTGCATCAACATAAACGTTCTTCATGTGACAAGATAAGCCTTTTCTATTCCCAGAATTCACAGTATCAATTCAGTCAAACGGCAGTAGCAACACTAGTTGTAATTTAGTAAACTCGCAAGCCAACGTAACATTCCAGAAATCGCGAACTACGCAAGAAAAAAACACAAATTTTGTTCGAACAGTGAAACCCATCAGATCTGCCACACAATTGCAACCCCACAAAAAAGAGAAACTTTTTCTTCACCACCCCCCAACAGCAAACACTAGACGCATACCAGAAACAAATCTTAAAAAAAAACGCAAAGTTTCCCTCAAATCATTCGCGTGAGTCCAATTGAATTGATCCAAACCGCGCCTCCAACCACAAGATTGTCATGAGAGTATGATTCCACTGGCCTACCTAAACCCAACGAAGATCCAATTCACCCCACGCCACGGCGGCAGCCAACCAACTCCGCCGCCGCCGTCCCCAGCCAGAAGCGACCAAGGAAAACGAGTCTCACCTCCAATGACGTGCGCGGCGCCGAAGATCACCGTGCCGGCGAAGAGGAACGCGAAGAACGCCGCGAACAGCCGCCGCTGCGTCCCCGCCGGCGCCCGCTGCCCCCTCGCACCGAAACTCCCACCTCCCCCTCCTCCTCCTCCTCCTCCTCCTCCACTGCCCTTACTCCCTAGCCTACTCAGCTTCCTCTCCTTCGCCGCCAACGCCATGTCGGAACTGCCTCACCGCCGCGACCCACCACTCCAGCAGCTCCGCTCACACTCGGATCGATCCACGAGCACCAGCGAACCCCTCACGCCGCACCATTCACTGCTCCTCCTCGTCGGCGGCGACCATTGGAGCTCTCTCTCTCTCTCTCTCTCTCCCCCCGCCGCGGTTGCTGCCGTAAATGGCGAGGAGGCGGAGGCGGTAACGGTGAGGTGGCCTCCGAATCCGAAGCGGTGGTGGTTGCGCTGCCGCTGCGCGAGGTGGGAACAAAGAATGGGACGCGTTGCCGTTTATACCCGCGCGCACGCCACCGCCAGGTGGGTCCAGGCCTCCACACCTGTCCCCACATGTCGGTGACAATGACAGGTGGGTCCCATGGGACCAACCTGTCAGTGAGATGTATCCTGTGTGTGTCCAACGGCACACGGGGCGGGCGTGCACAGAGGTGATAAATGCGGAGGCGGTTAGTTTCTGAGGGGTGTGACAGTGACATGTGGGGACAGGGAGGTGGGGCCGCTGCGTCAGTTTGTTGGGTGAGTTGGGATGTTGGTGGTAAGTGTTTTTTGCTTGGAACAGCAATAATTGGGGTGCACATGGGGTAAAGGCATCTAATTCTGCCTATTCATTAGGGAATTTTATTTAGGGAATAATGTAGGGGTATTTCTCTTAAGAAACAGGTGTTCTTTCCATTTCCATCTTTCTTTTTCTTTCATAGAAAATGACAGATTAATGAGGAGAACAATGGGAAATGAATAAACATTGTTTCACTGGAAAAGGGAGGGTTTCAAAGCTTTGTGTTATATGACTTGTTTAAATATTTTAAATACATCACTAATCACTAATCCAACAAATTTAGACTTAGATAGATCATAAATTACTGTTGATGATTATTTTTCTGAAAATTATAATACTTTCTTTTTTGCATCAACATTACCAATCGTTTTCATTATTTTTTCTTCTTAAAAAGAAAACGATAATCGATCACATATTGGGTTGGCTAATAGCGTTTGGACGATGAAATCTTCCACGCGTTGAAGTTGGTGGTCACCAAAAGTTTGTTTAGGACCATCAAGGTCCTACTTGGACAAAATGTTTTGGCACATCCATATTAGCATGTGATACCTTGTTCACTTTTGTCTTTAGAAGTCAAAAGAAAACAATCGACTGTGAACTTCGTTGAATCTGAATCACTTGGAAGAATTATACTTACCATAGCTAAAAGAAATTATCTTTTATCTTGGAAAACATCGCTTCGAACAAATATTTTGCAGATCGATGAAATGAAAAATGCACCTTGTTGCAATTTCTCAGGATCCACGGTGCAATTAGACCCAGTAATTCCAGTCACCTAAGTTTAAGCTTGGATATAGGTTTCAAGATTGTCATGGATCATCTAACAGTAGTATAGAAAATTTTCAGTACCCAACTTTTTGTTGGTCAGCATTAAGTTGTCAGTACCCAACTTTTTTTTGTTAATTACTTAATTGTATTTTGGCATTCTGAACAGAAGTTTCAGGACAGATTTTACCATAATACTGTATTTCACATTTGACAGTAGTTAGTCTTGGACTCTTGGTATTTTGCAACATTAAATGTCCTTAGGGTTGATCAAGAAATTCATACCTCAAAGCAAAGTCAAATGTGGTCCTTAAAGGGTCCTCACATTAAACCCTGCTTTAACCCTTGTTGGAGGTTGGTTAAGGGTAAGTATTAAGTAATTACAACTTGCATTGTACTGTATCTCTGTATCTTATGAGTGATGCTGCCTCAAAACCCTGCAGAATTCCAATGTGGAGCCCTTGCCAAAAGGTTAATAAAAAAAGGCAATTGTCCTGGTAATACTTTATTAACTGTACTGTTGCTCCTGCAACTAGTTTACCTTTTGTACTCTTACAACACACATGGGGTGTGGGACTTACCGACTTAGTAAGCTACTACTTCTCAGCTAATCTGAACTCTGAAGAAGCATATAAATTTTACAGATCCGGATAATCTGATGCTACGCTAGTACTAGGTGTTTGTCAGAGTGTTGGTGTCCGTATTAATTAAATGGCATTGTAATCTCAAGGAAGAACCTACTGGTTTTAATATAGGAACATATACTAGCAGCTTAGGACATGTGGGAAGTCGAAATGCAGCGTACTTATTCATGAACCATTAAAAGTGGGTAGGAAGCAGAAGTATATCAAATGCAAATGCATACCATGGTATGTTTTTTGTCTGGTCAGAGTTTGTTAGAAAGTGGAACTACTTTCTGCAACTTTCTTTTCTGAACAGGCACAACTCATGCTAGAGAACATTGCATGGAGTAGAGGAAGAACTTCAGATTGAAATGGTCTATAAAATAGCAGCTCCATAAGGCTGAAACATTGCAACAGACAGCATATGGTTTTAGCTCTGAAGGTAAGAGTTGTAGGGAACTGAACTCTTTCTTGTCAGTGACAGATTCAGGAGCTCAGTTTTCTCCAACATCTTATCTTCGGCGCCTTAATCTTTGTAGTGACTGCAAATATGTGGAGTAGTAGGCATCACAACCACAATCTTTGGCAGTTGAATTTGAGGTTTGGATGGGACCAAATCTTACTGCAGACTTGCAGAGTAAGACAAGATTTGGTTTCCTCCAATATCTCATGTTCAGTTGTCAGACAGTGAATAGTGGTGCAATTAGTGAGCTTTAACTTATGGGTGGAACAACCTTGGAAGCTGAATGTGAGAGTTGGATGGGGCCAAATCCCGAGCTTCAGATCTTGCCATGGCACAAGATTTGGTTTCCTCCAGTATCTCACCTTCAACAGTCCAAGATGGCCAGATGCACATGAAATGTGTTTTGTTTACAGCATTTTCTGTTTAGAAATTTAATTAGTTGGTTAAATCTTGGAGCCAGTTGGCAATGGCCAATGGGTGCAGAGTGGGATTGGAATTAGAGTGGAATCAATCAGTGTAGAGAAATATGGCTCTCCTGCTATTTCCAATGCTGAGCATTCTGCAGTAATCAATTTGCTAAACAGATAAATTAGAAGTAGAACACTTAACCTTTCATACCATACTCTTTTTCCACTGAACAAGTAGAATGTGCTCATTCTTGATCATCTGCCGCACACAAGTATCACATTTTTCTGAAACATAACTAGGTTTATTTTGGTTGATATGTGCAGGCAGCAGCAAACAGCAGTTGCCATTTGCTTAAATTTAATTTTTGGTAGCTTAACTCCATGAAAAATGCACATAAAACTTCCTTGTTTCATTCGAAGACTAAGCTCGCAGCCATCAATTTGAGTCAATTTCTCACTGCATACAAGCATAGCTCTTTTCCAAATGTTCTGAAGCTAATCAGAAATAAAGCATGGTACTTTTTCTTTTTACAGTTTCAGACTTTCAGCAATCTCACCGTGGAGTCGTGGACTATACAGTCAATCTGCAAGGATGCCTCAGGCTCTCTTCGCGTGAAGAAAATAAATGGAAAGGAAAGGAAGGGATGCGCGAATTTGGCTGCAGGGGCTACCTGGAGTCGTCGATTGAGGTCGCCGTCGACGTGGAAGATGGAGTGCCAATGGATCGAACGGTCGGGATCGCTACCAATGGTTGCGATTCACATCTCAAGGGCTGTGTACTAAAAATACAAAAAATATATTAGGCAACTTGCAAGTCACACGAATAACGAATTCCTGCAAAATATGCCTACAAATCTTGTGTTCTTGTGAATTCCTCTCTTGATCTGATCCGCACAACAGAGATCGAACGGACCAGGAACGCTACCGTGGGTACCGATCCCAATCAAGGAGGGAGGAAAACGGTAATGCTGGATATCTCATGGGCTTATGTGAAAAATGGTCTTCCCTCTCTACGGTTTCCTTCGAATCCCTCGAGTGATCTGATACGTACAACAAAGATCGAACGGTTCAAGAATCAGAATCTAAGAGGGCGTAAACGGATATTAATGAAATATTAGGGGGTTATGTGGAAAACTTCATCTCACTCCCGTCACTCCCGTCACCTTCCCGCCGCTCGCCGGCGGTGGAATTGACTGCGAGTTCGCCGGTATTTACAGGCTCCACCGCCTCTACATCTCCATGAATCGCCGGTATTTACAGAACTTCTGACTGCCGTCGAGATGCCTTGGCCCTCCATTCCATGCGTGGTAAGATCTCAAATCAGTAGGGAGACAAAGCTAGCTACAATGTTGGTCACATCAAGCTGATCTAGGGATGAAAACTGTCCAAAATGGACAGAAACAATATTATTTTTATGAAAACAGACGAAAACTTTCAATATCTATGAATTTAACTATTTAGTGTTAACTTCAATACGAAAATTAGAAAACTAAATTTTAGAAATGGTAACAATCGCAAAGATATTATTATTATTATATTAGTTTTACAGAAACAATATCGATACCGTCAGAAGATTTTTCGTGCCGTTTTCACCCCTAGATCCCCCCGAATAAATTTTATTTCTACCATCCATTACATCAAAATTTTCATTTGTTGTTCTGTTGGTTATCAATGTTTTGAAAGGGAACCTGAAACTGAGATGTGGATTCAGATTTCAGAAGCTTTTTCACCCCAGTATTCAGTATTGGTCATGCTAGCATGTTGCCATGATGTTCTGTACTTCTGATGAGATGTCATACTTTGGGAGAAAAAGAGAGAGAGAGAGATTTGGTACTTCACAGTACTGAAATATTTATGTGTAAACAAAAAATAATTCAGAAGCAACAAGTTGGGGGAAAAAG
The DNA here is from genome assembly GCA_008326285.1 of Oryza officinalis. Lineage (NCBI taxonomy): Eukaryota > Viridiplantae > Streptophyta > Magnoliopsida > Poales > Poaceae > Oryza > Oryza officinalis. The sequence continues at coordinate 2,633,038 of BDMV01000008.1, forward strand.
AGAGATATTTGGTGCTTTACCGTACCGAAATACTATTTCTGAGTAAATGAAAAATAGTTCAGAACCACTCACAAGCTTTTTCTGAGATCCTTCAGAACAATAAAAGGTACTACTTGTTTTAATAGAGAATCAAATACTAGCATGTAGCAACGTAAGACATGTGAGTCGAAATGCATTATTCTCCATTCATGACTCATTAAACGTCATCCCTTTCAAATATTTTTTTCCTGATTTTTTGGAAGCACAAGTAAATCAAATGCAAATGCATACCACAGTTAATTTTTCCCTGGTCTGCTCAGAGTTTGTTAGAAAGCATCCCTTTCAAATATTTTTTTTCTGATTTTTTGGAAGCACAAGTAAATCAAATGCAAATGCATACCACAGTTTTTTTTCTGGTCTGATCAGAGTTTGTTAGAAAGCATAACCACTTTAAGAACCTTTCTTTTCTGAACATGCACAACTCATTCTAGAGAACATTGGATAGAGTATATAGAGCAGAAACTTCAAAAAGTTTAGTTTAAACTTGCCTATAAAATGGTAGCCCCGTGAGGATGAATACTGCAGCCGGTAACATATGTTTTTGCTCTGAAGGTAAGAGTTGCAGGAAGCTGAACTCTTTCTTGTCACTTCGTCAGTAACAGTTTCTGGAGTTCAGTTTCCTCCGACATCTTATCTTCAGTGCCTTGATCTGTAGTTGGCTAGGCATCACAACCACAATCTTTGGCAGTTGAATTTGAGGTTTGGATGGGACCAAATCTTACTTGCAGACTCTTGCAGGGTAACACAAGATTTGGTTTCCTCCAATATCTCATGTTCAGTTGTCAGACAGTGAATAATGGTGCAATTAGTGAGTTGAACAACCTTGGAAGCTGAATGTGAGAGCTGGATGGGACCAAATCTTGAGCTTCAGATCCTGCTATTGCAAAAGATTTGGTTTCCTCCGGTATCTCATCTTCACCTTTCCCAGATGCAACATGAAATATGTTCTGAGGGTTATATCATCACAGATACTTACAGAATTCTGTCGAGCTTCTTAAATTAATTAGTTAAATCTTGAAGCTAGTTGGCGACTAGTACAATGCCGGACTAGAATTAGAGTGGAATCAATTCAATACTCAGCTTTCAGATAAATTATCAGCAGTCTGCAGATGCATTCAACATTTTCTACTCTCTTTCCATTAAAAAAAGTCGTTTTCCTCCGATTCTTGATCATCTGCCACACACAAATGTCACATTTTGCTGAAACATAGGTTTCTTTCTCGACATATGCATGCAGCAACCTGCAGACTGCCGTTGCCATTTGCTAAATTTAGTTTTTTTGCAGCTTAACTCCATGAAAATTGCAAACAAAACCTCTTCTTTTCCATTAAAAACTGAGATCATACTCATCGATTCGAGAGAGTTGCTCACTGCACAGGAGCATTGCTCATTTTAAACTTTTCTGCACACATCCTCTGAAGCAAACGCATATACTGAACTAATCAGAGAAAAAGCAACAGTAAAAAAAAAGAGGGTGTTTTGTGCCTGAAGCACGAATTAAATCAATCAAATTGTGGTGTGGCAAGTTTAGCCACCAACCAAACAGCCCCTAAATAAGGAAGACAAAAATGCAAGAATTTCAAATTGACAACCAGTCAGCAACTCTGCATCGATCGATGCAAGCAGGGAAGCATTTCTCGTTACAAATTTCTGTATACATCTAGAAAAAGCAAACACATGTACACCCGGAGTGCATATTATCATGACAAGACTCGAAGTTATTCATACATAAAAACATTGTATTTCTGCAAAACCATCATCAACAAGCAAACTCTGTTCTACTTGCTACTCTCTCATGTGCTGCTAACCGTCCTCAACATCAGGACACTGAGCTCCATTCTGCACCTTGACCCCTAGCAGGCTAGCACATACATTTCAGAAAAGCAAGGACATAATCTGCCTCCTTTCCTTTGTCTCACTGAGAAGAAACTGGTGTTACGATCTCAGAACAGACAGAGCTCGAGGCCCTGTTGAAGTTTCGAAGTTCATCATCTACCTTGTATATACAAGTCAGTCTGCGAAAATGTTCAGGAGCAAGTAACATGAGGCATGCAGCAATCCACGAGCATTCGCATCAGTGATCTAACTAGATCCAGCGAATGAGCTGCTCATACGAAGTCAGCATTCAGCAAGCAAGGCTCAGGAGCTCTGCTAATGAACTGTAGCCTCTGGAGGAACTGCTGGCTCACTGCTTGTAGATTTTGACCAGGCAATCTCTTCTAGGCGCTTCCATGTAGCCTCACGTTTTGATCTCAACGCAATTTCTTTTGCTTCATCTTCCTCGAACTTCTTGAGGCACTCCTCAAACAGTACTGGGTCATGATCCATGAATATCTTGCGAACATTAAGACTCAAGCTTTGAACTGCCTGGTTCCAGTGTTCTTTTGTATTTCGTTCTATTGCAGGAAGGATTATGGGCAGTATCACCTTGCTGTTTTGCTTGATCAAGACCTCAATATGGTCGTTGTTCCACAGAAACAGAGCTCGCTCTGCCACCTGCAAAACAAGAAAAAAAAATCAACACACCATTACCTTCTATGACAAACAGGAGCATGGGGCCACTAGAAAATTAGAAAGCTTAAGTCTCGTTTATCACAAAAACTGAAAAACAACACAATTTGATCATCGAGCAAATGCTCAAGTAGCTGATGGTCATTCTCAAACGCCAACTAGTAAAATACATATAATATCACACATCCATGGATCAGGATCTCAGTGAAATTTCACCAATATCTTTTCATCTTGGATGGGTCTGAAACAATTGCATACCAGGGGAATTTTTTTAATTTAAATTGTATATAGAAACAAGCCTAGCGGTAGCTCTTACTACCATACAGGGTAAGTTCAGTGGTTCGAGTCCTGTCGATGCCAACTTCATATGTTTTTCACATAAAAATTCAAATTTGGTTCAAAATTTTTGGCAACAATATGGCAAGAAAAATGATCTCTCCCTAGACCTAATCATCTCAGCCTCCACCGATTTTGTTTGTCAAAACCAACCATCTAAACCGGGGGTACATCCTAACTTTAGGATATATATCTCCACTTCTCAACAGAAAGTGAACAGTCATACCATAAAAACAAAAAAAAAAGATGGTATTATCAGCAGACAAAAGAAACTACATAAACATAAGGACAGACAAGGATCTCCCATATGGTTTAACTGGTACAGTGGTTAAGGGATTATAGTCAAAGTGTCTCGAGGAAATTTTCGATGCAGGAAAAAAATGGGCCACGAACATTTCCTCAATTGTAATATCATAATTCCTAAACCAGGAACTAATATGATCCATAAGGGACCACATGAAAAAGTAAGTAATTTGCTTAGAAGTTATGAAAAGAAGCATGTATGAACACATTTCATGAAGAATACCTTGTAAATGATCATTTAATATGAAATCCATGTGTTAGTGCAAAACAATAATTCAAGAGATAAAAATTGTCAGCTACAGTTATATGGAAGGGTATGTGATAGAATTTTAGTATGGATTCACAAATTGGTATGTACTTTGGTTCCAGGAGCCCAAGATTGTATAGCAAATACTTTCGGCATTTAGCAACCCTATCTTGTATTGGTCCAAAATTGTGCCAACAGGCTATCTGGCTATCATATAGCAAACATGATAATAATCAACAGCTCAACTCTATAAAGAATAACCAGAATTAGTACAAATTATGTGCTGAAATATATGTATTGGCTGTTGGAAAGAAATCAACTGTGGAGTATGGATCACTGAAACGGCCAGGCTATCTGCAATACTGATATTCCATCTGATAGATAATCTAATAAAGGGTTTTAAAATGATAAATGACTATTTCCATATCAACATTGACAGGAAATGAATGCACAAGCATACAACAACTAGCAAAAACAATATTACATGCTTATGGTTTAACTGGCATTCAGTAATTCAATTTTACCTGAAAGTGAGAACTATTCAGACAACGGGCGATCTGACGGAAAAGTGGCACCATACACCTCTGAAATTCTGCTGGCTGAGTGGCTTCCAAAACCTCTTCTAACTCGCCCAAAAACATCACCTCCTTAGCACTATTCGTGATGGGCCAGTATTTAAGTAAACCCCTCATAACAGTATCCGCAAGCTTGCAGTCCTTCTCAACAAACTGAGTAACACAATATGACAGTTGTTGATGATACATGCTAACACATTTTGGTTTGTGGAGTGGAATCAATGCTCGCACAAGAAACAATTTGTGCTCTTCCTTGAGTGGCAAAGCAAAACCATTGATTATACTCCCCAAAATCTCTAATAACTCAGCAATCCCGTTATGCTTTTCTGTCTCAAATATGAACCTGTAGAAGATATTATTAATCGCCTTCCTAATGAATGGACGGTGCACCATGAACTTCCCATATATCCTATGAAGTATTGTCTTCAAATACTCCCTTTCCCTAGGATCCTCTGAGTCAAAGAGATCAAGAAGCTTGATAATGAAACCATGATCGACGTATCTCTTGGCCAGCTTAGCATCTGTCTCAGGAGACTGGACAAACCTTAAGAATAGTTCGTACACAATCTGCAAGTGCGGCCATGCCGGGTCCATGACAGGTTCTTCCTCCTCCATATCAAATGACTCAAGCGGCTTGTTCTCTCTTGGCGCTGGGTTCGGTACCCTGAACAAGTTTGTGGACACCATCTTGATGACCTCCTGCACAGCAGGCTCCGGGAATTTCCCGGTGGCTGAGGTGACATAATCCACGAGCTCAAGCAATGTTTGCCTCTTGATCTCCTTCTCCTTCACATCCTTTGTTGGGTCAGTGAAGTCAAAAACCACACAGCACATGACCACCTTCCGGAGAAACAAGCTTGGCTTCTCTGGCGCCGGCGCATCCCGTAAGCTCGGAAGCGCCTCATACACGGGCGGCGCCAAGAAACCATTGCTGACACCAGCACCACCATGGGCGTTCTTGACTGTGTAATTCTGGCCGGGATTTGAGACCGTGGCTGCATAATTGTTAGGATTGGCAATCCTACTAGACAACGTCAAATCCGTCGTGGTTCTTGCATCAGGCGCTGGACCCGGCAGCGACGAGCCGACTCCGGCCAAATCCTTCTCCCCGGACTTGCCCGGCTTCTCCTTCTTGGGAAGCCGGCCCAGGATTTGCTTAATCATAACGGATGGTCGAAACAAACAACTCGATCAAACCGCGGTACACAACTCTTCACGAATCCATCATTCCTCAATCTGATCAAATTAAAACGCCGTAAGAAGCAGGGAAACGAATTCACCTCATAGCACAAACAAAAATGATTGGGGAAAAAAACCACACCTTGCTAGGTTCAAATCGACGCCTCCGGAGCCAAATCCGTGATCGAGACGGCCCCAAAAACTGCGCCTTTTCCACGAGAAACACAATCAGTGACACCAATAAAAAGAAGAACCGGGCGGGGAGTCAAAAAGGAAAAGGGGGGTAAAGAAAAAGGCAGAAAAATCCCGCCTTTTCCCGAATTTCCACGCGAATTGGCCCCCGGGGGAAGGGAAAGGCCGCGAATTGGATCGATTCGTGCAGAAAACTATGGGGATTTTGCGGAGGAGGAGGAGGAGGTGGTGGTGGTGGTGAAGGCGTCGCCGGTCGGGTTCCTTCGGGTCTCTTCCTGCGAGCACAGTGGGGAGAGGCAGTGGGTGGGCAAAGCCAAAATAGGAGAGAAAATTAAAGCAGAGGAGGAGGTGGATAGAGAGAGAAAAATAATCTCTCTTTCTTTTTGGTTTTTGTTTTTGTTTTTGGACCTAATCCAAAATGGATAGCTTCGTTTGGTCGTAAATATTCTGGTGCACATTTTGTGTTGCACCCAGCGAAGTGCAATTTCAGTCTCGTGTGGACTGTAACTCTTTCAGTGGCAGCACAAAAACAATTTTATTTTCATGACGATGCTTTTCTCTCTTTTTTTTTCCATTTTACATGCTTTTAGTACTTACTACATGTATGATACTCCATCCATTCTAAAATATCCGAATATAGTAACCTACGATCGGATTAGACATATCATAATATAAAATATAACTAGACATGTTCTTGTGTAAGTTGTCGATTAGGATGTGCTAATTTGATGTTAGATTTTTATATTTTGGGACGGAGGTAACAGATTTGTGAAGATTGACTGCTCTATCATTCATGAAGACATTCGATTCAATGGAACTAGATTGCCATGCCATCAGGGCATGTGATGGTTGCCTCAAAAATCAATTTCATGTTGGTCAAGATGGTCTAATAACTGTTTCTGCATTATTTAGCAAATATCTGAGCTTTTTCCCCATTGATAAGTTTACCCAAGAACATAACTACCCAAGAAAAGAAAAACATAGGATTCGGTAACATAGCTTTTTTTTTTCTCACTTTAACACTTTACTTACCCCTATATCAAGATACATACATCATGATTTTCGAAGTTGTCGTTTTGTTGATGGGACAATAATGCACAAATAAATATTCTTATTGCACTTTAGAATATAAACCATATGCTTTTAGAACTGAAACTCTTCTTGGTGAACTGTCTTTCCTCTGAGTACGCTTTACGTGTACCCTTAAGAAAGAAGGGCTTAATAAAGGTCCGTGACAAGTGAGAACTCATGAGAAGAATTTTCTGATTGAACTAATTAAATACATAAGCATGCCATATAAAACAAAATAAACTAATGATGCAACCATGCCCAAGACGATAGACTTGTAACAGGTCCAACATGCCACTAGTAGGAGAAGACCAGAGGCAGTCGAATCAAACGCATATACTTTTATTGGGTCACCATTTAGGACGGTCAAATCTCACCATTTTATTTCAAAAATCACATGGTCAAATATCAAACCAGATGCCCTGTTCTTCAGCACGAGCAAGAATGTAAGGCCAATCATACACTGAATTATTCAACCACAAGAACATCATTTCTTATTTCAACTGAATTTTCATGCGTGTTTAACATAACGGATGTTTCAGGATAATAACTGGATAGATGGTGATTCCTGATTAGTGCAGCAAGACAGCGAGTGAGGGGAAAGGGGGGCAAAAAAATGAGGAAGAATAGAGTCATAAGTGGTTAGCTAATCTGCCTCTGGTGTCACTATTAGGACCATGAGTAACAAATGGCTGAAAGAAAGGCATGAGAGAAATGTCACATTCAGAGCAGTGTGATTAAAGCAAAGGCCAGTGTTTTGCTGTGATGTGCCTTAAGCCTTGCTTATCTGTCCACCTGCTTGTGCAAGCAACTTTTACCTAATCCCCTCCACTTTTACTGTGTGCTCTTGCAGATTGGTTTAACCCTACTAATTAACTAGGCACCAAAAGAAACCAATTAGGAAACAGCAGAAAAAGGTGAGCAGGTGTACATGTACCTTCAGACATAAAGGATGATGAGTAGCTAGACTGCATTATCACAGATAGAAAATGGTGGTAGAAAATTTCCATTTTGTACGGTCTCACGATCAAAGTAAAGCAAAGCCTGCTGCTGCTTGAAAAGCTTTAGATCTCCAGCTTCCTGAATAAAAGAAAGGAAGAAGTCAAAGAACACAAGATGCAGCAACATTCAGGATGATCTGAAGAACTGATCAAGAACTGAATTTTGCGTGCGGAACCTGAACTGCAGCTTCGTTTCATCCTCCGATCGCTGTCGAATATAGGTGGGCCGCAAGTAGCACAGGGAGTTCATATATACACGTTTTAGTTTTTCTGCAGCTTCCTAGTAAAGGCTAGTAAGCTAGCAAAAATGCAGAGCAAATGTAATTTGATCAGTTTCACTCTCATCCAGCTAAGAACCAAACGTCCCCGACAAATTAAGGAGGCAGTTTAGTGAAAAAGGAGGGAGGAAATAAGGACAAAAGTTGAGGCTAGTGAATCTTGCGTTCTATACTACTACAAACCCAGATAAAACCCAGATAAAAGATAAAATATTTGTGACACGTTTTTCAAACTGCTAAACGATGTGTTTCGTGTAAAAATTTTCTATATGAAAGTTGTTCTAAAATATCAGATAAATCCATTTTTCAAGTTTGTAATAATAAAAACTTAATTAATCATACGTTAATGTCATCTCGTTTTACGTGAAACACTTAATTTTTATCTTTATCTTAAGAACTTTTAATCTTTATCTTTATCTTTATCTTCAGAACTTTCAAACACCACCAAATCCGCACAGAGAAATGATTGGTTTTTGCATCCATTTATAGTGATCTGATCCCGTTGCCATCACACGCATCAGATCAGCCATCACCTGCTTGCAATTTGCAACGAGGAGCAGTGTAGGCTTGTAGCAGAAGAATGGTCGATGCGGCCAAGAGTTACATATATGGGCCGCGGGGAGGCCTCATTAACGACGTTCCGGGCCAACTTTCATGGGCCGCAGGAACGCTGAGAGCCCGTTACGGCCCAATATAAGCAGGCCGAATGCTTTGAGCTTTTTGTTCCTTGCTCAACTGCGGACGGGAGACGCAACAAAGCTGGCGTCTTTCTGCCGCGCCACCGCCGCCGCCCCGGTCAGGGCGGCCACGTGCCGGCCAAATCCCCGGTGACGAGCCCGTTCCAGTCGGCGAAGCATCCTGTCGCTCCTCCACGCCTCCGCAGATCACGCCCGAAATCTCTAGACCCTGTTGTGTTCTTGGTGCTAGATAGGTTTGGATGAGAACTATCCCTAAATGGCAAGGGCCTTTCTTGATATTGATCGTCGCAGGTCCTTCGTTGATTCTGTGATGCCGCTGCACAGCACGGTGGCGGCGTCAAGACTGCGGTCTTGCATCGCCGCCGACTCGTCCTGCTGGAGCCGCCTCTCCAAAGGTGAGGCGTTTGCATCGATCCTGTTCCTTGCATTCCCTCTATTGAATGTGAAAATGAATGGTTGATTGGTTGCGGTAGTATTGCTGCGTTTTATCATGTCTAATGTTGAAAATCTGCTTTGTTCGTGCTGTCTCCCCCCCCCCCCCGGTTTGCCTTACCGCCGGGGCCGCGGTTACCGCGCCCCGGCGGTAAGCACGGACCGCGGTAACCGTGGTAAACCGTACGAAACCGTATAAAATTTATCAAAATTTTAAATTATTTTTTAAATTTATTTGAATTTAAGACGGTTACCGTGGTTTCCTTTTACCATACCCTCGCGGTAAGCGCGGTAACCGCGCGATTTACCGTGGTAAAGAAACCTGGCCCCTTGCGCGTGCGCAAAAACAAAAGTCGTGTTGTTTCCCCCAAAAAAAAAATCTTCATTTTGTTGTCAAACACTCAATCTTTCCTCTAAGTATGTCGGGTATCTCTACTGGGTATTTGACGTTTCATTGCTCAAACTACACTTTGCATTGCACGTGCATAGGAGTATAAAATCCAGCATGGTATTGGTCTGAACATGATATAAAACCAGAATATTTATGGCACTAGTCTGATGGATTTTGTTAGCCCTATAGAGCATTGTTTTGCTTTGCTTGTTGATACTTAATTTACAAAGTTAGAGCAACATATATATGATATATCCCTCTTCATATATGTTTGATTTTATCCACAAATCCAAGGAACGCGTACTTTCTTGATCTCGCTGTTTATTCTTATCTGCAAGTAAAGGGTTCAAGAAGGAGGATTGTTGTGATGTCTATGTGATCTTCATATTTATTTCCTTAGCCTCTCTTTGTTTAGGCTTATAAGCTAGCTTATGAGCCAAAAGGCGTAAGCCTATCCAAACAAACAGCTTTACGTCTGGTTTTTTTAAAGCCATAAGCCACTGTTACACTGTTAGGCCAACAGCTAGGTTAGAGTAGCATTTTTGGCTTATGTGAAGTAGTTGTATGACTCCACCATTAAACTCAAGGCTTCAAAGCAACTGGCTTATAAAACATATAATCTAAAAAGTTGGCTTAAAAGCCTAGCCATTAAGCCTAAGACTAAACAAAGAGGGTCAGTGTGTTCTTATTTCCCTTTCAACAAAGAATTTAATGGCTTCTACCTCACTCAAGGGTAACATAATCCTGCATTAATGTTGAATAGCTAGATTGGATATTCACAAGTCATTATGCAGGGACTTTTTGTGGATGAAAAATTGCTGAAACTACTGTGATTTTAAATTTCGAATGCATAAATAACTGGAGCTGTTTTTTTTAAATGAGGAGCTATTGTTCTTGGTCAAAATTCGTTCTCATTACGGTTTTGGCAATCCTCATGGTAGGTTTAACCAAGCGCATCTGATCCTGGCTAAGGACATAATGTGAAAGAGAATGAATTACGTGTGCTCCTCTGTTATGATATAATGTTTCCAGATCTTCCCTTTCTTTTGTAAGGAGTAGGGTCCAATGGATTGTTCAATCAGATTTTGTTGAGGAAATTGCGGTAGCAACTTCTTGTTGGTGGCAGGATCCTCCTTAAATTCTTTAATACACCCCTCATTGCACAAGGCGTTGAAATTTTTCACGGTGGGCTCTGTGCCTCCCTGATAGGCCGCAAGACTCTGCTTGGTCTAGATGATGTAGATGTCGATGGGGTCCTTTTGTTGCTCCTTGCTACACTCCTCAGCGCACCAACCTTGTAATAAATCCCGCGGTTCGATGGCTGGTTCTGCCGCAACCACCACCGCAAGGGTGGAAAGGAGCAGAGCCACCGAAATGATCTTGTTCTGGGCCAATAGCACCGTTTCTACTGAGCGCAGTTGGTGCGGAACTAAGATGACTGTTCTTACCGTGATGCTCATGCTATATACCACGTACATGATAGTAAAGGAGCAATATATATATAGGATTATTATAAGCTACTACCACCAGGTGTAGCTACTCCCACCCTAGTTGATGTTTTGATTTTTCGTGTTAATTTTCTGCTCACTATCTAATTGAAATTCTGCTCTATAACTAGTTGATTTTCTGCTCCATTTCGAATTGAATAATTTTCTGCACATTTTCAATTGGTAGACTGCTTGTTTCATGTTCATATATATGCTGCTTTTTTTCTATCTTATATTCTGCTCCTTGTCAAGATGATATACCGATATTCTTAAAGTAAAAATATATTCGACTTATTTTCATGTTCATATTTTATTTCTTTCCAAGCTGATTATTTTCTGCTTTTTATCAATATGAGAACATACTGAGGATAATCATCGTATAATATTATGGGAGTAGCTACTCCCAGTAGTAGAATATATATATATATATATATATATATATATATATATATATATATATATATATATTATATGCTACTAGAGTTTCATGGACCACCAATGAGGCAAACCATAGGCATTTGTATCAGCTTCATGCATGCATGCGTTTAAATAGTTTAAACAGTTGGCTATGTCGTTTGTTGTATCCGGTGATCAGTTACTATTTTTAGATATTCCAACCATGGTTTACTAAAGGGAATTTCAGTTCCCTTCTTTACTTCACATGTCAAATGACTTGCACATTAATATAAATTCTAGAAATGATTAACTAAACAATTTTAAATCCATGAAAAAACTCATGGCCTAACTGGTCATGACACGACAATGCTATGTTATGTAATAAAACTCGGCTTTGTGAAAAATCTGTATATACTTGTGACACAGAACGTTTGGCTTAATTTGTTAAAACATGATCCATTATTTTTATTGGTCCCACTATCAAAAGGTAAAAAGTTGCTGCAGTGAAACATTTGTACTATATTGACTTAATATGGTGCTGTTCTTTAAGCAAGAAAATATCGTTTGAATCTTGCACTTGGAAACTATAATATTCAAATATGAAACATTGATATTGTATTCGAGAAACAACATAACTAGGATTTGATCGAAGCAACAAACTCGTGCAACATGTCAAGGCAATTGTTGAAACATATGTTATACGCTAGAGAAACATGTATAACATCGTCACTGAGGCTACTGGTTGCAGCGAATCGGAAGCAACATGCCTTGGAATTGGAGAAATAGATTTGTTTGAATCGTTCAGCATGGCCGCATGCTTTTTGTATTCTCTTTGTCTCTCCTGGAGCAGTATGAATAGGAATGGGAAAAGATGTATGTGTATCATGGTGCCGTGGTGGTTGCGTTTTCCGTTGGCGCGTGATCACACGACACGCATCGGATGCGCGGATGGAGGCAATAACTATATCTATATATTAACATTACGCGCACTCAACGTGGATACAAAACCGTAGATTAATGAGTGGTAAAAGCCAAAGCACAACTGGATTTATTTAATCAATTTAAGATAACAAATGTTGCCTGCAACGTTGGCAAGAATAACAGATCGGATCAATCACAGAAAAGTTACAAACACCAAATAATGAAACAATCGAATAGGCAAAGGGAACAACAGGACGACGTGATACAAGGCTGGCCGCCGAGTGAGAACCATTAGTGGGGATTGTCACTCGATCATGGATGAAGGAACAGATGTGCAGCTGCTACGTAATCATGCACGCGCGGGAACACCAATAGTGCCACCTTTCGCAAAGTATTCCTTGACGTCCTTAGCATAGACGATGCAGCTGTCTACACACTTCTTGTTGGTGGCAGGATCCTCCTTAAATTCTTTACTACATCCCTCACTGCACAAGGCGTTGAAATTTTCCGTGGTGGGCTCTGTGCCTCTCTGATAGGCCGCAAGACTCTGCTTGGTGGAGATGACGCAGAAGTCTACGCAATTCTTGTTGTTGATGGGGTCTTTTTGTTGCTCCTTGCTACACTCCTCGGCGCACCAACCTTGTAATAAATCCCGCGATTCGGTGGCTGGTTCTGCCGCAACCACCGCCGCAAGGGTGGAAAGGAGCAGAGCCACCGAAATGGTCTTGTTCTGGGCCACTAGCACCGTTTCTACTGAGCGCAATTGGTGCGGAACTAAGATGACTTTCCTTACCGTGATGCTCATGTTATATACTACGTACGTGATAGTAAAGGAGTTATATGTATATGAGGCCGAGAGAGCTTCATGGACCACCAATGAGGCTAACTATAGGCATTTGTATCATCTTTGGTTGCTAGAGTGGAGATGCATTCCTTCCTTATGACTAGAGAGTGTTGAGGTTCTCATGGAATGGATGCATGCGTTTGAATACTTTAAATAGATGGCTATGTCGTTCGTTGTATCCGTTGTTCAGTTACTATTTTTAGATGATGGATTGGAAGAATATAGTTTCTTGTTACACTTCTAGCCATAATTGTGGCCATGTCTTCAACTAACCTTAGCATCTTTAATCTTGTACCTCATTTGTTGCACACGTATAATGATGTGTATTCTATTGCGAAGATAGTTATTGATCGCCGCTATCTATAATCTATATCTAATTACCCTTGTGAAGTTTATCAGAAAAGCCTGTTGATTAGCCAAGATACTCTTTAGAAAAGACTAGCAAAAATGCCTATTCGTTGCAGCAGGTAAAGACAATTTTGATGATGGATAAAACATTTGCCAATTTAAACGACAAACTGAAACAAGACAAACAAAACAATGGCAAAATAAAGTATGAAATCATATATAGTTTTGAATCTGGTTGCGCTCGTTTCATGCGTGACATGAAGAATCTCTTATGTACACCTTTCTGTAGCTTCACAAATTGATTGGTTAGCTATTTTATAAATTGATGCATGTGTATTGTGTTGTACCTCATCAACCAAAGGTTGAAATTTTGATTATTCAATTAGTGAAAGTTTTTTAACTTTAGATGAAAAACATTTGCAAAGCAACAAACTTACCGCATACACACCTCAAAGGATGATAACTTCAAAAGAAAAATATTTTTGTGGAGAGAAATTTGGAAGAAAAAAAAGAAGGTACTACCTATATTTATGGTGCCGCAAATTTTATCAAAAAACAAGCAAATGTAAATTACATATCTGTAACTATATTATAATTACATTGTAATTTTTGAAAAAATACACTAAATTTTAGACTCATGTCGAATTGGATACGGGCGACATATAACCAACTCAAACATGGATGGCGTACCAAAATTCCGGTGAAAACATCTTCAATTTTTATAATAGTAAAGATAGAGATAGAGAGATGCCCAAATAATACATTACTAAAATCATCTCTAGTGAACTATATTGTTTTTGGATTGGCAACAAAAGGCCAGTGTATCACTCGGGATAATCTTAAGAGAAAAATATAAGGTAACTGAGACCCTTTGTCACTCACAAGTCACAAGTACATAATATAGATACTGAAATATAATGGAATAACTAACTAATCACACTACTCCAATACATACGGGAGTCCCACAAAGTATATGGCATGGGTTCTCAGTCTTTAAAGTTTATACCAAAATTTGGAATGCCATGTCCAAAACGAAAAATATAAATAAGGGTACAGTAGTATATGACAAATAATACTGCAACTCTACATTGCTTGAAGAACAAAAGTCTATAAAAAGAATTTGTGCATCGCTTACCAATGGATATGTACAAAGCAAAGAACAACCTGCACATAAAAAATATGATGGTCCTGCTATATGCTAAGTTGCTAACAATGCCCTATACCAAAAGCACACAACCCAACTATATGTATAGAACATGTTCCCCTCCAAAGCAAACAGTAGTTTTAGATTTTCTTTTGCTTGCCGATACCAATGTTACATTTATCGGACAAACTAGCTTTGGCAACAAATTAAAGTCTTCATGTATGAAAAGAAACAAAGAATTTTGGGATGGACGATTCCAGTTGTACAAATGTACAAACGGTTTCAGCAAGTATTACATATAGTATGAATGAGCATTCAGGCATGTGGGATCTGATATGGAACATTCAGTGGGAACAACTTAACTGACCAAGCAGACTTCATCCCACAATCATTTGCAAAATAGAAACAATATAATGACATTTGTCAAACTTACATGAGTTTCTAGCTTTGCCAGAAACTTGGAGCTGTTTTTCATTTCAAAGAAGCATAATGTAAACCCACAAAATAACTACTATGTAATAAGTAAAAGAGTAAACTACAATTGACTCACTTTCCGCTGTTCTCATCCCACTACCACACCAAAATGCAGAATCTCTTAGCAGAGCAGGACTGGTTTATGAAATCCCTTGTACTTGCAATATGGATGCAAAACTGTACCATCAGAGCTAGCAATCTGACATAGTGGCTAAGATAGTGGCAAGCAATTAGTACCAGGGGTGACCACAGCAAGTAACTGAGAAGAGAGAAGAGGTTGCACTCACACGAAAAAAGCAGCACTGCAGGCCAGTAGCAGACAGAAAACGGAGGGCAGATCATGAGTGGATCCAGCATGAAGGAGGTGATTATTTGTATATTGTGACCAGACTCTATGGGATGTAGTAGTGTAGTTCTCTACTAAAATAATAACAACCAACAACATTCTCTCCTTGCTAGATTAGTTCATATGAATAATCACATATAATTTTCTGCTAGGTTATTGTACACATTCTTGTTACGCATGTACTTCGTATCAAACTATCAATAAGTTAGATAAGTTAGATAGAGAAAGGACTGAGTTTCTCTCCACCATCACATATAAAACATAACCTCATTGTATGCTGATTCAATTGGATAAGCATACTTCACCATTATCTAGGTCACAAAGATTGAAATCTGAGAAACATACACTTATTTTATATAGACTGCATCGTGCATCGCTACCCTGATTTAGTTTGCAGGAGGTGCGATGGCAGCATTATTTTTTTCACTAAATAATAAGATGATTAGATAGTACTGGAGTAACAAATAGTGGAAAATGGAACTTTGCCAAACCCAGATCCAATAGTGCTAGAAAATCAGAATAGGAGTTTCCATCATTTGACAAAATTATAAAAGGGCACAAATTTTAACTGCTCAAAATAGCAAGGAATAAATGGTAGAAGGATAGAGGGCAGAAAGCCTGAAGAGATCAAATAGTGTTGCTTGGGCAACGAAGTGAGTTGGTGAGCCCAATTTCCAATATCTCATGTTGTTTGGACAAACAAAGTTCCAAATTTCCCCCAATCAGAGCTTACACGCCAGAACCAATCACAACTCTCAAATCTCCATTCACTTAGCATGGTGGAACGCATGGAGGTGATGGGAACATATTGGATGAGTGAATGGTGATGGATCTATTGTACAATAAATCTATTCATCCAGACCCTATTCAGATCCATTTTGTCAGCACAAGAATGTGACAGCGGGGTAAGATTTCATCCAGATCCACCGCACATCACTACAGCCACAAACCCTGTAAGAGACGGGAGAAAAAGGAAGAGATCGAGCAGGTAAAATGGCATTGCTCACCTGAGACGCAGATCCATCGGACTGGCTCGCCAACGCGAAATGGCTAATATGTGCCTAGGCGCACGCTGACCCCCTCCCCCGCGTGACGCAGCCACATAACGCGCGCGGAGAGGGGGAATGGCGGAACGGCGCGGAGAGAGCAGCACGTGGCAGTTTTTTTTTTAGTTTTTTATACACACGTGTATATGTACATATACAAACTTTGTATACATATATATAAAGTTTATATGCACGTATACAAAGTTTATATACATGTATATATTTTTTTATACATAAAAAATGTATACATATACATAAAGTTTATATATATATATTTTATATACATATGCATAAACTTTGTATATGTGCATATAAAGTTTACACGTATGTGTATAAAGTATATACATACTGTCGACGGATTAGATCGCGACTACAGTATTTGTAGAGTATGGGGATCATTGGAACCAAGGTATACGTGAGATTGAGGTAAAAAAGATAGGAGACAAGGATTTTTATACAGGTTCGGGCCCCTTAACTGACAGGTAATAGCCCCACTCCTATTGGCCGAAGCCGGTGTTGCTCCTATATATCAGATCACACGAGTACAATATCTGGGAGAATATAATCTAGTCATTATCGACTTGGCAGCATGGATCTCCAATATGTAGTCGACGACAGGGTAGTTTTCTTCCTCGAATATGAACTCGGCGAGATTAGGGGTATCTCTAGATCCCTCGTGTTGGCTTCTGTGGCTTCAGATTAGGTCTGTCTAGGCTTGTCCCTCATGTTGGTGTGTCTTGGCTTATATTGGCCTGTGTCCCCTCTCCTCCTAAGGGGTCTTGTATTTATACCCACAGATGTCCTCTTGTCCAAGTAGAACTAGAGAGACATACGGATACGATCCAAGTAGTCTTGATAGTTTCCAATTTGAACTCTACTTCTTCTTCCTTATGCGGAACACCTTCTGTATATGAGGCATGTTTTCGTATAAGACTTGGTATATGGTGGGTCCCGCCGAGCCCAGCCCAAGATTATTGGGTATGCTTTATCTATAACACTGACAGTAGCCCCCGACTTCAATGCAAATGAATGAGTTGATGCTCTCAACCGAAGACCTTGAAACAATAGTTGTCGAACTCACCAAACCGTTCTTGGACGACCGAGAAGGTGTGGAGTATGCGACTAAGTTTCTTATCCAACCTTAATCGAGAATTTGGATTGAAGTCAAAAAAATTTCCATCTCAGCGGGTACACCATTACTTTATTCAGTAACCCTTGTTGAACTCAACCAACCATTCTCGGATAGCCGAGTAGGTGTAGAGTATGCGACAAAGTCCTGATGTCTAACTTAACTGCTCTGATATCTGACTCTCCTGAAATCAATTACTCAGAGCAAATTATTAGATAGAAAAATTTCCCGAGCAAACGCTTGGGGGTAAAACGTGAATTGAAAAATCAAACTAACTGAATCTATTTATGACAATAAAAGAGTACTCTCGCCGGAGCTGCCCTCAGCAATCGGAGTATGATACCATTCCTAGCCCCCAGTTGTCTTTATGGAAAAGTTGTCTTTATGGAAAAGTTGTTTTCCACAAAGGCAGCTTAAATTTTATAACAAACTATGCTGAAACAGCGAATTCCTAGCCCCCAGCCGTGAAGTTGAGAAAACCAATTCCCGGTTACACGGCTCGGTTAATACGCTCAAGTGGGTACTCTAACATGTCCATATCTAACATGGTCGTTTGACCCTGCATGGCCTGATAAACTTTCGCAGTGCTAGGCGTCCCCAGTCGAGGTCCATGGGACCTGAAGCTTACCAGACTAGCATAAGAGGATAGTAGGATCAACTTTGAAACATAGCGATATAAGAAAAGTGGATCAACAGACAAATATTGCACATTTTATATGTATAAACACTTAAAGAGATTGACGCACGGGGTATGATGAGATCGCTATCACGCTGGTCAAAGAACCAATTATGTAGTTGTACTCAACAAATCACAGAGGTGATAGGAGAATCGCTATAACCGCTGGTCGAGGACCAAGTATGTAGTCGTTCTCAACCACTCATAGAGGTGGTGGGAGAATCGCTACAACCGCTGGTCAGGAACCAGGTATGTAGACGTACTTAACCATCCATAGAGGTGGTAGGAGAATCGCTACAACCGCTGGTCAAGCACCAGGTATGTAGACGTACTCAACCACCCATACAGATGGTGGGAGAATCGTAACAAACCGGTAGTCAGGGACCAGGTATATAGACGTACTCGATCACCCGTAGAGGTGGTGGGAGAATCGCTACAACCGCTGGTCAAGGACCAGGTATGTAGACGTACTTAACCACCCGTAGAGGTGGTGGGAGAATCTCTACAACCGCTGGTCAGGGACCAGGTATGTAGACGTACTCAACCACCCGTATAGGTGGTGGGAGAATCACTATAACTGCTGGTCAGGGACCAGGTATGTAGATGTACTCAACCACCCGTAGATGTGGTGGGAGAATCTCTACAACCGCTGGTCAGGGACCAGGTATGTAGACGTACTCAACCACCCGTATAGGTGGTGGGAGAATCACTATAACTGCTGGTCAGGGACCAGGTATGTAGATGTACTCAACCACCCGTAGATGTGGTGGGAGAATCGCTACAACCGCTGGTCAAGGACTCGGTATGTAGACGTACTCAACCATCCGTAGAGGTGACTCGGAGAGATTGTGAGAGGATGACTACCACTGCCGGCCAAGAACCAGGTGCAGTTATCCCTCAACCACTCGAAGGCAACTTGGAGAGATGGTAAGAGGATAACTACCTCCGCCGGCCGAGGACTAGGTGTAGTTATCCCTCGACTACACGAAGTCAACCCGGGGTGGTGTTAACAGCAAAATTTGGTAAAGATATGCCAACAATTAAGATTGGATCCGAGGCGGATTTGAAGGAATAAAGGAGTTTTCCAAAATAGTCAGCACATCGGCTGAAGCTGTATCGGCCGATATGGGATCAGACTCGGCAGCCAATACGGGTGTTCTGAATCGGACTTGGTTGAACCGATATAGGTAGCATGGGTTCGTGTTTACTTCGGAGAAGGACTTGAAGACATTGCCAACTAGGAATTAAGTCCGGATAAGGCAATTGTATCTATTAATTAGGAATAAGAGTTAGTTTTCTTTTTATAATATTGTGGTAAGAGTCCACCTAGGACTTGTTTGCTTAGGCAAGTTGTAAGTAGTGTCCGGCAAGGGTAAGGTCTGTATGTAGGGGTATAAATATAAGCCCGAGGTCTATGTAAATAACAAGAGTTCAATACAACACTTTCGGCGTATCACCACAATTTCTTTTTCGTTTTCTCGACGAGTTCGTGCTTCGAGTTTGTCAGCTGGAGGTATGGCTTGTTAATTTACCACATAACTTAGCCAATCTAAGTCGATGACTGATTTAGCCGTATCGGCCGGATCTTGCATAAGGTTTTGTCGTTATCGGCTAAATCAGTTTATTAGCCTATATTGGCATAAGGTATCTAACACCCTGAAAAACATGCAAAGGCTTGATTGTCTACATATCATGCATATTTTTACACTTTGTGCTACATCAGCCCTAGTCCTAATTAGAACCATGATCTCTAGCCTGTCTCTTGCTTGTAATAGGGGTGCATTGGAGTTTCGGCCAATCTTATCTGATATGACTGTCTAGCTTTGTTTAAATTCCTTTAATCATACTTTTCATGTTATATCTACCCCTTATACAAGGATCTTACTTTGGTTAAATATATCAAGCTTGTCTCGATATATTTATCTAGATTGATATTCTTGTATAAGGCTGTATCGGAGTATTAGCCGATACATTATCTATTTTAACCTAGTTATGATTTCATCGGCTAGTATCTAATCTCTGTCTATAGATTATATATTCACAGCCGATGGAGCATGATTAGGGTTTGTTTTATTTTGTTTACCTTACACCTTATAGCCGATTCGGTCAGATCGCATCGGTTAGATCCATACGGTATGTCATCGGCTTATCGGTCGATCGGCTATCGTATATCTAACTGTTTTATTGTATATCTTGTTGGTTGCAGGATCAAATCAACTGGCACGCCCTGAACCCGTTTGTCTAAGATTTGGACCTGCACTAAAGTGAAGCAAAACTCCCAGGCCACTGTGTTTCGCATCAACAGGTGGTGGGAGGGAAATCGCTACAACGCTGGTCGAGGACTAGTCATAGTCAACTCTCGATCACCTGAAGGCAACCGGTAGGTGGTGAGAGATCGCTACAACGCTGGTCAAGGACTAGACATAGTCAACTCTCGACCACCCGAAGGCAACTGGTAGGTGGTGAGAGATCGCTACAACGTTGGTCGACGACCAAGCATAGTCAACTCTCGACCACCTGAAGGCAACTGGTAGGTGGTGAGAGATCCCTACAATGCTAGTCGAGGACAAGGCATAGTCAACTCTCGATCACCCGAAGGCAACTGGTAGGTAGTGAGAGATCCCTACAACGCTGGTCGAGGACAAGGCATAGTCAACTCTCGACCACACGAAGGCAACTGGTAGGTGGTGAGAGATCGCTACAATGTTGGTTGAGGACTAGATGTAATCATCTCTCGATCACCCGAAGACTACTGGTAGGTGGTTCATGCCTCATACACGGAAGGTGTTCCGGGTAAGGAAGGAGAAGCAGAGTTCAAGTTGAAAACTACAAGGACTACTCGGATCGTATTAATATTTGTCTCCCTAGTTCTACTTGGACAAGGGGACATCTGTGGGTATAAATACAAGACCCCCTAGAAGGAGAGGGGACACGCCCGGTCAAAATAGACATCAACACACGCTGCCAGACATCAACGTCAGAGATAAGCCTTGACATACCCAATCTAGAGCCACAGAGGCCGACAAGAGGGATCTAGCGCCATCTCTGATCTCGCTGAGTTCATATTCGAGAAAGAAGACTACCCTGCAGTTGACTATGTGTGGAGATCCATGCTGCCAAGTAGACAACGACTAGATTAGGTTCTCCCAAATATTGTACTCGTGTGATTCTGATATATAAGAGTGACACCGGCTTCGGCCAATAGGAGTAGGACTATTACCTGTCAGTTAAGGGGCCCAAACCTGTATAAAAATCCCTGTCTCCTGTCTCTTTTACCTCAATCTCGCATATACACTGGCACCAACGATCCTCATACTCTACAAATACCGTAGTCGCGATATAACCCGTTGACAATGTTCTCGATGGCCTTGATCTTCTCGGGGTTTGCTTCAATTCCTTATCCGGAGACAAGAAGTCCTAGCAACTTCCCCGACGGTACTCCAAACGTACACTTCTCTGGGTTTAGTTTGAGCTGATGTCGTCGGGGATTGTTGAATGTTTCCCTTAGGTCATCGATCAGCTTGTCCTTTGTCTTTTTCTTGACCACGACATCGTCAACGTATGCTTTCACGTTCTTGCCGATCTGGTCGTTGAAAGCCCCCTGGATTTCTCGCTGGTATGTGTTGCCTGCATTAATTAATCCAAAAGGCATCTTGGTATAGCAGAAAACACCGAAGGGCATGATGAACGTGGTCTTCTCGTCCTCTTTGGCCATGCTGATCTAGTGGTAGCCGGAGTAAGTGTCGAGGAAACTCAACAACTCACAACCAGCGGTTGAATCCACCAGTTGGTCAATGCAAGAAAGAGGGAAGTGTTCGTTGGGGCACACCTTGTTGAGATCGGTGAAGTCTACACATATCCTTCACTTGTCGTTGGCCTTGCGCACCATTAGTAGGTAAGTGAACCACTCTAGATGGAGAACCTCTCTGATGAAACCTGCTTTGAGAAGTTTGTCTAGTTCTTCTCGAATAGCTTCTTTTCTATCTTGTGCGAACCGCCACAGTTTCTGTTTGACTAGCTCGATCATCTCCCTAGGGACTCCAGGCACGTCGGACGGTTGCCAAGCGAACACGTTTGCATTCTCGCGGAGGAAGGTGATGAGCTCGAGTTCCTATTTGTTATCGAGCGTTGCCCTGATCTTGACTGTCTTGTCAGGGTTGCTATTGGCCAATGGGATGATCTTGATTGCATCGTCGGGCTTGGGTGCCTTGTTGATTTTGTTCACCTTCCGAGGGGGTTCTGAGGTGGCGGGTGGCGTGGGGTATGCTCGACCATGTCGAGGCTCCTCTTATCACACTGTACTGCTATTTTCGTGTTTTCGAGGATTGTAATTGCCCCTTTTGGGCCTGGCATATTTAGAATCTGGTACGCGTAGTGGGACGCCACCATAAATTTCGCCAGAGCAGTTCTTCCGAAGGTAGCACTGTAAGCCATGTCGAACTCGGCTACGTCAAAAGTGATCTGCTCTGTTCAGAAGTTATTAGCCTGGCCGAACGTTACGGCTAGCGTGATCTTCCCTAGCGGTTTGGACGATGATTCTGGAGTGATCCCATGGAAGGGACGATGATGGTCGGAAGCAACAAGCTCGCTTCTAGGGATGCCCACTACGTCGAGTGTGTTGGCGAAGAGGAGGTTGATGGAGCTGCCGCCATCGATGAGGACGCGTGCCACTTTGATATTTCGGATGGTAGGCTCAACTACTATCGAATATCGGCCTGGCACGATTGTTGTTGTCGGGTGGTCGTGCTCAGAGAACTCGATTTTCTAGTTAGACCACTTCATCTTGGCCGCAACTCCTTGTGATGTAGAGCAGACTTCGCGTTCTACCTTCTTATACTCCCTTTTAGAGGTGTAGTCATAGAACCGCCAAAGATATGGGCTACATGCAGGTCGAAGTCTGGGAACACGAGTTTGTTGTCAGACGAGAGATCATCAGTGCCCCTCTCGACCACATGAACTCACTTTCTGGAAGACTTGGCATTCTTCCAGGGTATGCGTACTAGTCTTGTGGATTGGGCACCATTGTCGTACTGGTTCATCACCTTGAAGGACCGGGCGCTTTGGAGGTGGGTTCGCTTGTTCTGCAACAAGGACCTCTGTCTCCGCCTTGCGTTTCCCTTCCTTTTTGCGATTTTGTTTCTTCTTCTTGGTAGATGCCGGTGTTTCCTTGTTGTCCGGTTGCTTCTCCTCAATCACCTTGCTTTTTTCCATCTTTCCTCTTGAGGGTGTCATATGTGTGGGCGCATCTGTCGATGATCTCGAACAGCTTCATGGTAGAAGTGATTCACCTTGTCGCCAGCTCTTGGATGGTGTTTCGATCTCGGACACCTGACTTGAACGCGCATATGATAGAAACATCGGTGATCTCGGGGATCATATTCCGGCATTCATTAAAACGTCGTATATAGTCCCTTAAGGATTCGCCCGAGTTCTAACTAAGGGCGCGTAAATCATCCTCAACCACATGCCGCTTGTATGTTCCTTGAAAATTGGTGAAAATTGCTGCCGTAGATCTTTCCAAGAAGAAATCGAGCGAGGTGGGAGCTGTACCAGCCATGACCGAGTAGATCCTTTCAACGTTGCCGGCAAATAGTTCGCCAACGCATTGTCGTCTGTGCCGGCCGCGTAGAGAACTATAGGATAGACGTGCAGGAACTCCTCTGGATCAGTACTGCCGTCATACTTTTCTACTACCATAGAACGGAATTTGTTTGACCATTGCACCTCTCGTAGAGCAGGTGTGAAAACCCGGCATCCGCCTATTGATATGAAGGGTGGATGACGTCCTCGTGGCCTGCGAGAACCGACTCCAGTTGCTGATGATGACGACGAAGGATCACCGTAGTCGGGGGTGCGGCCCCTTGACCTACGGCCTTGTCCTTGGTCCCTCCTAGAATTCGGGGATCGTGAGTTTCGCCGTTGTCGATTGTCCTTATGTTGTTGTCAACCTTGATCGTTATCGTCCTGTTGACTTTGGCGATCTCGACAATCTCGATCATTGTTGTGATCTACTCGGTTGTTGTTGTCGTCCCGCCCTCTGTTTCTTCCACGAGGTGCGTGAGGTTGGTGGTGGTCGACATCGTTCCAATCTCGTCGCTCCCGCCTACGCCCATTCAAGTGATTGCAAAGATCGCGGTCATCTTGATGAGGGGGCTGATTGTCCTATCTTCTTGGCGATGCGTTTCGAGGATTTTGGCCCAGATCCTGGCTAAGGTGTGGACTAAGAGCATCCTCGGCAGCATCGTTCTCCTGTGCTTTGTCTCCACCTTGTACTCGGGGTTCTCAAGAAGGACCTTGGGGGTTTGATCCAGCTGCGGTCAAGAAGGCAGAATTGAGGTTGGCTATCTTTGACTATATCCGTCTGACCCAGTCGTTTGCTTCTGGGAAGGTTACTGGATCAAACGAAGTCTGCTTCAGTAACGAGTTGACCACGGTGAAGTGCTCAGCAGAAGTTCGAACCAGCTCCTCAGGTTAGCGCGACGCAGTGAGAGCAGGTGGTTCTTCTCCCGAACGAACTTCGCCATCTTCACGTATGTCCTTGACAACCCCTTCAATCACATTTACTTCACGCGGAAAGTTGGACCCTGATGATTCTAAGCTGTGAAGAATGGAGGGTTCGCAAGGATCGATGTCGATGAATCCGACCAGACGATCTGGGGTTTCCATCTCACTATCGTCCACCGATGCATCTCGAGATTGATCTCGATGTTGGTGGATCGGACAGCAGGGAACACAAACCATGGATCTGGTGATTTTCAAGAAGATCTTACAATCGGTAAGGGGTGACTTTTTGATTTGTGGATCGGGCACCACGCCTTGTATGGAGATGTGTGCTGGATATCTCGATCTTTGCAAGCATCGAGTTCAGCCTTTACTTGAAGTATTACCCGACATTCAACCAAAGAATGTTGCGATGCCTTGTGGATTGAACACCAGGTGTCATGGTTTGGAGGTTACTTCCTTGTCGGCACCTAACCCCTAGCAGGTGTCTGGGGCTTGGCCGTCTTAGGAACTCCTCGGGAAGCTAGAGTCATCGTCTTCGTCTTATTTGACTGGACAGGAGGAATAGCTAACGAAGAATTGTTTTCTATCGTCCTCACGGCTCCATTCTCGATCCCCCCTAGTATTGGGGAAGGCAAGATTGGAGTTGCGGCGAAGATGGGAAAGACGATAGATCCGACTTGAGTCCAAATGAACGCTGACTGAGTAGGACCTCCTAGGCCAGAATGAATGTGGACATTGTTGTCGGAAAGCCTTGAGCTTGAAGCCATCTCGGTGAAACCTTGAGCACCAAGCCCCCGTACCTAGCACTCCACTATCGACGGGTTATATCCGTAGACCGTTCTAAGTGTATTCGGATATGTTGGAATAAGGATCTACACGAAACGACATCAAGTATGCAAAGAAAAGGATTATACCGGTTTAGGCCCCTCGTGAGGTAATAGCCCTACTCTAGTTTATATGGGATTACGACGAAAACCACAGAGATTACAATAGAGAACACAGAAAGTATCGAGTACCAACGAGATCCCTATCAAGAATGACTCGACGAGATCCAGGCGGCGAGTTGTCTTCAAGTCCTCCGGATTGCCTCTGTTATGGTGGTGGCTTGCGCTATGATTCGATCATCCCGTACCCCCTGGAGGGCTTTGTATTTATACCATAGACTATCTTGGCCTCCAAGTAGAACTCGGAGAGTACTTTTGGCCTACGAGATCATAGAGATTGTATCTTCCCCGAATAGGACTTTAACACCTTCTATTTGGGATACAATTCCACTATTCATTAGACGAATTCCATAACGGTAAGATAACCTTCCCGTATCCTAAGAGTATATCGTATCCGTATACTTCACAACCCCAATGATAGGAGGTATGCCTTATCCATAATCCTAACAGTATCGAACTGTTGTATTTTGCGACGATGATGTCTTTGAAGCTTGGTCGATTTTGATAGATCGAATTATTAGCGGCGATGATTCCGATCTAGTCGGGGAACGTATTCTGGTCGGGTCAGATATCCCGAGACCAAAATCGTTGAAGTATCCCTCATCGAAAACTCCACAGCGGCGGTGACTTGACGAAGCTTGAAATGACAAGGGTCTCGATCCGTCGGAGAACGCACTTTGGTTGGGTCATATCTCCCTAAAGCCGAAGTCATTGAGTAGTTTGTCGTTGAAGAATCCGTCTCTTAAAACCCATCTCGTCGAAACTTTTTAGCACCAAAATCCCCTACGTGACGCACCAATGTCAACGGAGTAGATCGCGACTACGGTATTTGTTTTGTATGGGGATCGTTGGAACCAAGGTATACGCGAGATTGAGGTAAAAAAGACGGGAGACAAGGATTTTCATACAGGTTCGAGCCCCTTAACTGATAGGTAATAGCCCTACTTCTGTTGGCCGAAGCCGGTGTTGCTCTTATATATCAGATCACACGAGTACAATATTTGAGAGAACCTAATCTAGTCATCATCGAGTTGGCGTCATGGATCTCCAACATGTAGTCGACGATAGGATAGTCTTCTTCCTCGAATATGAACTTGGCGAGATTGGGGGTAGCGCTAGATTTCTCATGTCGACCTCTATGGCTCCAGAGTAGGTCTGTCTAGGCTTGTCTCTCATGTTGGTGTGTCTTGGCTTATATTGGCCTGTGTCCCCTCTCCTCCTAGAGGGTATTGTATTTATACCTACAGATGTCCCCTTGTCCAAGTAGAGCTAAAGAGACAAATATAGATACGATCTGAGTAGTCCTTGTAGTTTCCAACTTGAACTTTGCTTTTCCTTCCTTATGCGGAACACCTTCTGTATAAGACTTAGTATATGGTGGGTCATGCCGAGCCCAACCCAAAACCATTAGGTATGCTTTATCCATAACACTGATACATACGTATAGTGGACTAGAGGGACTAGAGGGGGACGCGCGTCGCGCGTGCCCAGGAGCGCATTAGCACCCCCCTCGCCAATGACCCCGGCGCTCTGGATCGACTACTACGCCATCAGATTGAGAGCTTAGCCATCAAGTGAGAGCACACCGCCACGTACGTACCGGATATATAGCGGGTTGCCCATCTCGGGTGCCTGGAAAGGCTCTGCTCCCATGCGTTGCTCTCTCTTGCTACCGCATGCTCCCCTTCCTTCCTAGCGCCCTTCTGACGCCTCTCACTGCTCCGTTCGTTGCTGCCTTCCTCCTCGATCCCCTCCCTAGCACCAAATTGGCTGCCTCACTGTTGAGATTGAGCGGCTCGCTTAGGCCACCGTTCTTTGGGGAAAGACAAGAGCCTATTTGGCATAGTTCCCGATTCAAGATTTTATGGAGCTGCATATTCCTAGCTCCACAAATCCATGGATATGAATATGTGATTATGTTGATAACATTTAAAAATTCATTTTGTTTCTATTTTTACAACACCATCCAGCTTGACATTACTAAAAACTGTATCTTCTGCATAGAAAGTCTGTATAATGGGTGCTGGGTTTGCTAAACCTGGAAAGTTAGACGGCACAAAGTGTGAGAATTTCGTATAAATAATCAATGAGTAGCTTTGAAAAATGAAGCTCTGAGGATTTCAATTATTGACAATGAAATACTGCCCATACAAATATAACAGATTGCAAAGTGGGCAAATCAAATATCTGAAATTCAAGGTGAAATTTTATACTAATGAACATTGCATATCGCACATCTCTCTTGATTTCGTTTCAAGTCTATAATTTCTACAACAATAACCCAAGTTTCTTACCTGTAGTTTCAATTATAACGTGGTCAAACTTCCCCTTCTTCTTGTCAACCAATTTACCAATCATACGGACTAATCACCACGAACAGTGCAGCAAAGGCACCGATTTATTTAGCATCATTATGTCCTCAGCTCCAGAAGTTTTGTGCAGCAACTAATTGTAAGATCAAATCCCACTAACCAAGCCAACCAGAGGGGGGTGAATGGTTGGTGTACCCAAAAACCAAAACTTAAAGCGGAATATTAAAGTTATCCTCTTCCGATGTAGATGCGATCTCCTGTAGCTGGCTCTGACAGTCTGACCACCCCTGTGCGCCGGTCTGACCGCCCAGACACCTCCGGTCTGACCGCCTAGTCACCGCTGGTCTGACCGGTGTAGATTCGCCGGTTAGACCGTCGAGACCCGAGAAAACACAAATCGAAGAACTCTTAAAGTAAATTGAAACTTTATTGATTCTCTCTGTGTTTACAAAGTGCAACAACAGCACTCCTCTCCTAAAACTCGAACAATCTCGACACCCTAGCTTTCTCTTCAAGTCTAATCTCTAAAAACCGATATCTAGAGGCAACATCCTACCCCTCTATTTATACCCTCATTGCAACTGTCCCTAGCCACGAATTCTACTCATACAAGGAGTCCTAATCCCCTAGGAAAACCTCCTCATATCAGCAACAAACTTTACATAATCAAAAATTATCAAACTTGGACTCTATCCAAATTTGACTCCAACTTCCATACGCATACAATAACTTCATCGCATGCCATATGGAATCATCTCAACCACGTGCATCAATCGTGAACCTAAGTATCCCGCATGACATTTTGATCGTCCGGACATCATCTTCTCCCAAGTTGACTCCCGATCCATCACCGGCAACACTCTCCCGAGGCTTCAAGATTACCTACACATGAATCGAACACAAAATCCATATCCGAGCACAAGTTCTCACAAACTTGACTCATGGTTAGCATATAACAGCATCACATACGTATAGAAACTGAATAGAAGTAGTAAACATTGAATAATCACAGAAATCCAACGAAATAACCCAAATTCTAAGCTCAAAAATCAAGAATTATGCAAAGGTTTTGTAAAAATATCTGCAAGTTGTAACTTTGTATCCACAAAAGTCAACTCAACATCCCCTTTTTCAACGTGATCCTTCAAAAAGTGAAAACGAATATCACTGTGCTTCGTGCGTGAGTGTTGAACAGGATTCTTAGCAATGTTAATGACACTTGTGTTATCACAAAACAAAGGAACCTTTTCAAAAATAAGACCATAATCTTTCAAAGTTGAAATAAGCCAAAGAATCTGTGAACAACAACTAGCAGCAGCAACATATTCAGATTCAGCGGTTGATTGAGCTACACTAGATTGTTTCCTAGAAGATCATGCAATTAAAGAAGTACCAAGAAAATGTTCCACTAGTACTTTTCCTATCAATTCTACAACCAGCAAAATCAGCATCTGAATATCCACTTAAGCAAATAGAAGATGAAGTAGAATACCAAATTCCAAACTCAAGTGTATGACTTAAATACCTCATGATGCGCTTGACCGCTTGACGATGTGAAACACGTGGAGAAGCTTGAAAGCGTGCACACAAACACACAGCAAACTGTATGTCTGGCCTAGAAGCAGTTAGATATAACAAAGATCCAATCATGCTTCTATACTCCTTTTGATCCACAGCTTCACCATCTTCATCGGGATCCAAAACTGTTGTAGAACTAATAGGTGTAGAAATTGGCTTGCAATTCTCCATCTTGAAACGTCTCAAAAGATCTCTAGTGTACTTTGTTTGATGCACAAACGTTCCTTGAGGTGTTTGTTTTATTTGCAATCCCAAAAAGTAAGACAACTCACCCATCATGCTCATCTCAAATTCTTTGCGCATAGTCTCAGCAAACTCCACAACCAAAGTGTGAGATGAACAACCAAAGATGATATCATCCACATAAATCTTTGACCTTGTTGTTCGCTCACCTAAATTACCGATGATCAATTCCGGTGGATGTCGTCGTTGAATATGCAAAGGTGCAGCGACTTCTGATGATATTTCCTATTCTGAACCTTCACTGGTCGAAGTTGTAGCCTCTGGACCAGAATCACCATTTGACGACCCTGGCCAGTCTGACCGCACGTCTTGAGCCGGTCTGACCGGAAGTGTGCCACCGGTCTGATCGGCCTTGGTCCCGATCTGACTGGCCGAGGCATCTTCGTCGTCTTCATCATCGCTTTCATCCTCGAAAATCCAACCATCCTCCCCCTGAACCTGTGACAATGTACCTGCAATGTCGGGTCTAGTTCCAGGACTAACCTCATCAAAAGTGACTTCGCAAGTCTCAACAATTCTGTTAGTTTTCAAAACAAGTACATGATAGCCACGAGAATGAGAGGGATATCCAAGAAAAATTCCATCGGTAGAACGTGCTTCAAACTTATCCAAATTTCCAGATTTCAAGACAAAGCACTTGCAACCAAAAACACGCAAATGTGAAATTTTGGGTTGATAGCCAAATCGAAGCTCATAAGAAGTCTTTCCAATTTTAGATCTCAAGAAAATATGATTGGAAATATAACATGCAGTGTTAACAGCTTCAGCCCAAAATTTTCTAGGAGTATGATACTCATCCAGCATTGTTCTAACCATTTCAACCAAAGAGCGATTTTTTCTTTCAACAATACCATTTTGTTAAGGGACATGAGGAGAAGAAAATTGATGTTCAATTTCTTTTTCGTTACAAAACTGCTTGAAAGAAGTATTTTTAAATTCACCACCATTATCACTTCGAATTCTTTTGAAAGAGCAAGGGAGTTCAAGTTCCAAACGAAGATACAATTTTCGAAAATGTTCAAAAGCTTCATCTTTGGTTACCATGAAGAAAACCCAAGAATATCGAGAAAAATTGTCAACAATAACTAGCACATACCATTTTTCTCCAACGGATTGCACTCTAACCGGACCAACAGTGTCCATATATAAAAGCTGTCCTGGTGCATCCGTTATCACAGAAATAATAGGAGCATGTGAAGAAGCAATCATTTTTGCATGACGACATGGTGTACAAACCAAATCAAGATCTTTCTTAACGAAGTGATCCTTTAATGTTGGAAATACCTTGATGAAAATTACGTAAAGCATTCCAAATTTCATTGCCAGTTTTTAGATGTGACACTCGATCAAAATCTGAGCGAAAAATTCCACTCAATAAAATATTTCTAGCTTTGCAATTATTTTCAAACTCAGTTTTCAAAGCAGTAGTGTTAATTTAATCTGGAATTTCATAGGGTTGAGCAACCTTAAGCCAAATGTCATAATCTTGAGCTATAATATAAGATTGCATCTTGTCACACCAATAAGAAAAATCGACACCATTGTTCATCATCAAATAATCAAAACAACCTTTGATTCAACACTAATGAACCATCAATATCAACTTCTCCATTCTGCAATCGAGACACATCGCATAAATGGTGTAAGCAGTGATGTTGTAGCCGTAGCTTCATTTTGCTGTTTTGACCAACCTTAATTATTGTCTAATAATTATTTCTCAATAATGCAGTAAGATATTGCTCTATTAAATCATTCCAAAGGTCAAGAATGGACAACTGGTTGCTGCTTAGATACTCGCAGAGAAAACATACACCGAATTGCCAAAAGAAAAATTAAATGGTTGGAAAACGCTGTCCACACAGATGAGCACCTCATTCTCAATGACGGCAATCCGCTTTCCATGATGAGCAGTCAAGATGTGGTTTAGTAAAGTTGTCTGCAAATAAAAACAACCGCTCAATGTCAGATATGAGAGATCATCATAATATAACTCATCGAACTGAATTATATCTATCTCTACTATAATAAAAATTAAAGATGTTTTCACCGAAATTTTGAGACGTTATCCGTGTTTGAGTAGGTTTTCTATTTCTTCTCTCTACTATAAAATTAAAGATGTATTTTGGGCATATTTTGGTACGTCGTCGTCCATTTTCGATTTGATTCTGCTTCCCGCGCGTCCAGGAAGCAGAGTTTGATTATGCGTCCGATTCCTAGAGATGGTGTGCGGCCTACGTCCAATTCTTTCTTTTCCTCCGTATCGCACGCGGCATAAGACGAATCGTCCCGTGTCGAACAACTCTGCCATCTAAACCGAATCCGTTTCGGTCCGAAGCAACTAATCAGCAACGACGCAAGACCAGGGATGGGATAATAAACATGGAATATTTTCATCAAGCAAATAATGACCCGTGACCTTATGCTTCTATGATATCTGCGCACACTTATAGAGAGAAATAACCAACATGAGATTGACTTGAATTTCTGTCAATGTTAATATTTCTTATTCTATGTCCCACTAAATAAAATATTCAAAAAAACATCCTTCTGCCAGTAAATTCATGACTCATATATGTTTACATTAAGGACCTTCATAATTCTTTATTTTAATGACTGGTCTCAAGATTAACATAACCGTTTTGGTGACCATGCCTAGTTTCGTCTAACAAGGAGCAGTTGCAGATTTGATACACATCTTTCAAATTGAAAGATTCTAAATTTTATACACACACTACTAAAAACCAAAGTGCTTTTGTTATGCACCATTTTGGTCGTTATGCATAATTTTTTATATCTTCCTCTTGAAAAGCTACACTAGCTCTCCCTAAAAACAATAGTTCTTCGCTCCTATTCCTTTTCCATTATGAGATTGTACTAGATTCTTGGTTTCAGCATATGATTTTTCTTCCACTATTTAGGGTGAATATTTTTTGATATTATTATTATTATTATTATTATTATTATTATTTGATAACAATATTACATTTGAGATTTTTTTGCAAGTGTTTAAAAAATCATGTATTATATAATTTAATTCAGTAGACAATTCAATTATAGTTTTACACAAACAAAGGAGCCTTAAACAGTTTGGATGAAAAATAGTGGAATTTGAAGGATTTTCGTAATAATACGATTTATTTTGGGTTTAATTAAAAACTAGGGATTTGTTCTGCAAATTGCGTGGTGCTAAATTTTAAAAGTAGGACTATACTCAATATAAATTCTATTTTCATAAATACAATTGTATTTTCTAATCAATAGATTTTTAAAAATATGATTGGATCTCATATAATTACTAAAATTTGACAAAATGACCTTTTTATAAAACTTATTTTAAGAATAGACCGCATCAAAAGCTAATTCTAAAAACAAACCATGACCTTAATGCCACTGTCGATGATGCTGCGATATAACGTCTTAGCGTCAATGGAGTTGGCGCTGAGATATTGTTTGAGGTGCCACGAAATAGCCAAGTCATCCTAGCTCAGTGTCACTATAGCTGGCGCTGAGGTGTTAATAGATATAAAAATGCGCGGGTTTGTGCTGTTAGCTATTTGGCAGTAGCTTGGTGGTAGAAGGTTTTTGCTCCCTCAATGGTTGAGGGTTCGAATCGCACCATTGCAGAATTTTTGGTTATATTTTCTACTTCTCTTCCGTTGACTACTTGTTCTATTATTTTTATTTCGAATAATCACATGTACTGTTTAAATTTTATTTTAAATTGAAATTTGAAAACTTGAATTATAATACTAATCTTAATAAAATATGTAGTTCAACAACTATACATATGCATTTTTTTTACTTGGAAGGAACAAATTTCACTACTTAAAAAATATATATATTTCTTAATAAAATATTTAGCTTACCAGCTATAAATTTACATCTTTTCAGTCTTAAGTTAAAAATAAAACAAATTTAGAAATCACGTGAACTTTCAAAAGAAGTATATTTGTTTATGAACAGAATTAACTATATGTTCTCTTCATTCATTCATGAAGTATATTGTATATGCCCTTCTCAAATTTTTATCAGGACACCAATTTATAGATATTAATTTAAATATTATATGATTTAAGTTCCCAAATTTGTGATGTAATATATTTATTTTCATATTTGTAAATTAAAAATACAATAAATTTACAGATAAAACATATCATTTTATTTTAAAAGGAGTATTAGGAGAGTATGAGAAAAGAAAAATAAAAAAAAATCTAAAAGTTGCTAAGGTATGGGTAAACGGGAAATTGAACCCTGCATCACTAGGAAAATTTTTTTTCTGGGGCGGAGCCCCAATTCTCAGCATATGAGGCACCGTCTTGGATGTGTGCCACCTGTATTCTCACCAATCTTGAAGCACGAGAAAGAAGTAAAGCAATTTTTAATTTTTTTCCTCGGTATATACCCTCTGTATTCCCGTGATATACCTACAAACTCGTATCGTATTCTCTGCCCTAACCACATCATTTGCCTCCCTCGTTCCTCGAAGCCATAATCCCAGTGGCGACGCCTTCGCCGGTGTTGCCGCCTGCTTATTCGCCGGTGGTGACGATCCTCCAAGACCCCTGATCCGCATGACACCACGACGATGCATCACCACGATGACAACAACGACGACGACGCATCACGCCCCTGATCCGTATGCTACTGATGCAGCCAATGGTCTAGCACCTGTAGGCCACAAACATACAGCACGACGATAACGAGTTTGGGAGATCTCGTCGAGTTTGAGAGATCAACGGCAACCATGGATCAATGACTACTCATGCCCGATTAACTTTTTGGGCATTAGCCTATTTGGTAGAGCTCCAACTCCTAAATTTAGCTCCAGGAGTTGGGTCTGGAGTGGAGTTGTGGAGCAGCCTAAATCCAGCTCCACATCTCTAGTTCATTTTGTGAGAGCGCTCCACCCAGCTCCGTTCCCAGTTTAGGTGGAGCTGAAACTGTTTGGCTGGGCTCCAGCTCTAGGAGAGGTGAAGCTGAAGCTGAAGCTGTGCCAAACAGGCCCTAAGATATAAGACACGAAGCTTCAAAGGAAAATGTACTAGAAAGAAATAACATGTTTGAGTAAAATGAGTCACTTCAAATTGCTTTCAAGAAGAAATAAAGGTTGCAATAGCGTACAAATTAGAAACAACAATTCATGTTCTTGGTTTCTACTTTATCTGGTAGGACAATGTATATTAAGGAACAGCAGCTTCATCAAAATCTAATCTATGGGAACTAGACGACAGCCCAGCATCTCGTTCGGCTCCAAGCAAAAGACCTATATATTCTCCTTGGATGAACGGAACAAATATGGTCGAAGAATCTCCGCTCAACACATTAGCTGCAAGGTTTGGAATTATATTATTAGCACTTGAGCTTGCATCAAAGGATCCTGCATCAAAATACACACAAAAAAATGTTTAGATAAATATATGCATGTCAAAAATTACTAAGAGTAATAAACTTAGGTCATGTCTTACAGACTTAAGACTTACAGTTAACTGTTCTTGCTGATCTCTGACCAGAGTACTATGGTTTGCTTCTTCCATTGGATTTTCTCCTACGGGATGATAAATATATATATAGCAAAGGCAAACAAATTACTAGCTATAAAAGAACAAAAGGATGGTGAGTTGGGGGTAACAGTAGTGAGCTGTACTTTTTTTCCTGCCTTTGTTAGTCTTGTTTCCTTTCTTTTTGGCAAAGGCACTTTTTAACCTTTTAGACTTTGGTCCTTCTACCACTGAAGGAACTCTAAATGAGATTAAACACAGTCATTAGAAGTTTTAGCAGCCCCACAGTAGCTCACAGGTTTTATTTGGCTTAATGAGTTATCTGCTTCCATATCCAACTTCTCCATAGCTTCCTCCAAATTTTTAAGTAGTTCTTTTGAAATGGAGCATTTCATTGCAATACTTGTTGTCTTCCGAGAGATGCGTGCAGCATGTGTTTGTAAAGTTTCCTCTTCACCGACACATTTCCAGAAAAATGTCCTCTCTTTAATTACTTAGGCTCCATTCGTTTCTTCTTAAAGAAAAAGATAAAATTCCAGATTATCATGGCACGCTTTTCAAACTGCTAAACGGTGCGTTTCGTGCGAAAATTTTTTATATAAAAGTTATTCTAAAATATCAAATAAATTCATTTTTCAAGTTTGT
This sequence comes from Oryza officinalis, assembly GCA_008326285.1. Classification (NCBI taxonomy): domain Eukaryota; kingdom Viridiplantae; phylum Streptophyta; class Magnoliopsida; order Poales; family Poaceae; genus Oryza; species Oryza officinalis. The sequence continues at coordinate 2,668,823 of BDMV01000008.1, forward strand.
AATAATTAAAACTCAATTAATCACACGTTAATGTCACCTTATTTTACGTGAAACACTTTATCTTCATCTTAAGAAGATTCAAACAGTCCATCTGTTCAGTATGTACTGAGATAGCAAAACAAAAACTCATTGACATTAAACACTCGGATAGCATGCTTGCATAGCAAACCTATAGAAAAAAAAAGGATTAAATACTATTATGACTTAGTATCCTCACGTATCAATGGGCAATTGTGCATGCTTACCCACGGATTCATACTTTTTTTGCAGGAGCATGATATCGTCATATCCTCAGAATTAAAAACAACTATTGCCTCATCTTCGATTTCCCCACAAAGCACACGATAAGTTGTAACTGTTCCCTCACTGCGTATTAACTTGCACGACAATGAAAATTGCTCCTCAAAATCAGAATAGAGCCTTCAGAATAGAGCCTCCTTATATATGATTCAGCTTCAGTCTTCAACATAGGTAGATTCTGAATATATGTAACTGGATCAGAGTGCCGTGACTTGTAGTCTGCAAACAACTCATTTTCACGGAGGATAGCGGCACACTTATCATATTCTTCTAAGAGCTCTGAAACTGAGAGTTTAATGCAAAACATTTTCTTGAAAACATTGTTCATACCCTCACTCCTTTGAGTTGAAGTCATGTCAGCAGAAAATGAATCATGGCGGAAGACAGAAGCCCACTTCTCTCACAAAGCATATAGGCTTTTCAACCATGAATTTTCCTCTAGATTATAAGCACTCAGTAGTTCATGCCATTTTCTTTTGAAGTATGCCACAGACCTCTCTTCGTAGACATATTTCTTGAAATCTGGAAGAAATTGACGATGTTTAGAAATTACATGGCTAAGATGTTTACCTGCATTTTCATAAATGTGCCACAAGCAAAGACGATGCTTTGCGCTTGAAAATATAATGCTAATTGCTCTTGCCATGGCAGCACATTGATCTGTGAATATTGTAGCAGGTTGCATGCCACACATGGCTGCCAAAAATGTTCTAAACAACCAAACAAATGAATCAATTGTTTCATTAAATATCAATGCTGCCCCAAAAAGAATTGTTGCTTATGATGGTTGGTTCCAAGGAGTGGGGTAAAAGGCATTTCAAACTTATTCGTTTGAAATGTAGTGTCAAATGAAACAACATCATCAAAGTAAGTATAATCCATGATGGACTGATCGTTTGCCCAGAAAAAATTAGCTATCCGACCATCCTCTTCATCTAGTTGTATGGCATAAAAAAAGGAAGGGTCCTCTAACTGCTTGTTCTTTAGATATTCTAGTAATGTATGTGCATCATTCACTTCCAAATATTTCTTGCGCTCACGACCCACATGATTATTGCAATCCATTCGGAAAAAAGGTACATTCTGAGCATCTCCATATCACTGCTTGAAAAAAGTATACATTTCAGCTGGCCTTATTCCCGCTTCTTGCATCTGACTAATCAAAATTTTATCGGCATCTACCAAACGACGTTGTGATCTCAACATGTGTCTCTTATCTGCACTTGCAAGATAATGAACAGCTAAAGTCCTCCACCTCCATGCTAGCCTTGTTACCATGTAAGAAAAGGCCTGAAGTAATATTTAACACATCAACACCTTAGCGCCAGCTAGGATGATATGGCGATTTTGTGTCATCTCGGACAATATCTTAGCGCCAACCCCGTTGACGTTAAAACGTTATATCTCACCGTCATTGGGGGTGATGCTGAGATCATGTTCATTTTTAGAACTAGTTTTTTTCGTGATCTACTCTTAAAATAAGTTTAGTAGAAGAGTCATTTTGTCAAATTTTTGAAAATTTCGTTCCTATAGATATAATTGTATTTTTGTATCTACGCCGTTATAATCTAATGGTTCAAATCTTTTTTATTTCTTAGTGACTAATGTGGGTATTTCTACCATCCAAAGCAAACATGATAACTTTTTTCGAGCTATCTTAATAATACAATAATATATATTGTAAAACAAATTAACATGTTCCATTTGAAACATGTCCTATTTTGCAACGTGTCCTATTTTATATACAGGCTATGTAGTAAGCATGCCAACAGACGCGTCAATTTTCTAGTGTACTTCTAAAGCTGACTGGATACCAGCCAGCTGATTTGTCCAGTTGGGGCGGTGTTTTCTTTGTGTGGAACAAAGCAGTTACCGTCATCGTTTTCAAACAAACGAGAGGAGGTTAAAAAGAAAAAGGCAAATCCAGAGACTTCCAAATTGCTCTACTGACTATCCTCTTCGCCTTAAATTATTCCACAGGGGAAAACTGATATGAGTATTGTAAGAAAAAATCTCAGGAGAAATAGGAGGGCAGAAAAATGAAAGAACCGGCAAAAGGAATTATAGAACGGATGGACATGTATCCTGCACTCCAGATTGTTTATTGTGAACTTTGCTTGAATGTAGAGCCAAAATAAATGTAGCATTTCTGCTTTGCCTATGCAACTTCCTCTCCTGCTCACCCTGGTCGAATTAATTTAGGCCCCGTTTGGATGGGAAAAAAAAAATCCCTGTCACATCGAATATTTGTACATTATTAAACGTAGACTAAAAATAAAACTCATTTTATAACACCTTGGACTAATTTGCGAGACGAATCTATTGAGCCTAAATAATCCATGATTAGCCTATGTGATGCTACAGTAAACATGTGCTAATTATGGTTTAATTAGGCTTAAAAAATTTGCCTCGCAAATTAGTACTCATTTATGCAATTAGTTTTATTATTGGTCTATGTTTAATACTCTTAATTAGCACTCCAACATTCGATGTGACATGAACTAAAATTTAAGTCTCTAATCCAAACACCCCTTAAGCACGGGCATGGCGGATATTGACATCCATGTGACAGTAGCCGCGATGCTTCCCAGCGTCTTACCATGTCGCTATTAATTACGCGCTGTACGTGGACGTCGTCGGACATGATTAATTTACAAAACTCCGGTCATTCTCAAGCAAAGTTCTTCGCCGGAATATTTTCGAACAAAAGATGTTAGTATTTCCTACTCTCTCTAGTCTCTGTAGATCATGTCAATTTAGGTACGTACATTCCCAACACAGTGTATATGATATTCTGCGCAGACAAAATAAATGCTAGGTTTTACGGAACTTTGCTTGAGAATGACCGGAGTTTTTTTTCTTATAAATAAAGCTTTGTGTGTCCTATCCCACCGCCACGCCATCCGTGCTCGTACTTAGCTTTTGCATTTTTTTTGGGTTTGTTTCTAGGGGCTGAAGTGAACAAAAAAGCATATGAGAGATGGAGGAAAAGACATACAGTTCTATGCAGCACACAACATGTACACTTTCAATCGGTGAATCTGAATCTGACAACTGTGCCTCGGCTATCTCTGAGGTTTTAACAAAACTAATCACACATCTCTCTGAAATGGTTATCATGTTGTAGAACATACTTCGTTTATCTGAATACATAGAGTACCTTGGCAATAGTCAAAAGCTGAACACATTATTGATCCCCTCATCCTCCCATTGCAGATTGTTTATTTGCTGAAAGAAACGAGAGGTTCTACTAGTTGTCAGTATATATCAGTGAGAATATTAAAAGTATAAAACATACCTATAGTGTGCATACAGAAAGCACTATAGGTCTATAAGAACAGACCTTTTCTAATAACAAGGGAACAAAACAAATCTATTGATTTCACGGTATTTTCCTGCTTAATTAATATGTTACAAAATTTTAATATGTTGTCATATTTGTGTTTGTTTTTGTCATTTTTTTTAAGATTGGAAAAAAAGTGATTTTATGTGTCTCAATTGTAATTTCGTTAGCAAGCTTTTAGTTGCAGTAAGTAGTTGTGTTAGCAACCTGTTTTGTTATACCTGAACAGGCCCGAACGGCTGTGAGATGTCATCACTAGGTTTCTAGAACCAGCTCTCCTCCCCGACTCCTCCGGCGAAACCGAGGGCCGCGGCGGCACAGGCGTAGCTCAAGTGAGGGGTGGCAGTGGCAGGGCGCTGCAACCGCAGGGAGCATGCGACTGGCTGATCGATGCCGCTTGCGTCTGTGGCGAGGCAAGTGGCGGCAGAGCACGCAGCGCCGGATGAGGCGACCTATTGATGCCGGCGGCGGATCTGATCGATGCCGCGTACTGCCGGAAGCGGAGAAGACGACTGGTCTGTGCGCGCGTGAAGCAGGCCGACGCCGACGCCACGCATGGCTCAACGGCGGCGGAGGAGGAGGAGCTGATGCCCGGCGAGGGAAGACCCCAAATCGGTAAGTAATAGGTACTACTCAGTTGGTTGGCCCCAATTCGTGGGGTTCTGACTGTTTCAGTGCTTGCCTTGGAGGCCATCTTGTTGCCAGCCTGACGTTTTATATATTGTGATTAAAAATCAACATAATTATATATCATCCAAATTATGTTTTGCCACACCCACAGCTTTATAGTATTGCCATTTATTCTATTAGAATAAACGACATGACCAGTGCTTATTTAGTTATGCAGTACTACAAGTACTTGTCATATTGCACTTGCTTTGGCTTATGAATTTCAGAATAACTCGTGTGCAATCAAAATCAGAGTAAGACCGTAAGTTCGCATTTCACTCGACAGAAGATATATATTATTAGGCCCCTTATTACAGTTATTATTATGGCTGAGAGCCTGTCAGCCTGAGAGGGGTGGAAGCAGTCGCCTTCAGTGGCATCTGCCCATCTCTTCTATTACGCATGCAGGGGCCAGATTCCATCCACATTTCTTGGCAATGTCGATGATGCATCTTGGCGTCACTGCCATGCCAGGGAAGTGGCTAACCATGTACCGGCCAACATGTGTAATGATGGCCGTCCATGCAATTTTGTCCTCACTAAGGTACTCCCCAGACCCTGTTAACACAAAACAAACAGAAGTGCATGCACAAGGAAGAGGAGCAAGATTGTGAGAAAAATAATGATTAACATGATTGATTTACCTGCCTGCGTGGTATCAGTATCATGAGATATTTAACTATTTATCATTGGACCCATATATTATAGACACATAAAGATTTACGTATCATAAAATGCGAGTGACAAATCCTTAAATGCCATGTATCGAAACTAGAAAAAAAAAAGCTGCTAGCACTATCTTCAAGCTCATTTTTTTCTACTCTTTTTTTTTTCTCTCTCTTTGGGAGGAAAGCACAAAAGCTGCTCACACAGTGCGATGCGATTTGATTCTTCCGACCTTTACTCCGTATAAATACACTCCAGTCCAGTGACAATGGGAGCCTAGCCTTTGTAATAACTCCATTGGTAATTAGGATCAGAATCAAAATCTCACTATAGCTTCTACCTAAGTAGTAGCTTTTAATTGGTCACATGGTTGGTTTAAACATCCCCAAGCACGTCCACTTGAGCCGTGCATATTTAGGAAAAAGTAGTAGTTAGAGTAGTCTGATTGCCCATGTGAGTAATGTATGTGCATTTATGCCATGCTTTGAATTTTACTCCTATTTTAGTTTGCATAGAAAGATTCATCCTGCCATTTGTCGTGACCTTAGGTCATGGATAAATCAGGTATAGGCGAAAAAGTACTGTTTTCCCGCCTATCCTAAGGGTGAGATGAGCTCGAAGAGTAAAATCTCATATGTTGTATGCTATTCCGATATTTCTTATCCCGGTCTGATTATAGGATTGGGACCGGCTTATATAGCCTTCGAAGGTACATGTGAAGTCACAATCCTATCCCTTAGGGTGCATAGAAAGTTACTATAATACCTATGTAAAGTTAGAAACCCTTAGGGTACGATTGTACATTTGTGTGGTCCCCCGAATCACCTAGCGCCAGCTGGTAGGAGTAGTTGGAGCGGTTCCCGCAGTATTTTCCTGAGGAATATTTTTTGCTCAGCGATGTAACCTTTAGGCTTCATATGCCCTGGTCGAATGGTATTTTCCTCTTGCGGTAGGTTAGAATGCTCCTTCCCAAACTGGCCTTCTTGTCACGTTCGTTGGTCTTTTAGCATTTACCTCTCATGTTAGGTCGAGAAGTATTTGCCATGAGTAAAAGTCTTTTTGGCAAGTGAATAGGAAAGTGCTTCGGTCGAATAGGGGATGGTGTTTGCCTCTTGCGACAACACCATTCTCTCTTCAAACATCAGCAGTTCCATCAGTGCATGCAAATTACATCTAAAATATGTAAGTTACTTTTGAATCATGTAAAAGTTACTTCCTGGAAACGAACATGTCACTTTTGAAATTTGTTAAATTTATTTGCAAACCGCTGAAAACTTTACATCTTCTACCAGAGGAAAAAAATTTATGTTGCTTATTTTGTATTTGTTTTACACAATTACTTGTTTATACTGGGAACACATATTGGGAAAAAAGTGTAAAATTACTTCTCAGTCATATAAAACTTACTTCCAAAAAACATATAGGTTAAAATACACTATTTTGCCAAAAATATCTACCATTTCGGTAGAAGCGAAATTTCAGGAATTTTGACACTTTTGGGCCTTTTTTTTAAAATTTTAACATAATTTAACTGAATTTGACTAAATTTTGATCAAATTCACAAAAATTGAGAAAAACTGAAAATTTTGGCTAAGATAATGACTTGCCCGGGGGATTCCGAAATGAAATTTTGGACCGAAATTACAAGCACTGCCCATTGTATAGTTATCCTCTCTCTTTTTTAAGATGTACTCCCTCCATTTCATATTATACGTTGTTTCACTTTTTCAAATCAAACTTCTTCACGTTAGACTAAGTTTATAGCAAAATATAATAACATTTTCAACACAAAACAAACAAAACATTGTATCAAAATATATTCAATGTTAAATTTAATTAAACTAATTTAATATGATATACTCTAATATAATAGGAGTATGTTGCTAATTTTTTCAATAAACTTAGTTAAACCTAAAGAATTTTGACAAAAAAAATCAAACAACTTATAATATGAAACGAAGAGTATATAAGTTACTTCTAATATAATAGAAGTTATTTCTATTTTGTATTTAGTTATTTTACAATTTATATAAATTACTTTTAAACCTTGTTAAATTTAATATATCTAATATTGGACTTGTTTCGTTTTATCTTTTGATCACATTATGATGGTTTAGACGGATATTAAAAATGATACATAGTTTAAAGAATATAAATTGTCAAAGATTATATACCAAGAAAAATAGACTAGTTCTAGTAATAGTAATGTTTGGGTTGGTTAGATGGGTTTGGATATAACGGCCCACAAATGCGCATGGGAACAACAGTAAATCCGGCTTCGCACCACAGTCAGAAAACCTACAGTGCGCTAATCTCTATCGTACAACGCTGAAAACCAGTCTCGCGATAAGACTAATTGGTGCGCACGCACCAATTAGAATTTGCGCCCAGTGAAGTGCAATTTCAGTCTTGTGTGGACTGTAACTTTTTTAGTGGTAGCACAAAATTAATTTTTTCTTGGGGGTTGCTTCTTTTTTTTTTCACTTTGCATCTTTTTAGTAGTACTGTAGATCCATGAAGATTGACTATTTAATCATTCAGGGGCTCATGGTGACATTCTCCTAGATTCAATGAAACAAGATTGCCATGCCATCAGGCATGTGATGGTTGTCTCACAAATCAATTTGTAGGGTTTTAAGGAGAACTAATTTTCTACACACAAGCTTTCGCATGTGCACACCAACTAACAAATATCAAAAGAATTCTAAATAAAATATACATGTATTAGCATGACATATATGTATAAAGTCTCATCTTCAAATTCATATTTTATAAAGAGACAAACAAAGACAAAATTCGGATATGCATATACTCTTAAAATTATTAAAATTGTTATTTTTTGTTACAGATAAAATATAATAAATTTAATAATAATACTTTTATACATAGGTGTAATTCTATTGGAAGTACATGCATTGTTTTTTATAGAAATTTCGATGATATTTGTTAGTTGATATGAAGCTGTGTGCTAGCGAAGGTTGTGTGTATAGAATATGTTTTCCTGGGGTATTAAGACAGTGTAATAACCTTTTCTACATCACTTGGTAAATAAATAGTTTTTTTACCTATTGATAAATTTGCCCTAAAGAACATAATTACTTTACACAAGAAAAGAAAAGCATGGGATTCAGTAGACTTGGACGTCTCACTTTGGAACTTTACTTACCCTAGTATTGAAGGATAGCGCGTAGGCTATGATAGCAGAAAACAAAACTTTTCTACCGCGCACACCAGGACATCATGCGAAGATAGGATCATGGATCGTTACCACTAGACGCGCAGCGCAGCGGAAGTAGAGTTGGAGAAGCCGGTCCAACCACGCGTGTCGAGATAGTAGTGGAAGTAGTCGATCGCCACGAACAGATCGTCTCCTCCACGCGATTAGCTGCACAAGGAGCAGATCCAATCTGCCGGTCAATTGTTGACGCCAATCTATGCAGCAACGAGCAGCGCCTCCACCGGTATCCACACATACGGGGCTGGAGCACCGATCGCAAGTGTGCTAGCACTCAGGAGCGGCTAGGATTTGGCTCTGGAGGTGGCGGCTAGGGTTATGCTCGAGATGAACAGATGAGTACCTTCCTCAGCCCCTTACCTCCATATATATAGACCTTTTTGCTTGGGCCTCGTGGACCAAAACCCAATAGAAGTCTACTCGGATCCCTATCCGAACTGAGCCCACATTCGAATCACATTCGAATGAGTGTTCCAACCCGTTAAGCGTGCGACCCTGTAGGTTCACATATACTTGGTCGCGACTCGGAAACGCCTTTCCGGTCAACCTGTTAATAGCAGCCCCTAACAAGGCATATTAACCTCCAAAATATATGTAAAGATCATATCGGCTGAATCTGTAATGTTCTCATGTACAAATCCCTTTGCCTCACGATATAGATTGAGCTCAAGGCGAGACCTGTGTCATCCTCTTAATAGATCAATCGCTCTCTCGATTCCGTGATGGATTATAAACTTGTGATTGACTCCTCAATCACCTAGCATGGCCATGCATTTTCATAATCCATTACATCGAGGGGCCCAGAGATATCTCTCACATAAGGAGGGGCAAATTCTATCTTGACCATCTACATCCCACTACATATTTCATAGCAAACCCGAAGACTACTTTTATAACTACCCAGTTATAGAGTAGTGTTTAGTAATCCCAAAATAAGCTACTACGTATGTTGGGAACCGTGATGATTTCATGTCTAAGGATTCTACATAAACAGTACTTGAGACCAACTGATGACACATAGAATCTCTGCAGTGTCTCATGACGGGTCTATTCAACATATGTTCACCAACATATGTCCATATTATTGATTTGTATCTCTATATACCATGATCCATGAGACATGATCATCAATCAATACATATGTTGATCTTTAAATCATATTTGTTCCTCATATGATATACAATCAGGGATCATTTAGAAATAGCATCATTGTAACATTAAGAGTCTCATGAATAAGTCACATACTCATTAATCAAGAATAATAATGTCTATTTCAAAGAACAAAACACTGAATCATAAATATAGTCTGTGATATATACAACATCCTAATGTTGTCTCTAGGGCATATCACTAACAAGTATATCATGATACATGCATTGAGATTTTTGAACTTGTCGTTTTGTTGATGGGACAATAATGCAAAAAGAAATATTCTTATTGCACTTTAGAATATAAACCATATGCTTTCATAACTGAAACTCTTCTTGGTGAACTGTCTTTCCTCTGAGTACGTACCCTTAAGAAAGAAGGGCTAAATAAAGGTCCGTGACAAATGAGAACTCATGAGAAGAATTTTCTGATTAAATTAATTGAATACATAAGCATGCCATAGAAAACAAAATAAACTAATGATGCAACCATGGCCAAGACGATAGACTTGTAAGTTGTAACAGGTCTAACATGTCACTAGTAGGAGAAGACCAGAGGCAGTCAAATCAAATGCATATACTTTTATTGAGTCACCATTTAGGACGGTCAAATCTCACATTTTTTATCTCAAAAATCACATGGTCAAATATCAAACCAGATCTTGCCTTTGTTTTTCGAAAAAATATGAAGTACAAACCACATATATATTGAAAACCTAGAGAAACTATTGTTGCATCGAAAAATGAACGTATGATATTCGTCCATGTCAGAATTTTACTCATGAGTAAATCTGTGAGTAAAATTTTTACTCGTGTTGTCATAGACAAATCTTAAACGTCTATTTTTTGATCCAACGATAGTTTTAAGGATTTCACTGGATATGTGGTTTTCACCGTATATTTTCCCTTGTTCTTCAGCCGCACGAGCAAGAATGTAAGACCAATCATAAACTGAATTTTTGAACCATAAGAACATAATTTCTTCTTTCAACTGAACTTTTCAGGTTTGCTTAACATAGTTGCTCCTCAAACAAACAAGATTGAGGATAATTTCTGGATAATACTGATTACTTGATTAGGGCAGCAAGACAGCGAGTGAGGGGAAAGGGGGCCAAAAAAGAGAGATGAAGAATAGAGTCATAAGTGGTTAGCTAATCTGCCTCTGGTGTCACTGTTAGGACCATGAGTAACAAATGGCTGAAACAAAAAAAATGTCACATTCAGAGCAGTGCGATTAAAGCAAAGGCCAGTGTTTTGCTGTGCTGTGCATTAAGCCCTGCTTACCTGTAATTTTTACTTAATCCCCTCCACTTTACTGTGTGCTCTTGCAGATTGGTTTAACCCCAGCTAATTAACTAGGCGTCAAAATAAGACCAATTAGGAAACAGTAGAGAAAAAGTGACCAGGTGTACATGTACATTCAGACATAAAGGATGATGAGTAGCTAGATTGCATTAACACAGTCACACAGATAGAAAATGGTGGTAGAAAAATTACTATTTTGTATAGTCTCTCACGATCAAAGCAAAGCAAGCCTGATGCTGCTTGAAAAGAAAGAAAGAAAGATAGTCCTTGAGTAAAAGAAAGAAAGGAAGAACACAAGATGCAGTAAAATTCAGGATGAGCTGCAGAAGAACTGATCAAGAACTGAATTTGAGTCCGGAACCTGAACTGCAGCTTCGTTTCATCCTCCGATCGATCGCTGTCGAATGTAGGTGGATCGCAGCTAGCACATGGCAGCACAACAGGGAATTCATGTTCATATATACCCGTTTTAGTTTCTCTGCAGTTTGGTAGTAAAAGGCTAGTGGTAGCCAAGCAGCCTAGCAGAAATGCAGAGCAAATGTAATTTGATCAGTTTCACTCTCATCCAGCTAAGAACCAAACGTCTCCGACAAATTAAGGAGACAGTTAAGTCAAAAGAAGGGAGGTAATTAGGACAAAAGTTGATGCTAGTGAATCTGAAATCCGCACAGAGAAATGATTGGTTTTTGCATCCATCTATAGTAATCTGATCCCGTTGCCATCAAACGCATCAGATCACCTGTTTGCAATTTGCAACGAGGAGCAATGTAGCAGGTTATATTAGCAACTTAAGCCTGAAGCATGAAGCAAGCTTGCTGCTGGTTCAGAGTTACAGTACCTCACGAGAGAAAGATGGCGTCTTTCTGCTGCTCCGCCGCCGCCGCCGCCGCCGCGGTTAGTTCGTCCGGTTATCCGCGGCGGTCTCCGGCGGCGAGGTATCCTGTCTCTCCTCCGCTCATCCGCAGGTCACGGTCCAATGCCCCGGAGTTGTGAAGGTAGGAGGCGAGGCGGTGTAGGGTTCGAGGGATATGAAGCGGCGGAGAGGAAGGGAAGAGGCGGCGCGGCGGCCGGAATGTCGCGCCGGAGACGGCGAGGCGGCGAAGAGAGAGCTCGCATGCCCAACACATATGGGCCGCACGGAGCCCGCATTGACGTTCCGGCCCATTGTATATATGGGTCTCACGGAGGGCCAACTTAATGGGCCGCAGTACGCCCGCGATCCCGTTGAGGCCTAATAAAAGCAGGCCCAGTTTTGAGCTTTTGTTCTTCCTTGGTTCCTCAACCGCAGTCCGCAGCAAACACAAGATGGCGTCTTTCGGCCGCGCCGCCGCCGCCGTGGCGGTCAGGTCGGCCGCGCGCCGGGCGAGATCTCCGGCTACGAGCCCGTTCCAGTCGGCGATGCATGCTGTTGCTCCTCCCCGCCTCCGCAGGTCACGGCCGAAGTCCCTAGACCTACCCTGTTGTGTTCTTGCTGCTAGCTAGGTCTGGGTGGGAACTGTACTAAATGGCGCGGCTTTCTTTGATCCTGACTGTCTCAGGTCCTTCGTGGCGGCAGCGGCGGCGCTGGCGAGCGCCGATTCTCTGATGCCGCTACACAGCGCGGTAGCGGCGGCAAGGCTGCGGTCGTGCATCGCCGCCGATTCGTCCTGCTGGAGCTGCCTCTCCCAAGGTCAGGGCTCTGCATTCGTTACCTCTGTACTGAATGTGATAAAAATGCTAGTGGTTGATTGGTTACAATAGTATCGCTTTCCTTTTGTCTTGTCTAATGTTGAAATTGTCTGCTTTATCTTGAGAGAATTGATTTGTGTTAAATACTTAAATTCGTTGTCAAACATTAGTCTGATGAAGTTAGTTAGCCCTGCAGATCATTACATTGCTTTGCTTGTTGATACTCTATTTTACAAAGTTAGGATAACATATATATGTCACTCTGCCTATATGTTTGGTTTTACCCACAAAACCAAGGAACGCATAATCTCCGGTGCTAGCTGTTAGTCTAATCTGCAAATGGAGGATTCAAGAATGGGGATTGTTGTGGTGTCTATGGGAGAATATCTTCATATTTACTACCTTAGCGTGTTCCTTATTCCCCTTTCAGTAAAAGAATTTAAGGGCTTCAATCTCACTTTAGGGTGACACAATTCTGCATTAATGTTGAATAGCGAACTTGGACATTCAGAAGTGGTTATGCAGGGACTTTTATGGATGACAAATTGCTGAAACTATTGTAACTAGATTTGGAATGCATAAATAACTGGAGCTGTTGCTGTCAAAATTAATTCTCATTACTGTTTTGGCAATCATCTTCCTGATAGGTTTAACCAAGCGCATCTGATCCTGGCTAAGGACATAATGTGAAAGAGAATGGATTATGCACTACTGTGTTATGTTATAATGTTTCCAGATCCGTCCTTTCTTTTGTAAGGATAGGGTCCAACGGATTGTTCGATCAGACTTTGTTGAGGAAATTGTAACAGCAAAACCACTGTTGACCATATCAGAACCAACTCATTTATTTCCAAATTTAGTTTGATCACTCTGTGAAGTAGCAGAGCTATCAGTCCTGGATGACACGTTTGCTGCATGATTGATTATTTCTTAAATCTTACAATTGGAGTGGACCATCGTGCTATTATTTTTTGTGTTAATGTCTTTTTGCTTTCGATGTTCTTGACTCCGCAGTCAAAACCAAAGTATAGAACATAAATATCCGTAATTTGAGACAATTGCATTTGAATAACTGCTGTAGTAGAAAATTGTTGGAGGCTGTCCTGTTTACAGTAGGTAGTGGCCATGCTCCACTTTATTGAATTTAACGTATTTTATCTAGGTTCATGTTGTTTAAACCGTTGTTGTTGCATATTGTTTGCATTTGACTTTGAGCGGCCCGTTTATCTGTTGTGTTCTTGTGTTTCAGGTAGCTCCCATATGAAACTATATAGCAACCATTTTTGCTTCTTGTTTAACTTTTCTATCTTTTATTCCAGCTTGAAAGAGGTGCCCTCTTTCTTCTACCTTTTCATTTTCTGATTGAGTTTTCTTCTTTTGTCTTGAAACAAACGTTAGACTTTGCCCTTCCACGGTAACGAAGACTGGAGAAGGGAACCCGTTCGAAACAGCAGAGAAAGTTCCAATTCAACTATTTGCTTGACGAAATGCGACAATGAGAGCAGCAACTCAAACCATGTATCGAAATATATTTTGTGACCTGTTGTTCTGAATTTTAGTAGTGCGATACAAAATTACTAATATGCTTTTTGTGATGATGTTCTATGCGTTTCGATCTTCTAGACTGAACTATGTCATTCGAGGTTACATACTTGGTGTCAGTCAGAGATGGGGATGCATTTGGATAAAACCTAAGTTTAGTAGGTAATATGTTCTATGCAGTTGTCAGCCATCGTTTTGCTGATTATTGTATGAGATCTATGAGAGTGAACATGCCCTGCTTGAATTTTGTTCAAATTGATTCAAATTCAGCCAAATATTGTTTGCAATTTAAATCTCTAGCGAGATTTCACCAAGATAACAAGATCTCGCGGGCACCCCTGTGATATTGTTTGCTCAAGGTATCCGCCGGCTGACCCATGCTTAATTCATTTGGTTTACTCCCCGCCAAAAAAAAAAATTCAGTTGGTTTATAATTTTCTATCTAATCTGAAATAAGAATAAGAAGTAGAACAAAAGTGCATTTATAATTAGATGGCATGGATCAATTTTGTACCACAAGTGGGCAAACTTATGCCCCTAACGAGGTGTGATTGCTGTTTGTGTCAAACTTGAGGATGACATCCCCGTCGACGACGAGAGCTGCCCCTCCGATGAGGCCACCGGCGGTGCATATGTTGCCACGGGCATCTTGGCTGGTAGCATCGGCAATGGTCCATTGGACTGGAGGACCATCATAGCAGCTTTGATAGATGGCCGCTGGCATCGGTCTGGGTGTGCACACCAGAGCCCGACAGCAATGACACGCTCCATCTCAACCACATCGTAGTCGTTGTTGAGCCGCTTGTCAGCTGCCTTGTGAATGGCTCCTTGGCCGTACAGGTCCCAGACCCATTCGACTAGTCGGAAGAGGCCATTATTTTGATCATCCAGTAGACTCATTGGTCTCGTTGCACATACCACTTCTAATAAAACAACCCCAAAACTGTAGACATCGGACTCGGCGCTTGCTTTGCCTGTGATCACACATTCGGGGTCAATATAGCCCGGCGTCCCGGAGGGGTGCGTCATCGTCTGTACCCCATCAGCATGGTCAATGAGCCTTGCGAGGCCGAAGTCGCCTAGCTTCGTATTGAAAGATTCATCCAGCATGACATTGCTTGGCTTGATGTCACGGTGTACAACACATTGCTCCCACTCCTCATGGAGGTAAAGCAGGGCGGATCCCAGCCCAAGAACAATGTTGACCCTGCAACATCCAATCCAAGCTAGCCTGATGAGTGGACTTTTGCCGATAGGAGCACATAGGAGTAGCAGAATATGTGATAAACTAGCGAAATTACTAACCTCATTGGCCATGCGAGGAAGGTGCCATTGCCGTAGAGATGGACGTCAAGGCTACGGTTGGGGACGAGCTCATAGACGAGGAGGAGCTCGTTGCGGCCATGGCACCAGCCGATGAGCTGAACCAGATTGCGGTGGCGCAGCCGGCTTATGACCTTGATCTCTGACTTGTACTCCTTCCTCCCCTGCTTGGAGGAATCTTTTGTGAACCTCTTGACGGCGACGGCGAGGCCCTGCTCTCTCAGGTATCCCCTGTACACTTCGCCAAAGCCGCCTTGCCCGAGCTTCTCCTCCTCCGCGAAGTTCTTCGTTGCATTGACAAGAACATGGTACGGGAACCGCCTCGGCCCCGTCCCGTTCTCGATCTCCATGATGGGATCGCCTTCCGAGTAGTCGTCGCCGTCGGCCTCCTCTGCCTCCCTCATCTTCTTCCTCTGACGCCGTCGCCGTACCACGACTGCTACCATGGCGAAGAGCAGCACGACGAACAGTGCTGCGCCGACGGTGGCTCCCGCTACAACACCGCCACTTCCTGAACCGGAGGTCGGTGGTGACGGTGACGGCGGCGCCACCGGTGGTGTGGCCTTGGCTTCCAGCGACGAGCTGAAGTACCATGAACGCAGCTGATGCAGCTCAACGGATGTGGATGTCGCGGCGGAGAAGCCGACGGCGACTTGCTCCGGCAACACGCTCGTGAGGTCAACCTTGTAGCTAAGGTTGTAATCCGGTCGGTGTCGGGGGCCACTAAGCCCATAGCCGAGGTGCAGCTTCATGGCCAGGATGCTCGAGACGTTGTCGTACTCGACGACGGCGGTCATGTTCCCGACGAGGGTGAAGCTGGGCAAGGTCAAGGTTTTCTTAGACACGACGGAGTTGACGTCGATGCCGAGGTGGTCGTAGGTGGCGTCCGGGTCGTGCACGATGGTGTCGTTGAAGGTGTCGAACTCCACCGCCACGAACCGGTCGTCGCCGGCGGCGACCTCGTCGGCGGTCTGGTTTGTGAGGCCGAGGTTGTAGGCGTAGGAGCCGGCGGACGGGAGCCTCGACGGGAAGCAGGCGAGGAAGAAGGCCATGCCGGCGCCCTTGTTGTTGATGCCGCCGTCCTCTTTGGGCGGGTTGATGACGAAGGAGAAGCGGGTGGTGAAGCTGGCAACCTCGCCGGTGGCGGCGTCCCAGAGAGGGATCGGAAGGGCGTACGACGCCCGACCACGGCTGTGGTCGATGCTGCCGTCGAGCCTGTTGGCGCTGATGTCGACCCACCCGCCGCCGTCGCCGCTGAAGGAGACGTCGGCACTGAACGCGGCGTCGCCTTCCAGCCTGATGTTCTTCTGCTCGTCCGGGCCGAAGTTGGTGTAGTTGAAGGTCAAGGCGACGGCGACAGGAGCCGGAGAGTACAGGTCGCAGAAGACGGACAAGAAGATGATGAGGCCGACAACGCATGTGGTGGTCGCCGAAGTGATCAGCGAAACGCCGGCCATCGCCGCCGCCGCCGAAAGCTTGACTTGCAGCAGATCGAGTGGTCAATGCGTACACCGTTTCCATTGGCAGTGTGGAGTCTGGACGCGGTCGAGTTGATGATGAATTTTTAGAAGAAGAAAGGTAAGGTGCCCCATCAGGAAAGTCACAATGTCACATGGGTACTTTCCCTTTCTTTCGTCGGGGCTGTTCTGTTCACACGTGCGACAGCGTGTAAATAATTGACTGGAGTCCTGGACGAACGAGTATGAGAAACAGTACTTGGGGAACATATGGTTAACTATTCTGTTAAAAAACTGCCGGTGCATTTTGTTTTGACCTATATATCTCAGTTGATGGAGTGCTGTGCAAAGTTGTCTCTGAAAGTGTTCATAATGTATTTCCTATTCTTCTATCTGTGCATTTTGTCTTTTTTCTATTTGCGGATTTGTATTACTCCTTCCGTTCCAAAATGTTAAGCTACTTTTGTAATATAAATTCACACTATATATAGGTAGTTAAATTTTAGAATAAAGAAAGTAATTATCTTTTTATGACTATTAAGTAGATAATCATTCTTTTTAAGTCCTGTTTCTCATGTATAGTAACTTAGTAAGTAGCAGAAAAAATTGTAATATTTAAAATTTATAGTGTAAGATTTAAAATTCTGTTGCAAATGTATAAAAGCTATAGTGGAAAATATTAATTTTACCCTGTAAAAATACTCATCCTATCCTAAAATGTAGAAGAAGCTATTTTTTTATTCGTAAAAAGAAGCTACATTTTACAGAGGAGGGAGTAGTGTTAAAAATGTTTCATGGTTTTTAATGGAAAACATGGCACAACAAATATAGGTAAGGCCTAGCAAAAAGGAGCACGGTAGTTAATTAAGGAGGTTAGTAGACTAGTAGGTGATGTTGATTTTAAGCACGCGCATAGGTTTCGTCCTAACGACGCAAAGTTATAAAATCCTTTAAGTGATTGATAGCATAAGTTATTGTTGTCCCCTCTACCGCTAAAAAATTATACTACTACTGTATAAAGTTAGGCATCGGTCTCTAGATAAAGAAACAAAACAAATACATCCTCTAGTTCCATTCTAAAATAAACCAATAACAACGATATGATACATATTATTATAATAAATTTAGATAAAGACTTATCTAAATTTATTACACTATGATATGTTATATTTTTTTGAGGTTCATTTATTTTAGAACTTGTGAATACAACGGTAACTACAAGTGACAACAATGATCACCACTGCTAGTAGCTAGGTGCAGGAATCCGCAAGTAGGAGGACTAGCCTATCAGAAATTATTGTAGCAGATAGTTGCAGGAAACCAAAAGTCAAGGACTAGAATTTTTTTTACAAATAGTATGGTTTAAATGGAAAATCGTAAATCTAGCGGGCTTGTGGAGAAAATCGCAAATCTAGCGGCCTGTCGACCCACGGAGAGACGAAATGCGGCCCAGTCGGCCAACCGCGTGACGACAGGGCCCAATCGAACGGCGGAAAGATAATAGGCCGGACCGATCGACCGCCCGCGGTTCGACTGGGCCCTGTCGATATGCCGCGTGACGACAGACCGGCCCAGTCGAATTCCGAGTGTTCGACAGGCCGGCCCGCCGGACCAGTCGAACGCCGGCCGTTCGACAGGCCGGGCCGGTGCTGGCCTTTACTATTTGTTAAGTGTAGTTTTTTTTGTTAATACAAATTATTTTTTTAAAAGTTGTTTTTAACTTTTTATTAATTAATTAATGACATATAATTTATAATTGATTACTTATAATTTGTAAGTTGTTCTCATAATTAAGTTTGTAAGTAGTTTTTCTAAATATAATTTTGTTATAATTGATTAATACCCATTTTGAATTGAATGTTTGGAGAAACACATTGGATTTTTAATTTATTAATTTTAGATATATCTATTTATAATTTAGTAATGTACAGAAAATTTTTTTAATTGGGTAAGAATTGTTTTTAAGTTGTTAGTTAAGAATTAATGAGAGAACTGTTTATAATTGATTAATTGTAATTTATAAGTTGTTAATATAATTATAATTTATTATAACTGACATACACATTTGTAACTGCATATTTGGATAAACATATCGGAGTTATAATTTAATAATTTTAGATATATTCATTTGTAATTTATTAATATACAGAACCTTATTTTGTTTATCGGTTATTTTGGGAAATTCCAAAAATCACTTTCGGATAGGGCCAAAAATTTGCAGAAGCGAAAATTGGTTCTATCTATTTTCGAAAATTCTGAAAATCGTTTTCGGAGAACTCAAAAAATTTCGAATTCACAGAACATGTTTTTAGAAACGGAGAAGAAACTTTTTTTAAGAATTGATGTTGAGCACATCCATGACCATACCGAAACAAGGAGAAGTTGTAGTACAATTTAAACATGATACACCTGGTTCCATTGTGGTTACATAGATAAGGTTAGATTAGAACTAGAAGGAAAGTAGTGCAAGAGTTGAACACGACGACGATACAACTACTAACTCGTGCATACTACTGAGTGCAACGAGGCCACTTTCCCTTCCTCTGCGCATCGGGATTCTCCTCCATTGCTGCCTTCGCTCGCCGTGCACGCTCAAGCTTCCGCTCCTGCTCCTCCCTGTACGCAGCAACACGCCTCCTATCCGCCTCAGCCTTGTGCTCTTTTTCTGCGGCCTCCTCCTTGCGTCTTAGCTCTATCTTCTCCTTGCGCTCTGCATCCCATCGCCGCATGTACTCCAACCGCTCCTTGTTTTGCGGCTTGATCTCGGTGTCGATCCACTGCTCAAAATCACATAGCGGTGGAGGGGTCTACAACAAATGCAATGTTTACTAACCAAATAAGTTGTTCAAGACTACTTAATACACCAAATAATTATTACAAAACATCAGTTCCTCACCACTAAGTTAATGCGGCGGATCTCAGGTGTTGGCTCAAACTCAAAATTGGCACACATCCAGTATCTTTGCATGTACGTCTCCTCTTTATCAGACTTGGCTACCTTGCAAGGATCACCGCACCAGCACATGGGCACTGGAACACCGCTAGGCAAAGGCAATGGGTTGAAGGCATTTCCAGTTTTCGGGCGAGAACTACAAGTCAATAATAAATGAAGCACCCTAACCTGTTAATCTAGGATTCCTCATTTCATGCACAACGAATAACACATAATATCACAGAAACGATTTATGTTACCTTGAGTTGGTAGGTTTTCCACGCCTTGGCATCCTACAGTTTTAAAAAACAACTATCAAATATTGTAAACACCCTTAATACTTCTCATTGTACGGTCAAATATAGTAGTACTACAAACCAAACGTGTGCATAACAAATCTAGCCTAAAATTATTCACACTTCTAAGTGCTATATATGTACTCACAAATTTCAACATATCTACTCACAGTGCTACAAATCTACTCGCAAACAATCTAGGCTCCGCATCTAAGTGCTACAGATCTACTCAGAAATTTGAAATACATGGTAATTACACTAGTATGCGACACAAAATATAACCATACGTCGGGATATTGTACTAACGTGCGATCGAATAAGCACAGCAACAACGCTTCGCGGCTCTTGTCCTTCTTCCTGACCTCTCTATTTTTTTTCCTTCAATTGTGACCGGTTGAAATGAGCACTTCCTCGGGCCATTGGATGAAGAGCGCGTATTCGGACCTATGTAATATATAGTGGAGGAAGGAGGCACATATCCATCTAACGTGAGTTCACCAGTAGCGTGGATTTGACAACACGTTCACGCGGCAGCGCAAATTGAATGATTGTGTCGAACAAAGCATCGGCAAAAGCTGAGTCCGGACGCCTTCACGCGCCGAAAGATGATAGCGACGTATCGTAAACGTCTGTCACGGGCCAAAAACTGGTAGGGACCAATCGTAGCCCTCTGTTACGCGCCGAAAGTTTTTCGTCGTTTCGTTGAGTAGATGTAGCGAATGACATGGAATATTTTCGTAACATATGAGTGCGGCAACCAAATAGAGTTACGTACGAAGAGGTAACTCAAAGTTACTAACTGTAAATATTACAAACATGTAGCACTTGTAGCCTACTGGCGAGGCTACAAGTCAAGAATGCCCCCCTCTCGCACGCTTGCTAGGCCCTCCCTTCTTACGTTGTCTGACCTGCTCCATGGGATAGGTCAAATGATCAGGTGGGTGCCTATGTCGTGCCGTCCGCTGTGGAGTGGCATCCTCTGGCTGCACAAACTCCTCTTGCTGCGTAGGCTGCGTGACCGGAGGAGCACCGTACCAGTAGTCTACGCCAGCTTGCGCATCGGGTGCATTCGGCGCAAAGAAATCGTCCACGAACTGTGTTCGAGGAGAGACAGCAGGAACTGCAGAATGCCCCTGGGAAAACCCGTAGTCGTGACCTGTTGCAAATTAGAGACGATGGCACACTACAATAGTTAGTAAGTACGCATGAGAATTAAGCGAACGACGATGGTTGCCTTGGTTGTAAACAATACTTACTTGCGTGCTGTGTGTAACCTGCCTCCGGGGCGCGCGGAGTACAGTAGAGTCCCCAACTGGGTGTGGGCGCCAGGTTGTGACTTGTCGGCAGGTAGGGAAAGTCTGGTGGCTCAGAAGCTGGATGCGTATCGTACACCTGCTGTGGGTGTTCACGTTGCGGAGGTTACGAAATGGTATAAAACGAAGGTTGAGTACGATATGAACTGTATGTTAAGCAAGGCAAACCTGCTGTACCGGAGGCCGCGGTGGTGGCATACTCGATGCCGGAACCCCAAAGTCAGACGATCTCCCTAGGCGAAAGGGGACCGGTGTCTCCTGAAGCGAAGGCCGAGCGTGCGATGGACCGGCGTCGTCGTACTGGCGACGTGAAGTAGAGGAGCGGAACTGGTCCACACTAGAGCGTCGTGGTAGTGGTGGCGATCCTGCCCGCCTGGTGGGCTGCACAACATCAGCCGCGCTTCGACAGGAGACACGACGAAGGAGCGCCGCAGCCCGTGAACGAATACTACGAAGGACGGACGTCACGTCGTCCTGCCTGACGTGCTGAGGCCTCGTCTCCATTCGCTGTAGCAACGTGTTGGACTCAGTGTGAACCTGTTCCACAAACTCGGCCTATCGAACGAATTGGGAAGGGCGTTAGAACAATTGAACGTATTCCACATTTAATGATAATCAACGAAAGCATCGTCATACCATTGAGTTGAACGCAGCTCGAGGCTGTGGGGCAAACGTGTCCGTGATCGACGCCTGGTGAGGGACAGAAGTTTCCCCTTGTGGCGGGAAACACCTCCAGCGCGTAACACTACGGTACCAACGAAGGTACTGTCCGTACGAAGCTCCGTCGTCTGGAGGTGTTTGGAGAACCAAGTGCTCAGCCGCATGTTCCCACTCCGCAACCGTTGGCGCGATCGTCTGAACAATGGTCGCCTCGTGGGATAGACCAAGTCCCTTCCTGGTGTACCTGCGTAGGGCGTAGTGAGCACGTAAGAAACATTTAAAATGGGATAAAACACACTACGTGAAATTAACATTGTCGGACGTGTACTTACTTGTGGAGGGTAACAGCTAATGAGCGTCCATCTCTCGGAGGGAAGTCCTGGTACATGCCGAGCTGTTTACGTACCCTCTGCACGTGGTACGGCTCGACGTGCACGTCCAGCACGAGGTGACAAGTGGTCCTCCAAAGCTCTACGTCGCACGTGCAGAGGTGCGCCAGACCGTGCGGTGCCTGCTCGACGACATCGTGATGCGTGTACGGGGTCCAGCGTACACGGTCGGGCGTAAGCTGATCGAAGTCCGCCACGAACTGTGCGTACACGCGACGTGTCGTTCCGCTCACCCACCTCGGCTGCAAATGCAAGAAAAATATGATTAGTTCCCGTAACTCTAGATCATGCGTAGAAAAAGAGGGTGCTATGAAAAATGCCTTGCAAAGTACAATTTACCTCGCGGTGTGTCCACAGCGATCCCATGGTTGGACGATCGTCGATGTCTTCAAGTCCAGACTTGTACATCTCATCGACGCCGTAGCTTGCGTACGACTCTAGCTGTGGCCGCCCAATGTCAAAGCGCTCATGCGCCCATAACATTAGAAGCAGAGGGCATCCTGTCAGAGAACTTCCCCTGTTGTTCCTGTTGCAAGCATCGCAGAGACTGCGTACGTCGACGCAAGGACTGCCGACCCCCAACTGTACTCCGGAATGTCCTCAATAGGTAGCTCGGCGATCTGCTCCGCGTAGTGGATGAAGTGCTTGTCCACGGAGTCAGCGTGAGTTCCCGTGAACATCACCCACCCAAACAGCCACAGTAGATACGCGACTAAGTGTCGGCGCACTACCCAGTCCTCCTGGTCCTCTAGGAACTCCTCCTGGTGGAACTGGTGCAACCAACTCCTCGTGGGCCCATGTCCATCTGTGAGATCAAGCAGCGGAGCAGCCACCACTCCACCAAAACTGGCCAACAGATCATCCGCCCATCCAGCATGAACCTGTGTCGGGCCAACTGCTGCACCCGCTATTGGTAGACCCAACAAAAAAGACACATCCTGTAGAGTGGGTACCATCTCTCCAACTGTTAGGTGAAAGGTGTGTGTCTCGGGCCTCCATCTATCCACCAAAGCACTCAGCAAGGCCGCATCCATGTTGATACGGGGTGACCTTCCACGTGAAGGCTCAACCAAGCGTGCGAAGGTCAACAACCCAGCGGCTCTCAACCTGTTACATGTCATAAATAAATAATCAGCAATGCGAGAAAATTTAAATGGCAGCTCTCGGTGACAAATGGTTTTTCACATGCCTTGGAACCCAACGAGGATCTATACGCCAGTACTGATCCGGTCCCCGCATTCTCAGCACGTTGCAGAACGTCCCCTGACTAAGTCGTCTCAATCGGTGATGTTTATCGATCACCTCGTCGATCAGCGATACGTCATCCCTGTCAGCCATACCTACAAAATGCATGATTATCAGTGACGTGAGCATCAAAAATAAATTAATACATGACAAAATTATGCAAAGCGAAATTTCAGAAATATAAGTCAAAAACTGATAAAATGAAGTGAACACAATGCGGTGCTGGTAAATATAAATATTACAAGACGAATAACTAAGGATTCCTTCTCGAAGTCGACCTCCGCCCTGGAACACGCCGAATATCACCACCTTCTGGATCTTTGCCTACATTGTACATGCTGCAATCTTTACGGCTATGGTCTCCACCGCATACAATGCAAGCCTTTGGACGCCGTGAACGGGTGTTCGTTTCAGCTTCATCCATGTGGTTCTTGATTCGACGGGTCTTGCGATGCCCCTTCGTTGCAACTAGCAAATTTGAATCAGGTACCCAGTTGGCTTCCCCTGGGGGTGGGCGAATAAACTCACATACCGCACGCCAACCACGCAATTCACCGCGCCAGGTTGCCTCCCATGCTTCCTTAGTAAAGTAAGGCGAGACGAATATGTTCGCATCGACACCACCTTTTGCGGATGCGGCAAGAACATGAGAGCATGGCAGATGTCGAAGGAAAGGCTTGTTGCAGTTGCACTTGCAAGCATGATAGTCTGGCCACAACGTGCACTCCAATGTGATGTCCGTTCTCCCAATACCGACACCACTCTTGTCACGCAGACGTACCTCAAAAAGCAACTCCCTATTCCCAGCAGGCCAGACCCTGTGCATTCCCCCCTTCTTGCTTTTCTCCTCCATGTATTGTGTGATAGCGGGGCTATACCTTACATTAGGATTGGCAAGGTTAAGACTAGCCATTGCGTATCTTTTACGAAGATACTTCTGTGTACCCCTTGTGATGCCCTCCAGGATAGCAACAAGTGGTAAAGGACGTGTACTTTTCATCACCCAGTTGTACACTTCTGCAAGATTTATTGTCATCACACCATACCGTGAACCATTGGTATCATACAACAAGGACCACTTTTCCCTTGGCTCATGCTCTATCCAGTCAGTGAAGCACTTCGTACCCCTCCCTCGCTTCCTACATCGAGTAACAGATGGTGGTTCATTTGGAACGGGTTCCAGGCCTTCCGGCTCCTCTTGTCGGGCAAGAACGGGTTTTTTTCGAACTTCTTGCATGTGAGTAGTGGTCAGCCGATCCAGCTGTTCCCATATGGCGTCGAACTTTCTTTGTTGGTTCTGCTTGCACAGTTTTTTGAACAGGTCCATTAACCTCTTACTCCTAAATTGTCTGTAAAAATTTGCCCCGAGATGTCGCATGCACCATCTGCTATGCAAATCTGGCCAGGAAACCTCGTCTGTTACATCTTCCTTTAGCTGCTGCACCGCTGATAGAATGCCGGCATGACGGTCATGCAGAACACACACATTTGGTCTGTTTTGAACAACACCCCTTTTAATGTGACGCAGGAACCATAGCCAACTCGATGTGTTCTCGCTTTCAACAAAAGCAAAGGCAACGGGAACGACATGGCTATCAGCGTCGACTCCGATTGCGGTTAAAATTGTTCCCCTATACTTGCCTGTCATAAAAGTACCATCAACACACAACAACGGAATGCAATTTCAGAAGGCCTCTATCATGCACCCAAATGACCAAAATGCACGACGAAGGACGTTTTTCCCATTGTCAGCAACCTCATCGAGAATAGCCATATGTGTGCCCGGGTTTCTGGCCTGCAACACCTCCAAAAGTGGGGGAAGGTTGTGGTATGAGTCTTCGTAACTTCCAAATCTTATCTGCAGTGCTTTCTGCTTACCCCTCCAAGCCTTGACGTACGATATCTCATACCCGTACTCTTTCTCCACGTCATGCATTATTGTGAACGGCGACAATGAGGTTTTTTTAACAACCTTCGAGTACACCATTTGTGCCACGAATGCAGCCGTCATGTTCCTATGTACCAAAGGGGTATTGTCCAGCAAACAGGTATGCTCCTCAACCCTTGAAGCTACCCATAAGTTGTCATGTTGTGGCTTGTAACCATGCACTCTCCAAGGGCATCCGGGCTTAGTGCACTTCACGTCGTACGTCGTCCGATTTGAAACATTCACCCTGAACTCCCGCTTCTGCAGAAAAGCCCACCTCTTGACTGCGTCTTGTAGGTGTCCTTTGTCGTGAAACATCTGTCCAACTTGCACCTTCTCTCTATCATATCGCCAGTGGGCATCTAAACCATCGTTAACCCCCAGACGGCTCATGGATATGGTTGTCCAATCTTCGGGTACATTGGTTTCCTCGTCCCACCGTGTCGTATCTTCCCCTTCCACCACGAACGAAATATATTCCTCGTTCTCCATTTCCATCTCTTCCACTACCGCATCGTTCTCCTCCGCTGCATCAACAGCCAAAGGTGAGTCTGGCTCTTCGTCATCCAATTCGTTACCCGGACAATTGCCACCGAGCACAACTACATCTGCAGTAGCCTCCTCCTCTACTGCTTCCTCTTCACCACTCCTGGAAATATTAGCCTCTTCCACAATATGCACTTGTTCCACCTCCGTGCGGCTGCTCTCGCTGGTCCCAACAATATCTATTTTCTTTTGCACCAATATTGCCAGGCTATAACCTTTCTCTCTTACTTTAGCCACAAATTTTCTCCAACTCCCGGTAGATGCAAGCTCTACTACCCTCCACTGCCATCCGTATTCACCCCTTACTGGCCACACGGCTTTTATGATTAATTTCTCAATCAAAGGATCTATCCCGAACATATTATGCAGCCACCCTAACACTTCGTTCAAAACCAACTGGTCTGGTGTATTTAGGGTAGTATCAACGAATGCATATATGGTCAAATCTACCCCGCTATCACAGAGTTGTATTGGAGCGTCACCATAATACACCCGAACGGGCACACCACCTGACATCCTGAAATAGCATCCCAATTGCTATTAATACGTCACTACCCAGTAAGGTGTCGTATACTCTATGCTTACGTTATTTCTCTAACTTATTCAAACTATATTTCATTACTTAAATATACGTTCCATTCGATTTTAACTAATAATAAACGTATAATACCTTCATTCCATTTTAACTAATAATAAACGTATAATACATGTACTAACAACCAACAATGATTAATACAAATAATTTGTCGTCATCCAAAGGGATTACAAATTTATACCTTCGCTGTTGTTGCTCTTTCCTGCACTATTGCAGACGCCTCCTACCCAACCACGTAGTAATTCCCTCTGGCTAAATGACACAGCTCTGCATTGTAAAAGTTCACTAATTAAATATAATTTCCTTTCGATTCGTACTAACGCTCAACATTGATTTCTCCCCGAAGATAACTATCTCACCAGTACGAAATTTCTAATCACCTCAGCAAACATATACTAACTTCGAATTATTTGCAATATACAACTACATAACTATATATACTAACATTAACACAATGACTAATCGTTAACAGATTCAACAGATTATATATGCACTAACAACAATGACTACCGATTCACAAATAAAAACAACGAAATAACAAACCTCATATGTACAAATTAAAATTTCACAACCTAACTTATACCTTAATCACTGCAAACATATACTAACGATTGCAAATTTATACCTTAATCACTGCAGCTTGCCTTCTCTTCTCCTGCTGCTATCTTCACGACGACGTGGTGCACTGGTAGCCACCGGTAGCCACGGCAATGGCAACGGCAGGCTGGCGCGACGGCGGCCTCAGCTGGCGGCGGCGAAACTAGCGCGAGGCGAGGAGACGAGGTGAGGCAGCGAAGTGGTCCTGCAATCATCGAACCAGGCCTTATAAAGCACTCTGTCGGCACGCCGCTGGCCGACTGGGCGGCCTGTCGCGCGGTCCTGGGCCCTATCGCCATGCCGTTGGCCGACTGGGCGGCCTGTCGCCATGCCGTTGGTCGACTGGGCGGCCTGTCGCCACGCGGAGCGACGACAGGAGCGGCGCTGGGCCCTATCGCCATGCCGTTGGCCGACTGGGCGGGCTGTCGCCACGCGGAGCGACGACAGGAGCGGCGCTGGGCCCTGTCGTCACGCGGTTGGCCGACTGGGCCGCATTTCGTCTCTCCGTGGGTCGACAGGCCGCTAGATTTGCGATTTTCTCCACAAGCCCGCTAGATTTGCGATTTTCCATTTAAACCATACTATTTGTAAAAAAAATTCCAAGGACTATCCTATCCGAAATTATTGTAGGCTTTGTAGCACTCCACTGATTGATCTGAGTGACGTGGAAAGCCAACTAAGCTAATTATGTAAGTGGACAATCTCACTATTTTTCATCGTTTATTTTTCACTTGTTATTATGAAATTTAGAAAAAAAATTAATTAGAACTAGTGATAACCGGGATAAAAAAACTCACTTGTTTGTCCGCTCCACTTGTATGCCTAAACTGAGCAAGGCATCCATGACTTGGCCGTGGTGAAATAAAATACATATATACTCTCCCAATCCTAAAATTTGTAGAGTTAACAATAGATATTAGAAAAGTAGGTGAAAATTATAAAATTAACTATAGGTATTAAAAAAAGTAGGTGAAAAAATTAAATAAAAAATTATTATAATTGGTCGATATGAAAGGTTACGTAAAAAAGTAGCATTACTCTAAGACAAAATGCTTAAGTGGTAAAAATTAACAGATTTATTTTGGTAGAGCAACAGGAGGAAAGAGAAACCAGTCAATGTCTCAAGGACTCGATGGAGCCTGCGTTTGGCGTGGACGCGTGGTGGAAAGATCATATCTCTGCGAATTGGTTCGTCTAGGAATTGATTAAAGCAACTTGAATCTTTTAGATGGGATAATACATCCAATCAATCGCATGGAATGAGCCATATGGGATAATACATCCCATTTGAGACTTTTTCAAAATTGCGCGCACAAACTTCTCAAAATTGTGACGGGAAACCCATTGGTTTCATGTTGGTATTGGTAGCAGTTGATTGTGTCGACTTCGAGGAATGAGCCAATGCAATATTCTGAGAGTGACAATTGCTAACTTGCTAGCGGGGCACATTCAAGTTAGAAAAACATGTCTATCGGTGATACGGGCTCGGGTACCAAAACTGAAGGTATGGACGGCTCTTGCACCCACGTGACGCTCCCCTGAGGAGGGGTCGGGCCCGAGGATGAGGCGACGGTTGCCCTCTCCAGTCTCCTCGAGGGTCGGGCCGATCTGATCCCCTCCTCGAGGGTCGGGTCGCCCCGACCCCCTCTGCGCTCGCGCCGCGTGTGCGGGGTTAGGTGAGCGTCGCCAGCGCCCACCTAACCGTATTGATGGCGGCTCAGGCAAGCGTAGCATGCCACATTTAATGCGGCGTGTGGCGTGCGTAACCGATCTGTGACCGGTCATTGTTACTGACCGGTCCACGACCGGTCAGATCACGGGTGAGGCAGCAGTAGGGCGCCTGCGCACTATCCGCACGTCAGGCGGCGCGCAGCACGCGCTGTCCCGTTCCATCAGAATGATGAGAGTTTTTTGCCTCTTATCCCTCAGCTGGAGTTGGTATGCCAACTCTGGTCAGATGATTTCCGTTTCCCGATATGGATGAAACACAGAAGTCTTCGCTCATTTAATGGAGTTTGACACAAGTGTCCCCCGTGCCAGCCAGCTGACCGGACGAGGGCCATGCTGCAGCGACTGTGCGTGTGGCTTCCGAGTCAAGCAACAAGACAACTATTAAATGTAAAAGAATGTTTTTCTCCTCTCTTAGATAGCCTTTTGGCCCATGTGGTAGCCCCTTGAGATATAAAAGGAGGCCCAGGCCTGAAGAGAGGGGGGGGCGACAAAAGAAAATAGACGGGAGAGAAAGGGAGGATAAACACTTGTATTCCCTGATATTCTAGTCACATATCTACCATACATAAGAGTAAGGTGTTACGCTTCCGAGCGGCCCGAACCTGTATAAACGCCTGTGTCTCCCTCTCTCTCTTGATCAGTGGAGAAAGAATTTCACCCTGCGTCCCCGGCCGAACTCGCTAAGGGGGCCCTCTCTGTCTCCTGTTGAGGAGCTAACCCTCCGTCAATGTCCACCGATGAATAATGCTTGAAGATCTTCCGTTCTTTTGCCTTTGCTATCTAAGGTGGCCAGTTTGATTGAAATAGGCACAAACAACTTTACTGATTGTTAACACCAGAATTTGGTAAGCCCCAAAGTTTCCATCGGACCAAAGTTCACATCGGCTTGAAGCTAGTATCGGCCTAGAGTTCTACATTGGCCGATGGGGGTTATCTTAAACCATCCACCAACAGCAGTCGGATTCTTGTTAGATTCGGGAAGATCTTATCCAGAGAAGACCGAGTCCAAGGAGGATGCGGCTTGTATCTATTAATTAGGATAAGTTTGTTAGTTTCCTTTTTTATCTTTAGGAAAGGATGTTAGTATCCGATACAGACTTTATCTTTTTTCTTTTATCTTTAGGAAAGTTTGAGTCGTATTCTGTTAGGATCTTTGTTAGCCTATGGGTATAAATATATAAGCCCAAGGTTCATGTAAAATTATCTCACGATCAATACAACTTCAGCGCATCGCCACCTTTTACTTTTCGTTTATTCAGCGAGTTCATTCCCTTCCCACGAGGGGTAAGTCTCGTTATGGCTTGCTGCGCTGTCGGGGCTAGGGCTTATGCGTTCTGATCTTGGCAACGTAAGCACCTACTATCATATATCTTAGTCAATTTGGTTCGGTTTCTCGATTTAGCCTTACCGGCGGAGATTCACGTTAGGGTTTGTGCTGGTATCGGCTAAATCGCCTTGCTAGATTAGATTGGCTAAGGTATCCATCACCCTGAAAATCAGTCAAGGGCTTGATTGTCTAGATCTTGCGTTTCTTTTCATACTTAATGCTGCTAAGTCATGATTAGAACCGTAATCTCTAGCCTGTTTGTTGATTTCCAATAAGGGTTTCATCGGGGTTTCAGCTGACGAGTTATCTGGACGTTGCATCGGCCCAAGAGTTTTACATATAGATTGGATTTGGCCGATGACAATAGTGTATTTATTATTTATCTGCTTGTTGAGAGTTTATGCCATCGGACCTCTTGCCGATGTGTGCTTTAATCTTCAGATCAATGTTTATTTTATCATATATTTGGATTATGCTATATTACATTGCTATATCATCATATTATCATCAGCCGATCGCCTCCATATAGATGTTTGCTTAGTACACAGCCGATAGTTCGAAACCCTAACTGCATCGGCTGGAACCGTGCCATCGGCTCATCGGCCGATCGACTGTTTTTGCCCATCGGCTCATCGGCCGATAGGCTGTTTTTGCTATCGGCCGATAGGCCGATACGCTATATGTTCTGTTGTTTTGCATATCTTGTTAGTGGCAGGATCAAACTGACTGGCATGCTCGCGCTTCATCAATTTTAGGACCTGCACTAGAGCTAAGCAGATCTCCCAGGCCTTCGTGTGTCCGCGCGCCGGGTCCACATCGGCGGCACGGATTCGGCGTCAACACTGATGTGTGCATTTTCACAGTACTTATATTATATTAAAAAATTGTGCTTTAAGTAGCCAAGAGGAGAGTTTCGAATCTGAAATTAGTAATTGCAATAATTCATAGTCTCAGAGATATTGTCCATTCTAATATTTTAATCCGTTCTGGTTTTGTTAAGGTTCAAATTAATAAATATCAAGGTTGTTTTTTTGTTATTCGTTAAGTAATTACTAAGTTTTGAATTAATAATACAAATTTGGGATAAGCATGCATGCAATGCAAGACCAGGAATGCTAATTGGCAAAGCTGCGTCCCAAGTACACCCTTTCGGCCCATTAGCCACCCAGCCCATGTTAACACATGTCGTGGAGAATGAATGGAGACTGAACCCCATCCGCCCTTCTCATTCCCCACTCTTATGTTGTTCGAATCCTCTCGCTTCCGCGGCACTAACGGCATGGCCTCTATCTTCATCCCTGTCATCTGTCGTCCTCCATCCCTCTTCTTCTTCCTTAGTTCCTCTCTATCCCGGCTATCCTTAGCTCCTCTGGCCATGTGTGTTGTGTCATCTCACCCTAGCCCTTGGGGCTGTGGCTATGGCGGCTTGGCAGGCAATGGCAGTTGGGAAGGCAGGGATGTGGTCGTCTCCAAGCAACAACAAGACATTTGTGACGTGGTTGCGATCAGCAGTGGTGGTGACAAGTAAGGCAACGATAATTGAAGTCGAAGAAGAAGATGATTTGAGTGTTTAGATGATGTTTGAATTGGAAGTTTTGTGGGTTTTTAGATGAAAGTTTCTGATTTTGAATCAAAAGTATATGTGGTTTGAGATAAAAATTTGATATCTTCAATTGGAAGCTTTGTGATTTTGACATGAAAGTTTTGTGAGTTGAGATGAAAGTTTTTAGACTTGAATTTGGAAGTTTTTCGATTCGAGATGAAAGTCTTGTGACTTGCAACAAGTGTTTTTAGACTTGAATTAAAATTTTTCTGATTTGAGATGAAAGTTTTATATTTTTCGAATTGAAAGTTTGTGATTTTTGAAATGAAAGTCACAAAATCAGAGTTCGACCCCCCCAACGCGAGTGTGGTGTGAAGCCGTATTGGCAAACGCTTGGCAGACGTGCATGATGTAACACCCCGTTCCTTGCCAACCCAGTTACAAGGATTAACCTGGATCGGGATGCCATGTTATACCTGTGATACTAGTCCAGTCCTAGGATACACTAGCTGATACACACAGAATAACAGTGGATCAACGTATATAAGTTTATTACATCGTTGGGATAGGTCTCACAAAAGTTGCTATCATGGACATACCCCATATAGAGAACACCACATTACAGAAGATAGCATAACATCAGAGCGAGCGGAAAGCAACTGAGCGACTAAGCGGTAGGTTGAACAACTAATTTATTCCACATGCATGGGTTGGGAACTAGGCCTGAAACCCTAAAAGTCTTCATAGTCTGCTTGTGTCGACGGGTTATATCCGTAGACCGTATGCTGAGGATATTGGGGTATGTTGATACAAGGATCTACACGAAACTACATCAAGCACATAGAAGACAAGGATTATACTGGTTCAGGCCCCTTATAAGGTAATAGCCTTACTTTAGTTTATATGGGATTATGACGAAAACCACAAAGATTACAATAGAGAACAACAGAAACATAAAGTACCAACGAGATCCCTATCGAGAACAACTCGACGAGATCCAGGCAGTGAGCTGTCTTCAAGTCCTTCGGATTGCCTCTGTTATGGTGGTGGCTTGCACTATGATTCGATAATCCCGTACCCTCTGGGGGCCTTGTATTTATACTGCAGACTGCCTTGGCTTCCAAC
The DNA here is from genome assembly GCA_008326285.1 of Oryza officinalis. NCBI lineage: Eukaryota > Viridiplantae > Streptophyta > Magnoliopsida > Poales > Poaceae > Oryza > Oryza officinalis. The sequence continues at coordinate 2,701,705 of BDMV01000008.1, forward strand.
TAGAACTCGGAGAGTATTTCTGGCATACGAGATCATAGAGGTACAATTTCCCTATTCATTAGCCGAATTTCATAACGTTAAGATAACCTTCCCGTATCCTAAGGGTATACTGTATCCATATACTTCACAACCCCAAGGATAGGAGGTATGCCTTATCCGTAACCTTGACAGTAGCCCCCGACTTCAAATCAAATGAATTCACATTGTTCTCGAGCCGAAGCCCTTGAATCAATGATATCGTGCCTACCTAACAATTCTCAAATTATCGAGAAGATATGAAGCATTTGACAACACCATCAAAAAGCAATGGTCCACCATGAATTTGAATTGGAGTCTAAAAAACTACCATAAACAAACCGAGAAAATCACGGCGGTCGTTTCTCTTTCTTCCTTGAAATACAAACCGCCGGATGTGACGTATAAATTCCACTTCTGAGATTCTTTTGGGTTCCATTGCACAAGTAACTTTCCATCTCCCTACGCACCCAACTCTCACAATCTCCACCAGCAGAAAGAACCCTAGCTCCACACATCTCCCTCAGCCTCAAGTCAATCCAATGGATTTGGGAAAATCCAACGTCGACAAGGAGGATCTGAAGCAGCTACAGATTAAAGGATCCCTTCCTGTGAAAAGTTCCTTGAATCGATCGGAAGGAGGTACCAGTTCTAACCTGTTGATGAAAAATCCGCGTCTAGCCAATGGTGCCAAATCTGCGTCGACGCAAACTGTGTCGAAACACACGAAGGCCTGGGAGTTCTGTTTAGCTCCAGTGCAGGTTCTAAAATTGATAAAATGAGGATGTGCCAGTCAGTTTAATCCTGCAACTGACAAGATATATAAACAGCAGATCAAAGAGTAGATCGGCTGACAAGCCGATGGAGTAATTACAGCTGATGCCGATACTAGCCGATGTCGATAGGGTTTTGAACAATCGACTATATATCCAATGTAGATTCTGACACTTGATGTACATAACAATATAAAGATAATTGGCTGATAATAATACAATAAAACAATAATATAGTCCAATAGAAACCAATCGGCTAGTAGTGATATGATAGAATATGTGATGATCCGAAGGTTAAAGCATACATCGGCTGGAGGTCCGATGTCATTAAATCCAAACGATTAGATAATCAATGAAACCTTTGTTGTCATTGGCTAAATCCAACTTGTATGTAATCCTTGTGAGCCGATGCAACATCCAGATAACTCATCGGCTGAAACCCTGATGAAACCTTTATTGGCAGTCAAAAAGCAAGGTAGAGATTATGGTTCTAAGCATGACTAGGGTTGATGCAACGTAAAGTATGAAAAGAAACATAAAATCTAGACAATCAAGACTTCGACTGATTTTCAAGGTGGTAGATACCTTAGCTAATCTAGGTCGACAAAAAAATTTAGCCAATACTAGCATAACCCTAGAAAAGATCTGACCGATATAAGTAAATTGAATAATCGACTTATATTAACTAAGATATATGATAAATAGGTAGGCACCAGAACAATCCAAGAGGTCAAAGCGATGCAGCCTTGAACAACACCAATGTAGCCGATACAATTGCCAGGGTGGGTGGAACGTAGTACTTACCCCTTCGCCAGAGATCGAAAGTCGATGCAGCCCCACGTCAGGTGCCATGTTCCGTCGATTGATAAATAAATACCTCGGGAAAGAGGGTGGCGATGCGCCGAGAGTAGTTGTATTTGATCGAGAGATATCTTACAAAGACCTCAGGTGTATATATTTATACCCATGGGTAGATACTAGTCCTTATTGGATAAGACACAAACTTTACTAAAGATAAAGTAAAAGATACAAGTCCTATTCGGACTCCAAACAATCTTTCCTAAAAGTAAAAGAAAACTAACTGACTCTGCCTAATTGATAGATAACTTGTCATGCTGCATCCTCCTTGAACTTGATCTCTTCTGGATAAGTTTCCTTTAATTGATTAATTTCCTTAACCGAATCCATCAATAATCCAACTACTGACGAGAAATAATTCTCATCGGTCGATTTCAGGACTCTGAAGACGATACTAGCTCTAGACCGATGATGACTTCAGGGCTTACCAAATTTTAGCGATAACATAACCCCACACTAGGGCAAATAGTTTGTCTTGAGGATTTTGTGCAATGTGATTTCCTTCCGCCTCCTTTTGAATTCCTTCTTCTTCTTTTGGATTACTACGGCCTCCATCTCCTCCACCTAAACCCAAAGTCCATAGTTTTCCTTAGCATCTTTACACATCTTTGTGAGGCATACCTTGGGATACCTCCTTTCCTAGATTTGTTTAGATACCTTTACGAGCTTAGGTGGATGGAGGCGCGCATAATCTTTGGTTGTTGCGGCTTTCTTCTCCGAGACGGGATAAAAGCGGGATACATTCCCTTTAATTGTCCATCCTCTCAAGGATCATGGAGGTCGAAATGGTTCTACCTCCATGTCGAAGACTGGCCAGCCTGCCTTGTCATCCCAGACGAGAAGCCCACACGCTCCCCCTCATGGACCTATAGGCTATCCTTAACCCTTTCTCTCAAGAGCTTCATAGATAAGATCCATGACCTCCGAGAACATGGGTTGTCGGGGTATGAAGTCGTTGAAGACTTTATACGTCGTCGGATCCAACCTCTCCAAGCCCACGCCCACCCCACATATGAGTACACAGGGGCGCAAGATCAAACACGGATCTCGGTTCGGGGTATACGTCCTCGTAACCCTCCTGACCTTAATTTGTGTAATGACGAGATCTTGATTACTGATATCAATGTCTTGTTGTCAGAACTCAATGGTGCAACCTTGGTCACCCAGGTCGGTCATCTGGTTACCGACGCTCCGTCAGACACGGACAATTCCGTCACCCCACTTTGCGACCTCCCGCCCTCGGACAGGGATGCCACCATCAACATAAGTGACTTAGATCGTTGTTTTCCATTTGACTTTTGTTACCCGAGAGAGTAGTAATCTTAAACATTATAGGTCCTGCCTCTGATGGACATCATTGGCCCGCTCACCGACCACCAGGTATCGGCTTCTCTAAAAGAGAAGGCGATCTTAGAGCAGGCCACTGTCGGGAATGCTCTTGGCGGCAGTGGAACGAAATCCTCCAAGAGGAGGTGGGCGGCTCTAACCAAGTTGTCCGGAGCAGGAAAACTGACGTCGACAAGCGGCTCAGAGGTAAATCTCGCTCCCTGTAGTCCATAAACTAACCTGAGGAGAATCTTAATTTGGTTCTGACTTACATATCTTGCAGACCACTTCCGGCACAAAATCTTTCTCACTGGGGAATAAGATGCTCCTGAAGCGGCCCAAGCCCAAGTAAGCGGTTGTCTTTATTAATTTATGTGTTTGGTCTTCTCGCAACGCCTTCTAAGACGTATGTTTCTTCCTATTTTGTAGCCCCTCCTCCACGACCTCGGCCCAGAGTACTGGTCACGGGGGCACGAGCTCCGCCCCTCCCTCAGTCGTCGTCGCATCCGCTCCTCCTCTCCCTTCGCCCAGCGCCTCCTAGTGTCATCGCGCAACAGCCTGAAGCAGGAGTGTCGTCGCGCCAACCAGTATGATGGTGGTCACATTCTCGCCTGCATCCGAGATGGGCATCCACAAATGAGCCAAAGTTTTCTCCGGGAGGGCTTCTCGTGTTCTCGCATGAAGGCTGACGAGATTGATCGTCTCGTGCAATCCTTCACTCCGCTAGCCGAGGACGTCTTCTCCATAGTGGACTGGCGGTGGCTGTCCTGGTAGTTTATGTACCTAGGGAACACTTAATGTATATGTTAGCATTATATATATATATATTAGAACTTAAGTAAGAATTGAAATCTATTGCATAAGTACCTGAAAGGAACATAGTGTACGAGTACTCTCACAAGGGCTGCCCTGAGCCAACAGAGTCCGGTACTCTCCTTAGCCCCCAGCTATTTCGTGGAAAAGTCGTTGTCCATGAAGACATCTTAAATCTTATAAGAAACCAAGCTAAAGCTGCGAAGTCCTATCCCCTAGCCGTGAAGTCAGGAAAACCAATTCCCAGTTACATGGCTTGGTTAATACGCTCAAGTGGGTACTCTAACATAACCAGATCTAACATGGCCGTTTGACCCTACATGGCCTGACAAACTTTAACAGTGCTAGGTGTCCCCAGCCAGGGTCCATGGGACCCCGAAGCTTGCCAGATTAGCATAAGAGGACAATAGGACCGACTTCAAGGCAAGGCGATATAAGAAAAGGGGGTCACTGGGTAAAACACTTCAAAAGAAAAGAATTTGGAATACTGTATATTATTAAACAAAACTTACATACTTTGGTACATCGATTTTATACATAAAATTTATGTAGTTGGTCAATGTTCCAAGAGTTTTCCAACTCGCGGCCTTTGTTGTCTGCAATCTTGAACGCGCTTGGCCTAAATACTTCGACCACTGTGTATGGTCCCTCCCACTTAAGTGAGAGCTTGTTTTGCCCTGCTTGATTCTAAACTCGTCGGAGAACATATTCGCCGATGGTGAGTGTTCGGGTAGGAACACACTTTTCGTGATAGCGACGTAAGGCCTGTTGGTATATGGCTACTCGAACGGCAACACGTTCTCGATGTTCTTCTAGAAGGTTGACATCGTCTGCTCGCTGCTCCTCTTGGTCCTTATCTGAATACTATTCGACTCGTGTAGACCGATGTTGCAACTCAGAAGGGAGCATGGCCTTGGAACCATACACGAGAAAGAAGGGAGTCTCTTTGGTGGAGGTTGCCAGGGTAGTGCGGATGGCCCACAAGACAAAAGGGAGTTAATCAACCCAGCGTGTGTTGTAAGCCAAGAGCCTATCGTACACACGTGTTTTGATCCCCTGGGGCACAATACCGTTTGCCCGCTCGACCTACCCGTTACTCTGAGGATGGGAGACTGATGTGAAGCAGATTTTTACTCCAAATTCGATGCAGTAGTCTTGAAAGGCACCGCTAGTGAACTAGGAGCCGTTGTCTGTTAGGATCCGATGTGGTAGTCTGTATCCGCAGAATATCCCTTTCATAAACTTGATGACGTGTTCGGCTTTGATTTCTCTTGTTGGCTCTGCCTCAATCCACTTGGTGAATTTGTCGATAGCTACGAACAAGAACTTGTAGCCACCTTGTCCTCGAGAAAACGGTCCGAGGATGTCAAGCCCCCAGCATGAGAACAGTCAGGTTAGAGGGATAGTTTGGAGCGCTTGGGCCGGCATCTTTGTGTGTTTCCTGTGGAATTGTTAAGCTTCACACCGTTTTACCAAGTCGCAAGCGTCTTGAAGGGCTATTGAGCAGAAAAATTCTTATCGGAAGGCTTTTTCGATCAGAGTTCGCCCGCCGGCATGAGAACCACATATTCTTTCATGGATGTCGAGTAGTAAATCTTTGTCGTCCTCGGGAGAGACACACTTGAGCAGAACTCCATTTGACACTTTTTTGTATAAGTCTTTGCCGATCATACAATAAGCTTTTGCCTGGCGAGAGTTTTTTGCCACGGTGTCTTTGTCCGAAAGTTTGTCGGCATCCAAGAAATTGATGAGCAGAGTACGCTAGTCGTTCGTGGTCTTGATGTCAGCGACGATGTGGGTGACCTCTGCAGTAGCCCCCAAGCTGTTCTCGGTGCCTTCGTCGTCTGTGGTTTTAACTAAAGGTTTTGTCAGGATGTTCAGAAAGGTCCCTGGTTCAATAGGTTCTCTTCTGGACGCACGCCATGCTAAGGTGTCGGGGTCGGTGTTTTCTTTGCGATAGACATGACGTACTTCCAAGCGATCAAACTTTCGCTTTAGCTTCTTGACTTTGGCGAGATACTTGGTCAACTATGGGTTTGAGCATTTGTAGTCTTTGTGCACTTGGTTGGTGACTAACTCTGAGTCCCCTTTCACAGTTAATCACTTTACTCCAAGTGCTGCCGTTGCTTGTAACTTGGCAAGTAGTCCCTCGTACTCTGTGGTGTTGTTTGTGGCTTTGAAATTGAGGTATATTACATGTCTGAAGTGATCTCCAGCTGGAGACGTCAGAATGAATTCTGCCCCTGCTCCCTGGTTGTTGAAAGCCTCGTTGAAGGCCATTGTCCATGTCTCATCATTTGTCTTACCGGTTAGGGTGTTCTCGGGAACGGTTCAATCTGCAACAAAGTCAGCGAGAAATTGTGACTTGATGGCTGTACATGGGACGAAGTTGACATCAAATTGGCTATGTCCGATGATGTCTTTGTTCCTTACCACTTCGCCGAGAGGTTAAGAAGACACGACCGTGACTTTATGGGCCTGGAAGTAATGATGCAGCTTTGGTGATGTCATGACTATAGCATAGAGTAATTTCTGGATTTGAGGATATCGAGTTTTGGCATCGTGGAGGGCCTCACTGACATAGTACACGGGATGTTGTACTTTGTCCCTCTCAACGATAATCACAGTACTAACAGAATAAGGTGTGGCGGCAATATATAGAAATAGTTCTTCCATTGGCTGTGGGGCAACGAGTACAGAAGGGTTGGACAAGTACCGTTTGAGCATGATAAACACATTCTCGGCATCCTGTGTCCACTCGAATCTATCCTGTTTTTGTAGTAGGGCAAAAAAAAGTTGTGCTCGTTCTCCCATCCTAGCCACGAACCAGCTTAGGGTTGCCATACATCCTGTAAGCTTATGCACTTCCTTGAGCCTTGTCGGTGACTTTATGTTCTCGATGGCCTTGATCTTCTCAGGGTTTGCTTCAATTCCTCGTCCAGAGACGAGAAATACTAGCAACTTCCTTGATGGTACTTCAAATGTGCACATCTCTGGGTTCAGTTTGATCCGATGTCGCCGGAGATTGTTGAATGTTTCCCTCAGGTCATCGATCAGCTTGTCCTTTCTCTTTATCTTGACCACAACATCATCGATGTATGCCTCCACATTCTTGTTGATCTGGTCATCAAAAACCCCCTAGATCTCTCGCTGGTATGTGTTGCCTGTATTGATTAATCTAAAGGGCATCTTGGTATAGCAGAAAACACCGAAGGGCGTGATGAACGCAGTCTTCTCCTCGTCCTCTTTGGCCATGCTGATCTGGTGGTAGCCGGAGTAAGCGCTGAGAAAACTCAACAACTCACAACCAGTAGTTGAATCCATCAGTTGGTCAATACAAGGAAGAGGGAAGTGGTTCTTGGGACACGCCTTGTTGATATCGGTGAAGTCTACACACATCCTCCACTTGTCGTTGGCCTTGCGCACCATTACTGGGTTAGCGAGCCACTCTGGATAGAGGACCTCTCTGATGAAGCCTACGTTGAGAAGTTTGTCCAGTTCTTCTCAAATAGCCTCTTTTCTGTCTTGAGCGAATCACCGGAGTTTCTGTCTGACTGGCTTGGCATCGGGGCGCACCATCAGCTTGTGCTCAATCACATCCCTCGGGACTCTTGGCATCTCGGACGGTTGCCAAGCAAACACGTCTGCATTCTCACAGAGGAAGGTGATGAGCTCGAGTTCCTATTTTTTGTTGAGCGTTGCCCCGATCTTGACTGTATTATCGGGGTTGCTGCTAACCAACGGAACGATCTTGATTGCGCTATCGGGCTTGGGTGCCTTGTTGGGTTTGCTCACTTTCCGAGGAGGTTCTAAGGTGGCCGGTGGCGTGGGAGTATGTTCGACCATGTCAAGGCTTCTCTTGTCGCATTGTACCGTTACTTTCGTTTTTCTTGGGATTATGATTGTCCCTTTTGGGCTTGGCATCTTTAGAATTTGGTACGCATAGTGGGATGTTGCCATGAATTTTGCCAGAGCAGTCCTTTCGAGGATAGCATTGTAAGCGATGAAGACGTAGACACCCAACAATGGTGGTGTGACCAACCTACCTTGTAGGCGGAGACACCAGTCGACGGCGGCGAAGGCAAGCCGACGATGAAAACATGGACGCCCAACAACGATGGTGTGACCAACCAACGTGTAGGCAGAGACACTAGTCAGCAACGGCGAAGGCAAGCTAACGATGAAGACATAGACACCTAACAGCGGTGGTGTGACCAACCAACCGTGTAGGCGAAGACATCAGTCGACGGCGGTGAAGGCAAGCCGACGATGAAAACGTAGACGCCCAACAACGATGGTGTGACCAACCAACCGTGTAGGCGGAGACATGACAGCGGCGAAGGCAAGCTGATGATAAAGACGTAGATGCCCAACAACGGTGGTGTGACCAACCAACCGTGTAGACGGAGACACCAGTCGACGATAAAAATGTAGATGTCCAACAACGATGGTGTGACCAACCAACCGTTTAGGCGGAGACACCAGTCGACAGCGGTGAAGGCAAGCCAGCGATGAAGACATAGACGCCCAACAATGGCGGTGTGACCAACCTACCATGTAGGCGGAGACACCAGTCGGCGGCGGCGATGGCAAGCCGACGATGAAAACGTAGACATCCAACAACGGTGGTGTGACTAGCCAACCGTGTAGGCAGAGACACTAGTCGACGACAGCGAAGGCAAACCGACGGTGATGTTCTGACTCCTGAAGCGTAGGAGATAAGCTTATAGCCATGAATCCCTACTATACATATCTGGATTTGGATCCTGCAGTATAAATATGTAGGATGAGTAGTATCTGATGTAAATATAGTACTTGAGAAAAATTCAAGCATTTTAAAATATTTATAAATATGTATTTCTCCTCTTGTTGGTTTTGATTTCCCCGAGTAGATGACTCATGTTTAAACACTCTGCCCGACTAGTCATTGACATGAGTTTGTCATTAATGAAACAAAGTTTCACAGATCAGAATTTACTACTCGGGTACTTTTGTAGTTGTTAAGAGCAGAAAACAAATTATCTTATCTCTATGCTTTTGATTTCTTCCGAGTAATACTTAGCACCTTGCGTTATACACTCCATCCAACAAACCCCCGGGTGCTAGGATTCGACCCAAAGACAACTATTCATCGACAGACCAAATGGAAAGCATAGGGAAATAGAGTTCCATAACTCGATCAACACTTTTTTACTCGGATTATTTCGCAAACAATCGAGATAAACATTATAAAAATTGTTGCAAAAATATGATATAACATCTGTAGCCCCTGGCTCACTGCTCAACAGAGGACTAGTTGATGTAGTGAGGCAGAGAAAAAAGAAAATATCATATAAAGAAGAAAATTAATGATGACTTAGCTTATTGGTATTTCCACAGGTGATAGCAGAGGTGGTCGATCTAAGGACAAGGTCGTCCATCAATGGCGACGAAGACACCAACCGAGAAAGCAGCATGGAGGCGACCGATGGTGGAGGTGAATGTTCCCAACAACGTGACAAAGACGCACAACCATGGAAGCGAAAACACCAATCGGCAACGGAATCCCCCAACCGTGGAGATGAAGAAACCGGTCAGCGATGACGAAGACGATTGACGGTGAAGACGATGTCGCCATCAACAACAGCGGTGGAGTCCACCATCCGTGGAGACAAAGAAACCAGTCGGCAATGACGAAGATGACCGATGGTGAAGACGATGTCGCCATCAACAATGGTGGCGGAGTACACCAACCATTGAGGCGAGAAAACCAGTCGGCAATGATAAAGACGACCAACGGTGAAGACGATGTTGCCATCAACAACGATGGCGGAGTCCATCGACCATTGAGGCGAAGAAACCAGTCAACGGTGGCGAAAGCAATCGGCGGTAAAGTCGATGTCGCCATCAGCAACGGCGACGGAGTCCACCATCCGTGGAGACGAAACCAGTCGACGATGACAAAGATGACCGACGGTGAAGACGATGTCGCCATCAACAACAACGGCAGAGTACACCAACCATTGAGGCAAGGAAACTATTCGGCAATGATGAAGATGACCGACGGTGAAGACGATGTCGCCATCAACAATGATGGCGGGGTCTACCAACCGTGGAGACTAAGAAACTAGTAGGTGACGGCGAAGATGTAAGCTCGTGGTCGATTATTCGCATAGGGACGCCTCGAGTCCATGTCCATGATGATCATGTTGGTGACATCAGAAACAACGTGTCTGTAATAGCAGTTATTCTCGTGACGATAAAGTCTAACTCTTCGAAGCGAAGAAGCTTGCTAACAAAGGCGACGCTGGCGGCGGCCATAGTAGATCGAATCGGAAACTCGCCGTGGTAGAGTGGTTGTTATCCTCCTTAGCTAGATTGAATCTTCCCTGACTGATTTGTATCCAAGTCAAAGAGTGAGAGCTTGTTGAACTTGTCGGCGGCGAGGCAGTCAAAGCTCCCAAAACGAAGATGAAGCTAGCGACTCATGAAATTGATTCCATCATACTCGTCGATAGGAAACTCAGCGTAACCCCTACCTGGCACGCCAACTGTCGAAACCTAATTTCAGCAATATGAAAAGGGGGTAGCGCACAAGCGCCACATACGATGGGTTAGGAAACAAAGAGGTTTATACAAACTCAGACCTTCTATAAAGAAGTAACACCCTACTCCTGTTTCGGGGATTAGGTCCGTCAAGTTATGTATTGATCTCGTGATCTGTTTGTGTATGAAGAAAAGCTAAGTTATTCGCTATTGCTCTATGCCCCTCAAGGAGCGTCCTGCCCTCCTTATATAGGTTCAAAAGGCAGGCTTATAAGTCGGTGACCTAACCATATACGGTATAGGACTCCTAAGCATTATCCATAACACTACCGACTTAGGACTATAAACCATTTCTTAATACACAAGGCAATGTAATACTTAAGTCCTAAGCCATTACATAATCATCACCTATAATCTATCCCCTATAATCAGTCGGATAAGCCAGCCATGTGGGTATATGGTACCCATAATCTCGCTACTTTGATATTCCGGATGGTAGGCTCGATTACTATCGGATATCGGCCTGGCACGATCGTTGTTGTCGGTTGGTCATGTTCTGAGAACTCGATTTTCTAGTTAGACTACTTCATCTTGGTTGCGACTCCTTGTGACGTAGAGCAGACTTCACGTTCTACCTTCTTATACTCTCTTTTAGAGGTGTACATCATAGAACCGCCGAAGATATGGGCTACATGCAGGTCAAAATCTGGGAACACGAGTTCGTTGTCGGACGAGAGATCATCAGTGCTCCTCTCAACCACACAAACTCTCTTTACTTTTTCGAGGGCCAGCTATTTTGCATGTGCTTTCTGGAAGACCTGGTACTCTTCCAGGGTATGTGTAGTGGTCTTATAGATTGGGCACCATTGTCGTACCGATTCATGACCTTGAAGGGCCGGGCGCTTTGGGGGTGGGTTCGCTTGTTCTACGACAAGGACATCTGTCTCCACCTTGAGTTTTCCTTCCTTTTTGCGATTTTGTATCTTCTTCTTGGTAGACGCCGGTGCTTCCTTGTTGTCTGGTTGCTTCTTCTTGACCACCTTGCTTTTTCTGTCTTTCCTCTTGAGGGCATCATTTGCGTGAGCGTATCTGTTGATGATCTCGAACTGCTTCATGGCAGAAGTGATTCGCCTTGTCGCCAGTTCTTGGATGGTGTATCGATCGTAGACACCTGACTTGAATGTGCGTATGACAAAAACATCAGTGACCTCGGGGATCGTATTTCAGCATTCATTAAAACGCCATATATAGTCCCTTAAGGATTCACCCGAGTTCTGCCTAAGGCCATGTAAATTATCCTCAACCGCATGCCGCTTGTATGTTCCTTGAAAATTGGCGATGAATTGTTGCCATAAGTATTCCTAGGAAGAAATTGAGTGAGGTGGGATGTGTACCAGCCATGATCGAGCAGATCCTTTCAATGCTGCCGGCAAATAGTTTGCCAACGCGTTGTCGTCTGCACCGGCCGTGTAGAGAATTGTTGAATAGACGTGCAGGAACTCCTCTGGATCAGTGTTGTCGTCATACTTTTCTACTGTTGCGGGGCAGAACTTGGTTGGCCATCGAACTTTTCCTAGAGCAGGTGTGAGAGCCCGACATTCCCCTCCCGGTATATGTGAGCCCCCGGTTTTGTATACCGGAAACCCCATGTGTATTACAATACTATTCCCTGGATCAGTAGATGGTACACACATGGCACAGTTGTATATCACAAGCTGACATCATCATACAGGTCTTACAATCTATTAATAATACAAAGATAGCCCAAATGGGATCCGAATAGACCAAGCATGGTCGACAACAACACAAAATACCAACACAAATAAATGAGGTAGTGGAAGCGAAGCAGCGGCGGTCCATTTTATCCCACACGCATCGACTGGTGAACCTAGGTCCCTATTCCGCCGTCCTTGGTAACTCCTTGCCAGCATAGCACATGCACAGATCGACACCAAGACCTTTTTCTAAAAAAATATTTAAATAAGCAAGAGTGAGTACCAACCGTACTCAGCAAGCCACCACTACAGAATGCATATAATGTTTATAGGGGTTCAAGGATGGCTTGGTTTATTTGCATAAAGCTAGTTTTCACAAATTATTTCACAAACCTATGCCATAACAGTTTTAACGAAAAACCACGTTAAATTGAAGTTGTCTTTAACCTGCGAGGGTTCATCCACCTTCCCTAAGCCTCGCTTGGTCCGGTTTACCCTCGCATCCAATTTCCACAGTTTTAACCACTACGACCTTTTTGCACATCAGGCAAGGTCACACCTTCCATATCCATCATATTTTAAGCAATATTACAAATTGACGAGGCTAGTCAAGAGTAATACAAGTCCCGGCGCTCATTAACCGCGAGCACGGCTATTCAAATAGTTTAATTTACTCACACTGTAGTGGATGTACGCTTTTAATCCCACACTCCGTGACGCACCCAACACATGAGACTTGTCACGGCCCAGTTTTTCAGTTACCCTCGCATGGTGGCACCCGCTCCAAGGACTATGAATCCCCATTGCACCCTCGGCGCCACATTCCTACCTCGAGCCGGTTGTGAGGGGAGTCCTGGCGCTCCCGAGATTGAATGTTACATTATACATATATAAAACTTGATGTCATTAAACCACACACTTCCACATTTCCATACCGATATCCAGAACCTACCATGTCTGGGGTGCCACCCCACGAGAATAACCTAGTCCACCGGGTCTAACCCCACTCAAGAAGTGTGGTCGTACTTGGTTCGTTTCCTGCTTAGCTTCTTGACTCGGTCCTTAACTGACCAGGGTCGGCGGCTTACCGTTCCCAGAACCACCCATATTCTATCCGTGCTGCCCCAGTCGAAATCACTTTTGTTTAATTAAGTTTTTGGGTTTTCACAAAGGTTTTCATGCTGTGGGTGGCGCCTATGTCTCCACCCGATCTATAACGATCACTCCCATCGAGTGATCGGTATAACCACATCCACATATCGCACATATGGAGTGTATAACGTCTATATAAGCAGGGCTAAGCAGTGAATGAATAATCACGCGTAAAGTAATATACTCAGGTAACAAAGGTGTGTAGATACATAAGGATAAACAATATCAAAGGTAAGGCTTAAGCAAATGTAGGTACGTATTTTATTATTAGCATGCAATTTTATTTGTAATCAACACATTTATAAAAATAGGATCAACATGTTCGAGGAAGGGGGCGTAGTGACTTGCCTTGCTCAATTGGGGGTTCGTTCTCAATTAGCTCAGTTTCCTCCTCGTAGATGTACCCTGTCCGGTTGAATAATAACGTCACAAACTACTCGCTAACGCAAAAAGTGCCAAAAATTCCAGAAAGAATCAAAAAATAACCAAACCAGTGCCATTGCGTAGATCTTGATTTTAGAAATATTTTGACGAAAGTTTTGTTCAAATCCGACTTAAAACGAAGGAGATACGGAATTCGAAAGATTGGAAAAGTTTTAAATCAAAGAAATGGAAAAAGGTCTGACGGGTGGGACCGCCCTTAACACCTCACGTGCAGGTTCTGTTTTTAAATGGGTGTGCGTATGGTGAGGTGAAGGGCTTGGGCAAGCTGCAAGCATGCATGCATATGCATACACACGGCTAGCTAGCTGCGTGCATGTGAGCTGCTTGCATGCATGCACACGTACATCCATTTAGCTGTATGGCGCATGTATGACCGGCGGCACAGCGGCGATCGCTGCGGAGGGCAACCGCGCAGGGAACGGGTACTGTGTTGCGCCTCACGACGTCACCGTGCCGCGGCAACAATGGCGGTAAGGAAACAAAAGCAAGAGAAAGAGCAGGAGAGGAGCTCACCTTGCGGCAGCCGGGTAGCGACACACCGAGCGGTGGTCCTCACACGACACTATGGTCGTCGATGTACAGCCTGGGGATGGTCGGCCCGCGGATCGTCCTCGCACACCACATGTTCGATCGGTGGTAACAAACGAACACACAGCGTTAAGGAATAAATGTTAGCGGGTTAGTGCAAGTTAGGGGTTAGGGGTTAGCGAGTTAGAGGTTAGTAAGTTAGAGTGTCAGCGGGTTAGTGAGTCAATGGGTCAAATGTTAGAGGTTAGCCGTTCAATAAGTTAGTCGTTCTCGTGGTTCAGATGACGGCGCGGCGCGCGGCGACGTCGTTGCCGAAAGCAGTACCGGGGAGGAGCATTAGATTTTATCTTTTTATTACCAACCCAACAGGAATGAATGGCCTGGGGAGGCAAGATGGACTTCAATAGAGGGGTTGGGTGAGTAGAGGGATATATGTTAGACTTTGGTGAGGAGGATGGCTTGTTGGTGGACTTCGGCCTGGAGGATATGATATAGACTTTTTGTAGAAATGGATTTTCTTGGGCTCGGCCCGAGGAGATGGGGAAGGTTATCTAGACTTTTGTGGAGGACTTTATGGGCTTTGGCCCGAGGAACAAGAGGGATGTGATATGGACTTGTGGATAGAGTATCAGGCCGGTTGGCCCAATGAAGTAGGGGAGGTGATGTAGACTTTATAGAGAATTTCGTGGGCTTAGCCCGACAACGAGAGGGAGGCAATATAGACTTTCTGGAAGTCTGCGGCCAATGGCCTGCAGGGAGAGAATAAAATGTGGGTCCCACCCCCTTTTCTTTTCTCTTTTTTTCTTTCTTTTCTTCTTTTCCTCTCTCCTTATCCTTTCCTTCTCTCTCCTTCTTCCTTTCTCTCTCTCTCTTTTCTCTTCTTCTGCTGCTGCTTCCTCGAAGGAGAGGAGGGTGCCGAGCGGGAGGGCGCCGGCGATGGGGCGGCTGGGGTGCGGCGCGGCGAGCGGCGGCGCGACGGCAGGCACGGCGCGGCGCGCGGCACGGCGCATGGGCCCGGCTGCTGGGCGGCGCGGCCTGCGGCCGGGAGAGGCGAGAAGGCGGCGGCACGTGCGCAGGCCACGGCGCTCGGCCGGGAGGCGGCTGGGGAAGGCGGCCGGGCAGAAGGAGGCCGGGCTCGGCCGAACGACGGCCGGGGAGGCGATTCGGGCAGCTCGGCCGAACGACGGGCGGCTCGGCCGAACGATGGTGACGTTTGGCCCGTCAGGCGGCGACAGTGGGAATGGGAAAGCTTGGAGGCTGAGGAGGACGACGATGGGGCAGTGGCTTTTATAGCCGTCGCGGACGGCGACAAGCTGGCTTGGCCGAGTGGGGCCGACGATCCTGTTCGGCGGTCGTCGTCGACAGGGAGGCACAGTGGAGCGAGGACAGTGGCCGGTGCGGCATGGGTGAGCTCGGTTCACACCTTTCGGCGTGGACGAGTGACACTGGCGAGTTCGTCGTGGTGCCATGGCGCACTGGACCGTGTGCAGAAATGGCCGTTTGCTCGGCAGAGAAGGCGGCGACGGTGCCTAACCATGCTCAGTGCATAGTGCAGGACGGTGCCTAATCTCCGATTTGCAGGGATGGTGCCTACCCATTGTTTCGGCATGGGGCAGAGAAATGAAGGACGTGTGCATGCATGCATGCTGGGAGAGGATGGATGTTGCTTGTTCTGCTTCGTGTGTTCAGGAAAGTAGATGAGTATTTTGGCTTGCAGTGAATGGAGTGGGTAGAAAGCAAAATAATTTAGAATGGGTAAAAATTTGGATGGGCGATTTAGGATGCGTCTCAGATTCAAAAATCCGAACACGAGGATTTTATTTGGAGAAAAGAGGAATAGAAGGAAAAATTCGGCTTTTGCCGGTTCCGTCGGTGCACGATTAAATTTGACGAGAAAAATGGCCGTCGAATTTTGATATGTAACTGCACAAAAATATTTGTTGGCGGCAGGATTCCGGAAACAAATATTGTTAGGATCTCCGGATGGAAGGAAAATTATTTGGAAAGATATTTTGGAG
The DNA here is from genome assembly GCA_008326285.1 of Oryza officinalis. Taxonomy (NCBI): domain Eukaryota; kingdom Viridiplantae; phylum Streptophyta; class Magnoliopsida; order Poales; family Poaceae; genus Oryza; species Oryza officinalis. Next base: position 2,717,872 of record BDMV01000008.1, read on the forward strand.
GGAACGGATTTGGCGGAGAAAGTGAGTTCACAAGAAAAGAATTAATTGAGATCTTTGGCACATAATCCTAAGTACACTCAAAGAACCAAATTTTTGAAAATAGGTTTTTAATAAAATAATTTTTTTTCGACGGGCGAAAATCAGGGTGTTACAGTATAAAGGGCGCTTGACGTCCTCGTGGCCTGCGAGAATCGCCTCCAGTGGATGATGATGACGAAGGATCACCGTAGTCGGGGGTGTGACCCCTTGACCTATGGCCTTGTCCTCGGTCCCTCTTAGAGTTTGGGGGTGCGAGTTCCATCGTCGTCGATTGTCATCATGTTGTCGTCGATCTTGATCGTTCTCGCCCTATTGACTTTGGCGGTCCCGGTGATCTTGGTCGTTATTGCGATCTCCCCGGTTGTCATTGTCGTCCCGCTTTCTGTTTCCTCTGTGAGGTGCGCAAGGTTGGCGGTGGTCGACATCATTCCAATCTTGTCTCTCCCGCCTATGCTCATTCAAGTGATTGCGAAGATCACAGTCATCTTGATGAGGAGGGGGCGGATTGTCCTGTCTTCTTGGCGATGCGTTTCGGGGATTGCGGCTAGGATCTTGGTTGGGTTGTGGACTGAAAGCATCCTCGGCAGCGTCGTTCTCTGGTACTCGGTCTCTACCTCGAGGATGAGGATCTCGAGACGGACCTTGTGGGTTTGATCTGGCCGTGGCCAAGAAGGCAGAGTTGAGGTTGCCTACCGTTGACTGTAGCCATCTGACCCAAACATCTGCCTCTGGGAAGGTAACTGGGTCAAACGGAGTTTGTTTTAGCAACGAGTTGACCACAGTGAAGTGCTCGGCAGGGGTTCGAACCAGCTCCTCAGGTTGGTGCGGCGCAGCGGGAGCAGATGGCTCTTTCCCTGAACGGACTTCACCCTCTTCACACACGTCCTCGATGACCCCCTCAATCATGTTTGCTTCCCGCGAAGAGTTGGATCTGAAGATTCCAAGCTGTGAAGAACGGAGGGCTCACGAGGATGGATGTCGATGAATCTGAACAGACGATCTAGGGTTTCCATCTTGCTATCGTCCACCGATGCATCCTGAAATTGATCTCAATGTTGGTGGATCGGACAGCAGGGAACACGAACCATAGATCTGGTGATTTTCAAGAAGATTTTGCAATCTGTAAGGGGGTGACTTTCTGATTTGTGGATCGGGCACCACGCCTTGTATGGAGATATGCGATGGATATCTTGATCTTTGCAAATATCGAGTTTAGCCTTTACTTGAAGTATTACCCGACATTCGACCAAAGAGTGTTGAGATGTCTTGATCGAACACTAGGCGTCGTCGTTTGGAGGTGACTTCCTTGTCGGCACCTGACCCCCAACAGGCGTCTAGGGCTTGGTCGTCTTAGGAACTTGTCGAGAAGCTGAAGTAGTCGCCTTTCTCGTTTTTGATTGGACAGGAGGAACGAAATATTGTTTTTTGTCATCCTCACGCCTCCGTTCTCGATCCCGGCTAGTATTGGGGAAGGCAAGATTGGAGTTGCGGTGAAGACGGGAAATACGATGGATCAAACCCAAGTCCAAACGAACATCGACTGAGTAGGATCTCCCAGGCCAGGACGAATGTGGACATTGCTATCAGATAGCCTTGAGCTTGAAGCCATCTTGGCAAAACCTTGAACACCAAGTCCCCCTACCTGGGGCGCCACTGTCGACGGGTTATATCCGTAGACCATATTCTGAGGGTATTGGGGTACGTTGATATAAGGATCTACACAAAACGACATCAAGCACATAGAAGACAAGGATTATACTGGTTCAGGCCCCTTGTAAGGTAGTAGCCCTACTCCAGTTTATATGAGATTATGAAGAAAACAACGGAGATTACAATAGAGAACAACGGAAACATAAAGTACCGATAAGATCCCTATCGAGAATGACTCGACGAGATCTAGGCGGCGAGCTGTCTTCAAGTCCCCCGGATTGCCTCTGCTATGGTGGTGGCTTGCACTATGATTCAATGATCCCATACCCCCTGGGGGCCTTGTATTTATACCGTAGACTGCCTTAACTTCCAAGTAGAACTCGAAGAATATTTTTAGCATACGAGATCATAGAGTTTGTATCTCCTCCGAATAGAACTCTAACTCCTTCTATTCGGGGTACAATTCCCCTATTCATTAGCCGAACTCCATAATATTAAGATAAACTTTCCATATCGTAAGGGTATACCGTATCCGTATACTTCATAACCCCAAGGATAATGTTGACGCAAAATCTGTCCCGTCGAGTGTGCCAAAAGATGTATTAACATAGATCCTGCGTGTGCCACACAAAGGCCTAGGAGATCTGCTTAGCTCTAGTGCAGGTCCTAAAATTGATGAGATGTGGGCGTGCCAGTGAGTTTGAACCTGCAACTAACAAGATATATAAACAGCAGATCAAAGAGCCGATCGGCTGACAAGCCGATGGAGTAATTCCAGCCGATGCTAATACTAACCGATGTCGATAGGGTTTTGAATAATCGGCTATATATCCAACATAGATTCTGACACTTGATGTAAATAACAATATAAAGACAATCGACTGATGATAATGATAAATTGAATAATCGACTTAGATTAACTAAGATATATGATAACTAGGTAGGCAAATATATCAACCGAACTAGAGCGATCCAAGAGGTCGAAGCGATGTAGCCTTGAACAACACCAATGTAGTCGATACAATTGCAAGGGCCGGCGGAACGTAGGACTTACTCCTTCGCCAGAGATCGAAAGCCGATGCAACCCCACGTCAGGTGCCAAGTTCCGTCGGTTGATAAATAAAAACCTTAGAAAAGTGGGTGGCGATGCACCGAGAGTAGTTGTATTGATCGGGAGATATCTTACATAGACCCCGAGTGTATATATTTATACTCATAGGTAAATACTAGTCTTTATTGGACAAAACACAAACTTTCCTAAAGATAAAGTAAAAGATACAAGTCCTATTCGGACTCTAAACAATCTTTCCGAAAAGTAAAAGAAACTAATTGACTTTGTCTAATTAATAGATAACTTGTCATGCTGCATCCTCCTCGAACTTGGTCTCTTATAGAAAAACTATCTTTAATTGATTAATTTTCTTAACCAAATCCATCAAGAATCCAACTACTGGCAACTTGATATGTCCATTGGCTCATCCCATGACTCTAAAGCCAATACGATTCCTAAGCCGATGATGACTTTAGGGCTTACCAAATTTTGACATTAACAGATAGGAGGTATGCCTTATCTGTAACCCTAACAGCTTGCTCCTGGAGATACTCCTCGATGGTTGGGTCGTCGTCTTCACCTTCAAATCCAAATATATTTATATAGAGAACAAGGGTGAGCACTTTCATGCTCCTCAAGCCAATGAGAATATGTTCATGTAGGGTTTAGCAAAAGGGGTAAGAGTCTATTTGCAAAAACAACATTTGCAAAAAATAGTTTTGTTTGCAAAACACTAGTGTGTCATGTTTTAGTTCTTGGGAAGAGGCTCGTGCCTCAACCCATTCCACAAGTTGCATTTGTAACAACTTGTCTCAATTATTAATGAGTTATAAGGTTTACACCTTCATTTTATCTTTTTTTTCTCTATTGGTTTCTTAGTGGCTTCAACCCATTTTAATTCATTATCACCTTCAAGCTACAACTGGTTCTTATTTCTTTTTCGGCTTCAACCATTTTTGGCCTCAACCATTCATTATGTTCTTTTCTGTCTTCTGGCCTCAATTAGGAAGATTGTTCCCAAATTATTAAACAAACACTTAACCTAATTATAGTGCCTCAACACTCCAGGTCACACAGTCCCATTTTTGGCCACACAGGCTAACTCTGGCAACGCTTTCCCACTCCCACAAATCAAGTTCACAAAGCACAAGCAAACAAAACTACGCTACGAGAATCACCGTACATTCACCCTCGACCATGGGTACGACTGTTCGAACAGTTTAGCTAAATTTTGCAGAAGTTGCACGTTTTACCCACACGACATGAGCTAACTCCAAATACCCAACACGTGATGATCAAACACGACCGATAAAAGGAGGTTCATGACAAAGGCCTTTCCGAAACTAACCTAGGGTTGTCTAATACCTCTACAAGGGTCCACGAAGGACTGATGTTCAAGACAGGCTACCACCGCCGTTTACACTGGAACTCACAAGCAACAACTCAGATGAGTCCACTCCTATTGGTATTAAACTTCCCTAAGCCAACTAATTACTTAGCCAGGGATACCCCACAATACCCGTATGGTCGCACTATACGATGTTCGGATGGAATTCCCAAAGGAAACGATCCTAAACGACAATTCGTAGCGAAGCCACATAGGCACTGCCTCCGTATCATCAAATTTTACAAACCAGTTTTATTTCCCAATCATACCGGTACATAAAGTACCGGGTTTTCAAATAATTGAGTAAAAGTCCATGTTTCCATACAACGGTACAATCACAATAGGGCTAAGCCAGTTTAGCTCGGTAGTCGTATTTGGAAGATAATGACATCGGTACATCATATGTGGGGCTATCAAAGATAGGGAAATCGACATCCTATGGAAAAATAAATGCTACTACTAGGTGGGTCCATCGGTTGCGCTCACAATCTCAGGCCAAACGGTTTAAAGTGTAACCTAAGTATGCATGTTTACAAACAACATAATTTTACACATATAGGAAGCAACATGATCAAAGATGGCTTGCCTTGTTCCTGAAGTGGTTCTTCTCCCTTGTACGCGACATCTGAATCTTCGTCGGACTTGGGAACTATGCGCGTAAAAAAGCAAATCAACACAAAGGCAAATAATATGAACGTAGCATAAATAATAGTGCCATTAGGTGGATCCCATTTTTAGAAAAATTCTGAAAGTTGAATGGAGTCATACAGAGTTACGGTCTGTGAGATATGAATATTAGTAGTTTAATTGTATTTGTGAAGAAGGGGGAAAGGATTTAGAATGAACTGAGGAGAATATGCCCCTCGTGGGCTCGGCCCACTGGGAGGGCTGAAGGGATGGGCCAGGCCGCACGGCCTATTAGTCGGCGGCCTGTGAGTTATGGGCCAGCTAAAGGAGTTGGGTTGGTGGGTCCCATATTATACCAAAAATGTTTCAAAAAGAGACAAACTAAATGCGGCCCACATGTCATTGAGAGATTAGAGAGGGATTAAGGGGGATTCTCACTGTGCAGACCGATTAAGGAAGCGGCGCCGTCGTGGGGTCCACCTGTCGGCCTCAGCTCCTCCTCCTCTTCTTGTCCTCCTCTTTCCTTTTTCTCTTCCTTCTTCCTCGCGCTGAGCAACGCGAGGCGCGACGAGGGAGGGCGTGACTCCGGCGGGGATCCCGGGGCGGGTAAGGGCAGCAGCGGCTTCGCCTCGTCGCGGGGAGGCTAGGGATGGGCCTCCACGTCGGCGAGGCGGCTCGGGGCGAGCAGCCCGCGGGCGGCCAGTGGGGGGAAGGAAGAGGGCGGCAGCGGTGGAGCTGCTACGGCGGCGGAGGGGGCGACATGTTGAGTGAGAAGGATGGGCGAGGTGGAGAGGAGTCTGGCGGCGAGTGGGTTTGGCTGAAGGTGGCGAGGTGGAGGAGAACGAGTGTGGGGGCGGCTTCGGTGGTGTCGTTGTGGAGGAGTGCCTTGGCTTTTATAGCCGCGGGCGAGGGGAGAAGATGTCGGCGTCGGACCAGGGGTTTGGCGGGGGCGTCGTGGCCGTGCACGGTAGGTTTTACCCGAGGCAGTCCGTAAGGATGCCGCGGCGCTCTCTTCGGTCCGGCGGTCGTCGAGGGGCTGCGGCGTGCGGCCGAAAGTCATGGAGGCAGGGCGGCAGGGAGGAGTGCCGTCCTTCGGCCAGGACGAGCACGGCACGCACGCGGGAAGTCGCGGCTGGCGTCAGCGGAGTAGGCATGGGGCATGGGCGGTGGTGATGACGGCGGCCACAGGGGCGCGCATGGGCAACAGGGGTCGTGCGGCGCGGCGAGGCAGAGCGAGCACGATGCGGAAGTCCCCAGGGCGACACGGCTCCAGGGCGGCATCAGACGAGGACGGCACGCCGGGTCGCCGCTCGGACCGGCGCGCCCTTCGGTCTGGCGGGTGCGGCGCCGGCTCGACATTGCGTCGAGCATATGGGGTGCACGCGTGCTTGCTGGGCTGGTTTGGGCCGGCTGAGCGAGGGTTATTGGACCTGCTGAGTTGGGCTAAAGGGGATGCAAGGGAAAGAGGTATTGGGCTGGCTAGGGGAAGAAACAGTGGGGTAGCCCAATTGAATAGTGAGGTTTCACGATTTCCAGGGATTGTTAGGATTGAGAATGGGAGGGAAATGAATAGAGTTTGATTTAGGATGGATTCGGATTTTTCGAGGGCAAAACATGGATGAGTAGATTGAGATCATTACAGCGTATTCAACTGAAATTCAAATAAGATCCAACTTTTGAAATTATATTTTATTCAAAATAGGTCTTAAACACAAGCAAAAAACAAGGTATTACACTTGAGTTGTGGTCGCGGCACGTGCACCAATTAGCATTCCCCACGCAAGATGGTAGAGAGCGTCTAAAAGTTACTCTCTCTGATTTCATAATTTTTAACGTTTAGGATAAGATTGAAGTCAAACTTTTGTAACTTTGATTATAAATAACTTTAAAATATTTAGTTTAAAAACATTAGAATACCATAGATTTGTTTTACAAAGTACTTAAAAAAATATTTATTTATTGTATTATAATAAAAAATATAGTAAAATAATATTTTTGAGACCCTGTCAATATTTCAAACGTCAAAAATTATGAAAGCGGAAGGAGTAGCAGTAGCAGCTTAATCGCTTGGAGCTTTGCCTGCGAACTATGGCCAACCTAACTTTGTCCCGTGGGTCTGATGACGAAGACAATAAGGAGGACGGAGGCCAGCTCTACCAATGGGCCTGAGGCCCGGAGTATTAATTAACTCACAGTAATCTGAATTTTTTTTACATTTTTCATTAAAATATTTTAAAAATAATTTTTTGTTTTGAAAATTTACAAATCTAGACACCTCACGCTCTCTAGGAGAGCGTTTTTTAAAAAATCACCCTTTCAGAGAGTGTTAACGGACCTAGATGTAATTTTTTTATTTGCATTCAAACACCTTTTGTCGGTTTTAATTGCTTAAAAATAATAATGCTTATTCGACACTCCAAATGATTTTAAATAGAAAATTAATAAACAACAAAGTTTTAGATATCATCGAGATCTACAACTTTTACATAAAGTTTATCTCATCCAATGTCGTTTGAAATGTAGAAATGAGATTTTAATAAAATATGTTTTAGATTTTGCAACGAATATTTGGACATCTAAATGATTTTAAATGAAAAAGTTGTTAACTACAAAGTTAACTTTGTAGATCTTCTCGAGCTCTATAATTTTTATATAAATTTTTATTTCATCCAACTTTATATGATATATTTTTACAAAATCAAAGAGCTAACTACTGAAAAATTTACATTTAGATCCCTTAACACTCTTTGAAAGAACATTTCTTTAAAAAACAGCCCTCTAAAAAGACGTGAGGCATCTAGATTTGTAAATTTTCGAAACAAAATATTTGTAAAATATTTTAATAAAATATTATAAAAATAAAAAATTTGAGTAATCTTGCCAACCTCCCAAACCTTTATGCGCTAGGATATGCTAGCTTTGTTCTGCACTACAGATAACAGACCTACACTTCGCTCTCTACTTTAGCAGACGCCTGACTTTTCCTGCATTTTTGCGTAAATACGATGGCTACTGGCGCTCATCAAGCGGATGGTCGAAATATTTTTTTAAAAAACCCCATCAAGGTATACTTGTATTAAAAAGGAAAAACACTCTACAATAGCCTTAGCAACTAGAAAAGAGAAGAAAAGAAAAAAAATACAGAGAGTGGGGGGAGGGGAGGGGGCAACCTCGGGATGACTAGCATACCCAATTTACATGAGTAGTTGTATTAGAGCAAGTTTAATGATTTCGCCGGCAGCCGGCTGCGACCCGCGATGAAGTGGCGTGTTTTGGTGGTGGGTCCCGCCGAAATTTAATGTATTGCAGCTCGTTCAGCGAATAAGAGCCGCGCTCGCGCGTCTACGCCGGCGTCGAGCGGGCGCGTCGTGAGACGCCCGCGCGCGTTCTCTCTCCTGCTCCACGTCGGACTACGCCGGCTTACCGCCCTTTATTATACTTGCTCTTACTATATATTTGTTCTGTCACTTTCTTCAGTAGAAAATCGAGGACTTCATGTCTTTCGCTCTACCTGCGCGTCAGAACCAAATCTCTCAATCAATGATTTGTTGCAACGGCATCTTCTTGTTTCTAAAGACTCGGTTGTTCCTCTCCCTCCATATTAATGAGCTGGTCATATTGGCCGTTTGAATGAAGAGAAAAGAGACATTATACATACATATTTGTAGACAAACTTAAAATGATTGTAAAAGTTCAAAGCTTGGCGTAAATACTAGATTACTCACACAGGCAATTAAGCAAGTCTAAAGATCAAATCAACGGCGCTTACGAGCTGAACATCCCATGCATCCAAGCATCAACTACTCTAAAATCAAGAACAACGACTCAAATGAAATGCACATTACTAGTACTGTTGTTTGAGCAACGAAGACGAGTCCTTCGAACCAGCTGAAGTGGATGTGTCAGAAGAAGTCGAGGTGTGAGTTGCGTAGCCACTCGCCATTGTTAAAGACATCCCTGCAGACGACGCGAAGAGCTCTTCCACCGAGACCACTAGAGGAATGTACATCGGCACGGGCATCTTAGTCGGTAGCACTGGTAGTTGCCCACTGGATTGGAGCATAGCCATGGCATTTCTGATAGACGGACGTGCGTTCGGATCAGGGTGTACGCACCAGAGCCCGACAACGAGGACACGCTCCATCTCCGCTGCATCGTAGTCGCCATTGAGTCGCTCGTCAGCAGCCGTGAGAATGTCCAGAGACCCTCGCCACAACGCAGTATGGAAGCATCAAGAACAATCGGTCGACTCTCATGAGAGAGGTCATGGTCGACCACCCGTCCACGATCGGATACGACGCAGCTACAACTCCAACTATCAAAGCAGCCCGCGAAGACCCTCGCCGAGTGACTTACGGGAGGTATTCGACCAACGCTACCGGGAGCGCGATAGGCGCTCTCATGAAGACCGAAGGAGATCGCCCGACAACTACGACGATGGAGTGCCCGCGTTCACTCGGGACCTGCGTCGAGTGGATTGGCCGAGTGGTTTCAAGCCCACTGGGATCGACAAGTACGACGGCAAGACCAACCCCGAGTCATGGTTGACCGTGTACACCCTCGCCATCCGCGCAGCAGGAGGAGACAACAAAGCCATGGCAAACTACTTGCCCGTCGCTCTCGCCGACTCAGCCAGGAACTGGCTCACGAGTTTGCCAAGAGGCTCAATCGACTCGTGAAGCGAGCTTCGGGACCACCTCATCGCCAATTTCCAGGGTACTTTCGAAAGGCCCGGGATCCACTTCGATCTCTACAACGTCATCCAGAAGCCAGACGAGTCGCTGAAGGACTACATCCGGTGCTTTTCGAAAAAGAGGAACAAGATCCCCAACATCTCCGATGATGTCATTATAGCCGCGTTCCAGAAAGCCGTCCGCAACGAGTTGCTGATCGAAAAATTTGGGCGCAAGCCACCGAAGACGATCAAGCAGATGTTCAAAACAGCAAAATTCTACGCCAAATCCGACGATGCAATCAAGGCCTCACGACAAGACAGGCATGACAAGAAGGACGACAAGCCATCCGGAAGCAGCTGGCGTCCTAAGAAGGACAACGGCAACAATGGCAACAACGGCCAAAAAGATCGCAAGCGTAAGCCCGAGGATCTGGTCGCCACGACGTCTAACTACCAACAACAGTGTCCCCGAGTCGCCGTCTACGACAAGATCATGAACGCTCAATGCACGCATCACCCAAATCACAAGCACGCGGCCAAGGATTGTTTCATCTACAAGCAGTTCGCTGAGCAGTACGCAGCTTAGCAACGCCAGAAGCCGGCACATCGGGAACCAAGAGGAACGATCCGGCTGGCGGCTCAGAGCCCTTCCAAGACCCCATGGGTGAGCTAAACCACATCTTCGAGGGACCGCTGGCATACGAGTCCAAGAGAAAGCAAAAGCTGACCGACAGAGAAGTCAACGCGGTACAACCAGAAGTCCCACACTACCTACGATGGTCGGAGGTGGCTATCACGTTCAACCGCTCGGATCACCCTGACCGAGTGGTTCACCCGGGACGGTATCCCCTGGTACTAGACCCGGTAGTTCGCAACATCAAACTCAAGCGCGTCCTCATAGACGACGGCAGCACCCTAAACATGCTCTTCGTCAAGACGTTGGACGAGATGCAGATCCCAAGAGCAGAATTAAAGCCAAGTTCAGCCCCCTTCCATGGAGTCATCCCGGGGCTGTCATTTACGCCACTCGGGCATATCACCCTTTCAGTCACTTTCGGAGTTCGGGAGAACTTCTGAACAGAGAACATCACCTATGAGGTTGCCGACTTCGAAGCGGCTTACGACGCGATCATCGGAAGACCTATGCTCACCAAGTTCATGGTGGTACCACACTACACTTATCTCATCATGAAATGTCCGGTCCTAACGGAGTTATCACCCTGCGCAGCGACGTCAGGCAAGCCTTCACCTGCGACAAGGAAAGCTGCGACATGGCCCAAACTCGTGAGAGATTACGCGGCCAACAAGAAATCCGACTGGCTGCATCAACATCTGGAGAAGGAGAGATCCCTGTGAAAAAGATAGCCAAGCCAGGAGAAGGCAACACCAAGACGAAGAAAATTCCCCTTGACCCCTCTAATCCTTCTAAAACTGTTGTAATAGGCGCGGAGTTAGACCCCAAATAGGAAAGCGCGCTCGTCACCTTCCTCCAGAACAATAAAGATATTTTTGCTTGGAAACCATCTGATATGCCGGGTATTCCTAGGGAGGTGATCGAGCACTCATTAAACGTCAAAGATGACGCGAAACCCATAAAACAACGACTCCGCCACTTCGCCCAAGATCGAAAAGATGCCATCAAGGAGGAACTCGCCAAGCTCTTGGCTGCCGGGTTTATCAAAGAGGTTTACCATCTCGATTGGTTAGCCAACCCGGTCCTGGTTCATAAGAAGACAGGACAATGGTGCATGTGCGTGGACTATACCGACCTCAACAAATCCTGCCCCAAGGATCCTTTCGGATTGCCCTGTATTGATCAAGTTGCCGATTCAACAACCGGCTGCGAGCTTCTAAGCTTCTTGGATTGTTACTCGGGCTACATCAGATCAGCCTGAAGGAGTCCGACTGCCTGAAGACGTCATTCATTACCCCGTTTGGAGCCTATTGCTACATTACGATGCCTTTCGGCCTGAAAAACACCGGAGCTACCTATCAACGTATGATCCAAAGATGCCTTCAGACCCAGCTCGGGAGGAACGTGGAAGCCTACGTCGACGATGTCGTTATCAAGACCAAGCAGAAGGGAGACCTGATCGTCGACTTAGAAGAAACCTTCACAAATATTCAGGCCTTCAGAATGAAGTTAAACCCAGAGAAGTACACTTTCGGTGTGCCGTCAGGCAAGCTGCTCGGCTTTATGGTGTCTCATCGTGGCATTGAAGCAAATCCAGAAAAGATCAACGCTATCCAGAATATGAAGCCCCCGAGTACCTAGAAGGACGTCCAGAAGCTCACTGGTTGCATGGCGGCGCTAAGCCGATTCGTTTCCAGACTTGGCGAATGAGGTATGCCTTTTTTCAGGTTGTTGAAGAAGACAGACGATTTTCAATGGACCACCGAGGCCCAGAAAGCTTTCGAAGACTTCAAGGAGATCCTCACAACGCCACCCATATTGGCATCGCCTCACCCTCAAGAACCTCTGTTGCTCTACGTTTCCGCAACTCACCAGGTGATCAGCACGGTTTTGGTCGTCGAACGCGAGGAGGAAGGACGAGCTCAGAAGGTTTAAAGGTCGATCTACTTTGTCAGCGAGGTGTTGGCAGGAGCCAAAACCCGCTATCCTCAGGTACAAAAACTGTTATATGGAGTTCTAATTACTGCTAGGAAGCTAGCCCATTATTTTCAGGGTCACTCGGTCACCGTGCTCACGTCCTTTCCACTCGGTGATGTCATCCATAACCGGGAGGTTACTGGGCGCATTGCGAAGTGGGCTCTGGAGTTGATGTCGCTGGATATTATTTTCAAGGCGAGAATGTCTGTAAAGTCTCAAGTCTTGGCGGATTTTGTGGCCGAGTGGACCGAGCGACAAGAGGATGTACCTAGGGAGGAGCTGCAGTACTGGACCATGCACTTTGACGGATCTAAAAGAGTCACTGGCTTGGGAGCGGGAGTCGTGCTGATTTCCTCGACTGGGGAGAGGATACGGTATGTCCTTCATATTCACTTCCCAGCCTCACATAACGTCGCCGAGTACGAAGCTTTACTTCATGGCCTACGACTTGCCGTTTCACTCGGGATACGACGGATGGTCGTACGAGGAGATTCCCAGCTGGTGGTCAACCAAGTAATGAAGAATTGGTCCTGCTTGAATGATACATTGGAGGCCTATCGACAAGAAGTTCACAAACTTGAGGACAAGTTTGACGGACTGGAGTTATCCCACGTCTTAAGACAAAACAATGAAGCAGCAGATGAATTGGCGCTGTTTGGGTCCAAGCGAGAAGCAGCCCCAACTGACGTCTTCGTGGAGCACCTCTACGAGCCGACTGTTACTAAGAAATCAATCCCCAATGAAGAAGCTACAGACCAGGTTGCCATGCTCGACGCCGACTAGAGGACACCGTTCATCAAGTTTTTAACTCAACAACAGCTGCCGGAAGACCGGGATGATGCGGAGCGAGTCCAACGTCGCAGTCAAGGTTATGTCATGGTCGATTCAGAATTATACAAAAGAAGCCCTTCTAGAGTTCTGATGAGATGCATCACGCCTGAGGAGGGACGACAATTGTTGCATGATATTCACTCTGGTATATGCAGCAGTCATGCTGCAGCGCGCACTCTGGTGGGCAAGGCTTACAGACAAGGTTTTTTCTGGCTCACGGCGGTCTCCGACGCCGACAAGATGGTCCGCACGTGTGAAGGTTGTCAATTCTTCGCTCGGCAGAGCCATGTCCCAGCCCAAGATCTACAAACAATCCCTTTATCATGGCCTTTCGCCGTATGGGGCTTGGACATGGTTGGTCCTTTTAAGAAGGCTCCGGGCAGATTTACGCATCTGTTCGTCGCGATTGATAAGTTCTCCAAATGGATTGAGGCTAAGCCGGTGTTAACACCAGAATTTGGTAAGCCCCAAAGTCCTCATCGGCTCAGGATCCATATCGGCTCAAGGTTGGTATCGGCTTAGAGTCTTATATCGGCCGATGGGGGTTTTCTTAAAACCAACCACCAACAGCAGTTGGATTCTTGTTAGATTCGGGAAGATCTTATCCAGAGAAGACCGAGTTTGAGGAGGATGCGGCTTGTATCTATTAATTAGGAAGAATTTGTTAGTTTCCTTTTTATCCTTAGGAAAGTGTGTTTAGTGTCCAATAAGGACTTTATCTGTTTCCTTTTATCTTTAGGAAAGTTTGAGTCGTATTCTGTTAGGATCTGTTAACGACGAAATTTGGTAAATCATGCATTGGATTCAGAGTTAAAGCCGAAGCCGATTGGAGGAGATAAGCGATTACAGAAACAGAGTATGAATCGGCTGCAAGCCAAATTGGCTACGGTGTGCATCGGCTGAAACAGAATCGGACAAGGATAGCCGATGTAGCCGATTCCGATAAGGAGATGGCAGGATCATTGTCGGGTTCGGTTGGTGTGCTTCATGAGGATTGCCGCGTGCGGATTGAGTCCGAAGAAGGCAATTGTATCTATTAATTAGGATATTTGTTAGTTTCCTTTTATCTTTAGGAAAGTGTGTTTAGTGTCCCTTAAGGACTTTATGTTTTTCTTTTATCTTTAGGAAAGTTTCTTTCTTGTCCTACAAGGACTAGTATCTCCCATGGGTATAAATATGTACACCCGGGGTTATTGTAATCTATCAACTCTCGATCAATACAATTCGGCGCATCGCCACCTTTTACTCTGTTACGGTTTCTTTATCAACCGGCGGAATTTGGCACCTGACGCGGGGCTGCATCGGCTGTCGATCTCCGGCGAAGGGGTAAGTCCAATGTTCCGTCGGTTCAGGCAATTGTATCATCTACGTCGGCGTCGTTCAAGGCTGCATCAGTACATTCGACCTCTTGGATTGCTCTGGTTTGGATGATATATTTGCCTGGCTATTTATCATATGTCTTCTGTTAATCTAGTATTAGCATCTCGATTTAGCTTTATCGGCTGCTTCTCGTTTTAGGGTTTCTGCTGGTATCGACTAAATCGTCTTGCTAGATTAGATTAGCTTAGGCATCTACCACCCTGAAAATCAGTCAAGGGCTTGATCATCTAGATACCGTGTTTCTTTACATACTTAGTGCTGCATCAGTTGAGTTTGACCTACTAAGTCGTGCTTAGAACCATGAATCTCTAGCCTGCTTTTTGATTGCTGATAAGGGTTTCATCGGGGTTTCAGCCGATGAGTTATCTGGACGTTGCATCGGCTTATAAGGATTGCATATAAGTTGAATTTAGCCGATGACAACAAAGGTTTCACTGTTTAATCTAATCTTGTGGATTTTTTGGCATTGGATCTATGTTAGATTCACTTCATCGGCTATGCTATGAATATATATAATCTCTCTCTTGAAGTGTTTTTAGACATAAGTGATTTATACTGTCTCGGCGCCCTGTCCGATCTATCCCAATCACTTGGTTTAAATATATTTTGAGATTTAGATTATGTATCATTGATATCTACAGCCGATCGAGTATGTCTAACTTTCGTTTCACTTTATCAAGTCATTGCCGATCTAATGCATATTATCATCAGCCGATTGTCTCTTTGTCAAGTGTCAGAATCTACATTGAACACATAGCCGATAGCTCAAAACCCTATCGCTATCGGCTGTTATCAGGATCGGCTGGAATTACTACATCGGCTATGTTGGCCGATCGGTTCTTTGATCTGTCGTTTGTATATCTTGTCAGTTGCAGGATCAAACTGACTGGCACGCCCGCATCTCACCAAGATTTGGACCTGCACTGGAGCTAAGCAGATCTCCCAGGCCAGTGTGTGTTTTTTGCATCAACACTCTTTGTTAGCTTATGGGTATAAATATGTAAGCCCAAGGTTCATGTAATTTTTATCTCACGATCAATACAACTTCGGCGCATCGCCAACCTTTACTTTTCGTTTTCTTCGGCGAGTTCATGCCCTTCCCACGAGGGGTAAGTCTCGTCATGGCTGTTTGCGTTGTCGGGGCTAGGGCTTCGACGTTCTGATCTCGTCAACGTAAGCACCTACTATCATATATCTTAGTCAATCTGGTTTGGTGTCTCGATTTAGTCGTATCGGCCGAGATTCGTTTTAGGGTTTATGCCGGTATCGACTAAATCGCCTCGTTAGATTAGATTGGCTAAGGTATCTACCACCCCGAAAATCAGTCGAGGGCTTGATTGTCTAGATCTTGCGTTTCTTTTCATACTTAGTGTTGCTAAGTCGTGATTAGAACAGTAATCTCTAGCCTGCTTGTCGATTACCAATAAGGGTTTCACCGGGGTTTCAGCTGGTGAGTTATCTGGACGTTGCATCGGTCCAAGAGTTTTACGTATAGATTGGATTTGGCCGATGACAACAGAGCATTTATTGTTTATCTGCTTATTGAGAAGTTTATGCCATCAGATCTTTGGCCGATGTGCGCTTTAATCTTCAGATCAATGTTTATTTTATATTTGGATTATGCTATATCATGTTGCTATATCATCATGTTATCATCGGCCGATCGATTGTTTTGGCTATCGGCCTATCGGCCGATACGTTTTTGCCCTATCGGCCTATCGGCCGATAGACCTTCTGTCTGCTATTTTGCATATCTTGTCAGTGGCAGGATCAAACTAACTGGTACGCCCGCGCTTCATTAATTTTAGGACTTGCACTGGAGCTAAGCAGATCTCCCAGACCTTCGTGTGTCCGCACGCCGGATCCACATCGGCGGTACGGATTTGGCGTCAACACATTTTTGGCACGCCTGGTGGGACCGTGTTTTTGACAACAGATTTTTACACGGCTCGTGGAACCCACAATTGCAACAAGATGTCTGAGAAGGAAGTCAAGGCCAAGGAAGAACAATCTCTCAAGCCGATAGAGGAAGAAGAAGTGCCGATGGACGATGAGACGCTTCAAAAGGCAGTTGATGAAATCGTTCGTCGCGCTGTGTTTGATCGATTTGGAGTTTTGGTGAGTACATTACATGGTTTGATCGAGAAGATAGTTCCCAGAGTAATTGCCTTAAGAAATCAGACTGGGGGGCAAATCGACGAACAATCTCAGCATCATCGGCAACAGCGACATTGGCTTGGGGGACAAATAGATCAGCATCAGCCAGGAGAGCCAAATCAACAATATCGGCCAAAAGAAACTCAAAGATATCAGTCTAAATAAGATTGGGCCGATATGATTGCAAAAGTAATAGAGGAACAGTTTGGAATTAGACCTAAGGGACATATTTCTGTGTATCGGCTGCCATATCCTGAGTGGTTTGATAAAGTTTCACTTCCGAGCCGATACAGGGTTCCAGACTTTTCCAAGTTTTCAGGGCAAGATGATATGTCTACGATGGAACATATCAGCCGGTTCTTAGCTCAATGTGGGGAGGCATCGGTTGAAGAAGCTCTGAAGGTTAGATTTTTTCCGTTATCTTTGACTGGATCGGCTTTCACATGGTTTTCGACGTTGCCACCAAACTCAATCAAAGGTTGGGCCGATCTTGAGAAGCAATTTCATCAACACTTCTTTGCTGGGAACAATGAGTTAAAGTTTTTAGATTTGATATCAGTCAGGCAGCAAGAAGGGGAATCGGCTGTGGAGTATATTCAAAGATTTCGTGATGTCCACAACCGATGTTATAGCTTGAGCTTAAGTGATGAACAACTAGCAGATCTTGCGTTCCAAGGGTTGTCAGCGCCTATCAAGAATAGATTCTTTTTCCACGAGTTTGACAGCCTGGCTCATCTAATGCAAACGGTATCGGTTTATGAGAGCCGATGTCAAGAAGAAGAGAAGAATCAGTTTTGGGGTGATCAAGGCCAGACATAGGATAATTTTGAAGCATGACTTCTCATACTCCAAAACTAGGGGGCATGTGTTAACACCAGAATTTGGTAAGCCCCAAAGTCCTCATCGGCTCAGGATCCTGTTAACAGCGGATTTTCGTAATCAACCTGGAGAGGAAAGTGAAAACCGAAGCAGAGAGGAAGGATTGAGTTGAAGTCGGACCAAGTATTGTATCGGACCTGGTAGCCGTATCGGACTGGGAGAGGCGCTATCGAAAAGAGCGTATCGGCCAATACGGATTCGATGTGGTCATCGGCTGATACGGATTAAAAGTTGACAGAGTCAGCGTGGGCTTAGTTTGGGTTCAAGATAAGCTTCAAGTAAGTTGCCAAATAGAGATAAAGCTCGGTTTTAGGCAATTGTATCTTGTAAATCAAGTAGGTTTAGATCTAATCTGTGGCAAGAGTCTGTCGTAAAGACTTGTTGTTTGTTAGAGATAAGATCGTGTCCTACAAGGACCCTGTTGTAGTCACGGGTATAAATATCCCGGTAGTTTGTACATAGAAACTCTCTCACAACTCAATACAACAAACCGGTTTCAATCTACTTCGGCGCATCGCCAACCCTCGCAAGAGGTTAATTTCGACGAGTTCTTGCTTCCTGGAGCAGAGGTAAGAACTCGTTCCCGACGATCTGCATCGTCGGGGCTAGCGTGTCGCTTTAGACACGTTAAGGCTCGATGATGTGATCGTCGTTTATCATGTCTTGGATAATCTTGACAGGCGTTTTAATTATACGTCGCCAGCGGTCTACTCATTTTAGGGTTCATTACCGGTGACGTTTTAATCATTATGCTTGGCTAGATTGTTCAGTGCATCTACCATCCCCAAAAGCAATCGACGACTTGATTTTCTTTGTGTTAAGTCTTGATTCACACTTTGAGTTGTCATCGACCTTAGTCCTGTTTTGAGATCTAACACAAAGCCTGTTTTCGGTTGTAATTAAGGATAGCACTGGGGTTTCAACCAGTATTACCTGATGCATATGATTATCACTAGGTTTTTATATGTATCTGCCATCTGCATGAATAGATCGATGAATATAGATGCATCTGCTATAGGTTAATCTTTTGGGTTTATCTATGATGGACGTGTTTATATTGATTGATTGGCTCATGTAGATTTGCACTAGAGTTCTAGCTAGTGTAGTAATCTTTATTATCCCTTATCGGCCGATGCCGTTGATTGACATTAACATGTTGATGAAGGCCGATAAGTTTGGATTCATGCTTTAATCTTATTTTATCATGAGTAAGCCGATATAGCTTTGCCCTATCGGCTGGGCTATGACAATGTGTCATCGGTCTATCGGCCGATCGGCCATTGCTTTCTGACGTGGTTTACTTGTTTCTTGTTGATTGCAGATCAAATCAACTGGCACGCTCTGCACACAACTAGGCAAGCCATTTGGACCTGCACTGGAGTAAAGCAAACCTCCCAGGCCGCCGTGGAAACGCGGAACCCGTTTGGTTGCAAGGCGGGTCGAAATTCTACGCCAACAGATCCATATTGGCTCAAGGTTGGTATCGGCCTAGAGTTTTATATCGGCCGATGGGGGTTTTCTTAAAACCAACCACCAACAGCAGTCGGATTCTTGTTAGATTCGGGAAGATCTTATCCAGAGAAGACCGAGTTTGAGGAGGATGCGGCTTGTATCTATTAATTAGGAAGAATTTGTTAGTTTCCTTTTTATCTTTAGGAAAGTGTGTTTAATGTCCAATAAGGACTTTATCTGTTTCCTTTTATCTTTAGGAAAGTTTGAGTCGTATTCTGTTAGGATCTTTGTTAGCTTATGGGTATAAATATGAAAGCCCAAGGTTCATGTAATTTTTATCTCACGATCAATACAACTTCGGCGCATCGCCAACCTTGACTTTTCGTCTTCTTCGGCGAGTTCATGCCCTTCCCACGAGGGGTAAGTCTCGTCATGGCTGTTTGCGTTGTCGGGGCTAGGGCTTCGACGTTCTGATCTCGTCAACGTAAGCACCTACTATCATATATCTTAGTCAATCTGGTTTGGCGTCTCGATTTAGTCGTATCGGCCGAGATTCGTTTTAGGGTTTACGCCGGTATCGACTAAATTGCCTCGCTAGATTAGATTGGCTAAGGTATCTACCACCCCGAAAATCAGTCGAGAGCTTGATTGTCTAGATCTTGCGTTTCTTTTCATACTTAGTGTTGCTAAGTCGTGATTAGAACAGTAATCTCTAGCCTGCTTGTCGATTGCCAATAAGGGTTTCACCGGGGTTTCAGCCGGTGAGTTATCTGGACGTTGCATCGGCCCAAGAGTTTTACGTATAGATTGGATTTGGCCGATGACAACAGAGCATTTATTGTTTATCTACTTATTGAGAAGTTTATGCCATCAGATCTTTGGCCGATGTGCGTTTTAATCTTCAGATCAATGTTTATTTTATATTTGGATTATGCTATATCACGTTGCTATATCATCATGTTATCATCGGCCGATCGATTGTTTTGGCTATCGGCCTATCGGCCGATACGTTTTTGCCCTATCGGCCTATCGGCCGATAGACCTTATGTCTGCTATTTTGCATATCTTGTCAGTGGCAGGATCAAACTGACTGGTACGTTCATTAATTTTAGGACCTGCACTGGAGCTAAGTAGATCTCCCAGGCCTGCGTGTGTCCGCACGCCGGATCCACATCGGCGGTACGGATTTGGCGTCAACAGTCGGTTGCTACGATAACTGCGGATAAGGCGCGCGATTTTATTCTAAACGTTGTGCACCGGTTTGGTGTCCCGAACAGAATCATAACCGATAATGGGACTCAGTTTACTGGAGGCGTTTTCAAGGAGTTCTGCGAAGATTTTGGAATTAAGATTTGCTATGCATCGGTGGCACACCCCAGAAGCAACGGACAAGTCGAACGCGCCAATGGTATGGTTCTCCAAGGCATCAAGGCCCGAGTGTTTGATAGGCTACGTTCCTATGTTGGAAGATGGATTCAAGAGTTGCCTTCGGTTTTATGGTCACTGCGGACTACACCCAGTCGGGCTACCGGCCAGTCTCCTTTTCTCTTGGTTTATGGGGCCGAAGCAATGTTGCCGAGTGAGATGGAGTATGAGTCTCTTCGAGTTCGCGGTTTCAACGATGAACGATATGATCAAGACAGAGTTGATGACTTGACCCGACTGGAGGAAGCTCGTGAGGCTGCATTGGTTCAGTCGACAAAGTATCTTCAAGGACTTCGGCATTATCATAATTGCAACGTTCGGTCACGAGCTTTTATTGTTGGCGACATGGTTCTACGAAAGATTCAGACTACAAAAGATAGACACAAGTTATCTCCGCTATGGGAAGGCCTGTATATAATTGCTGAGGTCACTCGGCCAGGAGCATATCGTCTAAAGCGTGAAGACGGGACCATGGTGGAGAACTCTTGGAATATTGAGCACCTTCGTCGATATTATGCTTAGACTTATTGTATCATGCTCTTCTTGACTGCCGACTTCAAGTAAGATGACTTCTTGAGTTGTCAGTCGGGGGCTACACATATCAATAAAATATGATGTTCTTTTTATCAGTACTGACTCGTTCATACTTAGTTTATCATTGTTTATTGTTCTGGTTTGAGTTCAGCAGATAAGGACTGAAAGTTTTCTGATGGCTTAATCAAGTCTAGGCTTGGTGACAGTCAGATGAAAATTTTTAAGAAATTAAATGCGAAGACTCGTATTAGGGCATGAGCATAAAAAAATTAAGAAATTACAAGTCATGTCTCTACAATATTTACATCAGCTAATCTATCCTTGGAAGTTTTCTACCATGTCAGCAGCAATCTTTTTGGCCGTCTCTTGTGCTTCATTAATAAGCTCTAAGGCCTGCTCATTGGTGGTACCATCAGCGAAGCCCTCTCCTATGGAGTTTATGTCTACCCGAGGATAGAGCGACTTCGTCATGGCCAAGGTTTGACTAGCGCTCATAACAGCAGGGTCCGTAATATTTTCTATGTACTTCTTCGGTGCTATTCTGAGCTTATCAAAGACTTCAACCGCATCCAACGAACTTGTCCCGAGGCTGTTTTCGTAGAGCGCCGACAATATTGGCATGGCTGCATTGGCGATATCATCTCTAAGTCTTTCGGCCCTCCGGACTTTTTCGGCGAAGACTTCAAATTGAGCTTGAGATTTTACTCTATTAGCTACAAATTTGATGAGTCAGATTACATGAATAACTAAGATCAGATGGATCGAGAAGTATAAGTTTGAGAGGATACCTTCAATTTCTTCTAAAGCCTTGTTCTTGTCAGACTCAAGCTTGGCGTTGTCAGTTTCCGCCTTCTTCAATAGAGCCTTGAGGGAGTCGATCTCAAATGCATTGGCTATAGTATGAAGACTTGGAGTTATTAGAATCAAACAGAATATGTAAGAGCAAGATAAGTTAATTTCTCTTACCTCCGATTGAACCACGAAGTTCTAGGTTCATATCTTGAAGCTTTCTAATTTCTTCCCTCAAGACGACCTCTCGAGCCGTTGCTTCTTCTCTGGCATTCTTGAGATCTTGATGAATATTTTCCAGAGAGTTGACGTGAGGCACCAGCTTCTCGAGGGTGTCTGACTTAGCCATTGAGCGGCAGTGTATTCCTTGCATTACGAAGATTGAATCAGTCAGCTGCACAAGGTTATATGGACGAGATATGAGAAGATTATACATACATTCATCAGCCGGGTAGCTTCATTGAGGCTGGCAACGAGCATGTTGCGTTCTTCGGCTTCTTTCTCCTTGTTCAGCACGATGCCCTGCCTTTTGCCTTTGGCATCCCTCCACTGGATCTTTATAGGAGGAACTGAGTCTTCTGAAGACTTTAGTCGGACAATCTCCTCCTCTTCGGTCGCTTGCTCTAAGGATGACAGATGAGATGGATACCGAAAATATACTTAAGACAAGAGTCTGAAGACTATTTGAAGCTTACCTGTCCTTGGAGCTAGGTCCTCGACCGGTATTTCTTGATCATGCGAGCCCTGTGTGTCTTCATCCGGCTGGTTTCCAGTCGAGACTTCCTGACGGGCAGTCGGGGGCTCTTCCACAGAGGTGTCCTCACTCGGGAGAGGGTCTTGAGGCCCTTGTTCTGCAGATTTTGGTTCTTCAGGCACCGCAGATTGGCTTGTTTTTTCTGTCTACCCGGTGGGATCTATATCTTGAGGTTTTCTGCAAGAGAGGATGAAGATATTGAAGACAAGCATATTTTCGACGAAAAGATAAACTTGAATAAGCAAGACGATACCTGTTGGACTTCCTGATCTTTGGAGCAGACCGTGTGGATGGCCTCGAAAAAGTTATGTTCGTTTTTGGAGTCTGAATTTCTTCAGTATCTTCATCCGAGTCATCTACGACCAGCCTTCTCTTGCTGGCTCGTTTGCCGGTTTCCTCCTCGGCAGCGGCTCTCTTGTTTTTGGTCTGTGGTTTGATTTTTGGGCCACCTGCTGGTTTCTTGGTAGTTGGCTGAGCAGGTGCATCTTCATGGAAGATTTTGTACGGCCTAGAGATGATCAAAGCGTTTGCCTGCAAGCAGTACTTTTGAGACATATTGAAGAACAGAAATAAAGAGAAGAATGATACGAGTTGCAGAGTCTACTTACCGGAGGAGGTGGTCGAAGAAGATTGAAGGGAGCAACCGGGAGCTTATGGCTGTACTCCACCGTAATTTCAGATGAGAAGATCTTGTACATACGAGCGCACAAGACCTGGAAGTTTAGGGACTCACTGTCCTCCCGGTTGGGATCACTCTGGCCTTCATACTCGAAGGCTGGCTTAGACCTTTCCTTAATAGGAGCCAGTCGGCATTTGATGAAATGCCGAGTGATCTGCTCTCCTTGGAAGCCTTTATTCTTCAGCTCGAGGATCTTAGCCAATAGATTGTTCGCTTCTATCCAGTCCTGGTTTTCTGGCATGGTGTTCCAGTTGGCCCGTTGGATAGGTGGGAGGCCGATGAAGTCAGGCAAACTAGGGGCTGGGTTCGAGATGTATAACCAATTTGTGTGCCAGCCCTTGTTGGAGGATTTCAAAGGGAGAGGGAAGTAATCTTTGCGGAGAGTCCCGTGGAGTTGAAAGCCGGCTCCACCCACAACACAGGGGTTGTCTTTGGTTGGGTGAGCCTTAAGAGAGAACATGCCGCGAAAAAGATTGAAATGCGGATGAATACCTAGGATGGCTTCGCATACATGGATAAAGATGGCGATATGCAAGATTGAATTTGGGTTTAAATGATAAATTTGGAGACCGTAGTACTCCAGGAGGCCACGGAAGAAATCGCAAGTTGGAAGACCAAACTCGCAGTAAAAGAAGTGGGTGAAGACCACGATCTCACCGGTGTTTGGGGTCGGGAATTCTTCGCCGAACGCCGTACGCCAACCGATGATCTCCTTGGCTGGAAGAACTCTGTCCTTCACCATCTCCCATAGGGTCGATTCCTTCACGTCAGAGGTAGCCCATTGGTCAAAGGGGATTTCTCTCTCCTCAACCATGGATGCGGGTTGGGGAAGATGAATCTGGCGCTGGGAGTGGGGATTTTTTGAGGGAAATGCCGGGAATTGGTTGCGTGCAAGGAATCTTGATGGGGCTTGAGCTTCCGGAGGGATGGATTTGGGTGCGCACGAGTTCTAGGTTTCTGCGAAGAGCCTATGAACATGAGCGCGGAAGGGGAAG
Source organism: Oryza officinalis (assembly GCA_008326285.1). Lineage (NCBI taxonomy): Eukaryota > Viridiplantae > Streptophyta > Magnoliopsida > Poales > Poaceae > Oryza > Oryza officinalis. The sequence continues at coordinate 2,741,787 of BDMV01000008.1, forward strand.
TTTTCGCAAGATGAAGCAGCGGGGAAGATGTCGGCGCTTCAGAAATATTAGGGTACCGCTAGGTTTTCTTGTGTTTGGGCCGAGACCCATGAGAAGCTTACGGCCCATATTACAGGTGTGGCTTGACACGTGTCTTTAGGGACTTAAGCAAAATTGCTCTAGCAATATGCACGTGTCTCATTGCCCAATACCTTTAAAAATCCTTTCATACAGCAGTTACACAACTTGTTGAAGGTTGGTACGGTGCAACTTGGAAGGTGATAAACAGTGAAAGTTTTTTATAACTGTCCTGGTAACTTTTTCATAGGTTGCAAGAGCTGTTTGGTTTTTTTTCAAAGCATTTGATTTTCTATTGTATCAATGCTATTTTGCCACCTTGGTGTACTCTTTTTATTAAGACCAATATTATGGCAAGAGCTATTTAATATTTTGGTCATATTTTTCAGATGACTGATAAATTTATTTTATTAACTCAGATTTTCAATTCATGAGAATTGGCTGAGTTGTCTGTTCCGAGATGACTCGGGTAAAATGATTCGGATAAGCATGAGCTCGCCGAGTACTCGGATTCATTATACACTATGCCTTGATTATAAGGTTATGTGTTATATGATTTTTTATGATCGCTTTTGGCTTAGGCTAGGCGTTTATTTAACTCAGGAGAGTATGACTATTATAGTTCTTGACTATATGCTTAGTTTGATTAACTAAACACATAGTCGGGGGCTACACCAAATTAGGTGCATCAATCGATGCACCTAAATATCTATTTTTGAAATTTTTCAGTCAGTTTTCAGCCCTTCACAGCCTTTTTTGGATGATAAAACACTCGGGAGACTTAGGCAGAGGTGATGGAGGCACTCGGTGATAGAAGCACTCGGCTAAGGAGTCACTCGGCTATGTGTTATTCTGGTTCGAGGCAGGATTATCTCGTCGACTGTGAAGGTCTCGGGGGCTACTGTGGAGATTATGGGTGCCGGGTATACTCACAGCTAGCTTATCCGACTTACCATAGGAGATAGGTTATGACTCATGATTATGTAAATCGGCTTATGACTTGGGTGTTACGTTACCATTGTAATAAGGTAACGGCTCATAGTCCATAGTTGGTAAGGTTGAGGAGTCCGACATAGAGTATGATAGAATCTTCAACTTGTAAACCCACCCTCTGGGATTATATAAGGAGGGTAGGGCGTCCCTTGAGGGGCATAAGAAAAATACACACAAACTCACGAGAGCACATATTGAAAGAGATCAAGAGATCAATAAACCACTCGGCGGATCGAATCCCCGAAACAGGAGTAGGGTATTACCTCTCGAAGAGAGGGCCTGAACCTGTCTAAATTCCTTTTGCATACTAACCCATCGTGTTTGGCGCTTGACTGCTACCCCCAGATTCTTATTGCCGAAACCAAGTTTTGACAGTCGGCGTAGAATTGGGCAGTTTAAACTTTGTGTTTGGTTTGTATGTGCAATGCATTGAACATACTGTTGGTCCTTTGCTCTTTACTGCTTAATGCTCCTCTTTCTTCTGAACCATGTGGATTTCATACTTTTATTGTGAAATACATATGCATCACCTTGATGTTTAAACTGAATCATTGATATTCTTGCATTCATGAGAACTGCTTTAGATGATCCAGCGGTTGTTACTGAAAAGGAGGTATTTTTCCTGACATTAGCTTGCAATTCTGCTAGATTCCTAGGCCGTCCGTCTACAGTTCATTCCATTACGAGATAATATGGTTAATTCTATGCATTCCATGGATCTCTATTTTATGCAGTGTCACTGTTTTTTTCTTAAAGGGCAAAGTTTCATTATGATACATGTTCTTTTTTACTTGTAAGAGAGCCAGTCAGGTGCACTCAAGGTTGTGTGGAACTTGAATCCATTTTAGTTACCAATTTGACTGTTGATCCTGAATTTTATCCTCATATTTATTTTTTGTTTATACAATATGACGAGTTGAAATTTATTCTTGTGCAGGGTATTAATGAAAATATGTTGGGTGGCAAGAAAGTTGCAATTATATTTTTCTAGGCATTTTTTCTCTGTTGTTGAATTATAATTTCAAGTCTTGGACTACCACTTTGAAGAAGAAATCAAACTTGTCAACCCTTACTTCCTGTCCTGTAGTTAATTCATGACTGTTGTTTTTATGTGTGCATATTCTTTAAAATCTGACCCAATATCCATGCACAGGTGCTCTTGGAAGTGGAAAAAGAACTTAGTCTAGAAATACTGTAGAGCATTTTGACTTTACCCATCTTAACGCTTCTTGCGTGTAGAAATCATGTCTGGTTGATAGAGCGGGTAAAGAATAACAGCACACTTGCATGTCATATTCCTTTTTTGCTCACTAGGCTACTTGTTCTTTGATTTTTGTAGAACCATGATTGACACTATGATAAAGGAAGGGAAATTATTACATCCAAAATAAAGAGTGGAGATGACAAATTTCTTATTGGTACAGAGGAAAATTATTCCATCCAAGGTAACCAAATCAGTGCTCATGATTGTATGCAGGTGGTCACTGATCTCCCTAGTTAATTCCCTGGATCCCATAATCCCTAGTTAAGTGCACAATCTTAATTCTAAAAATGCATTCCATTCTCAATTTTTCTGCAAAGGCGATTCGAAATATCATAGCAGAGTTGACCTCCTTGAGTCCTGGGGTACTTCTACTACGTAAAATACATGGAGGCTCAGAGGAAAACTGAGGATGTGAGCATGATGGAAAATTAACTATCTCAATGGTCAGTCCATTGAATAACCATACTTACAAAAGCTCTTTTACAAGTTTAGTTTGCATGACCATTTACTAAGGTGGATGGATACCTTTGGTAAATACATTTCTATAGGGTGTGAATGATTTACGAATTTATTTAGTGTGGACCTGTCCTCTGTTATCTTGTAGGCAAACTTACATCTGCCACTAAAACTTGAGAACACAAAATTGAACTATGACTTGTCCTTCAAGTGCATGTTGATTTATGAGCTATGGTGCTTGGCTCCTAGATTTTGTATATGTGTGGCTTGCTATTTTTTTTTTGAGCTGGAGGTTGACTAACAATTTTGTGTTGCATTATGGTGGAAGATTCAGAAAAAATTTGATGTATGAATCTGGTCTCCACCAGTGATGTACCGATGACCACTGGCGTGTAACTTCTGCATGATCACCTTTTTTTCTATTGGTTACCAAATTAACTAAACATGTGTAGAATTTGAGCTATCAGATTAACTAAACATGTTCTACACCTGTGTGATTACTATAATTTTAATTTGTAGGATTAGGAAGAAGAAATGTTTTTTTTGTTAATACCTGCTGGATCTTCTTTTGTTAATAATTGCAAATTATGACTTATACAGAGAGAAATAAAGAAAAGAAATATCATTACGGAGTAAGGTGGTCTGTTTTCAATAATTCGGGGTGTAAAATGAGTCAAAAAATAGTTTAGGGGTTAGGTGAATAAAATAGTTCAGGGAGTGAAATGGACTTTTTTCATAAATTAATGTAGAATGGCCTGCTCATTTCAACTATCATAGGCAGCAAAGGGTGGTAGAACTTGGTGTGGAGCAAATTTGCTCATTTTTGTTTTGAGATATATCGTTTAACTTATTTTCCATTAGTTAGCTTCCCTTTACAGCAGTCAGCAAAGGTGATCATTAAAAAAAATATTGAGATGATTTAAGCAGAAAAAACCTTGATTAGAAATGCACAAAATTTTATGGTTGTTGAGAAGCTCACCAAGTAAAAAGGAACCATGTTACACTTGCTTCACTTAAAAATTGTTTTTGGCTAGAAATAAGTGTTGAAGACCTAAAGACACAATACTAAAATGTATGGGTCAAAAGGCAAGTTTCCTCAGCAGTTTGTTACATTAACAGCGGGACAGGGCTTGATAGCATATTTATTCATACTGAATTATGACATAATATCTGTTAGATGAAAATGAATAGGGTGGCCTACGGAATGATGTATTTATTTCATAGGTTTGATTCATGAATTGTGGTTCGGTTTTAAGAAGAATTTTATCCAAAGTTTAGACTAAAGGTTTCAAAATGTTTAATCACTTTAAGGAGGTCTTGATAGATGATCCAACTTCAATTTGGAGATATATGGAATGCATGCAGATTAATTTAATTATACACTATCATTAGTTCCAATACTCAGTACTCTCTTTAAAACTGTAGTTTCTTTCTTATTATTTATTTTGTCATTACTTAAAAATCCCATGTGCACTGGCGTACCTTGGTTGTACCATATGAATTTCTGAACTGCCTTTAGTTTTTATTTTGTATGGATATGTCAATAGAATTTTTCTCTTTTCCATTTATTTATTTCTTGCCTATATGAATCCCTTGTGCAACTTACTATGGCTGTCTGCACTGAAGTGTTTTCAATGAATGGAATGGAAATTTCAATGAAGTTTGATTTTTTATTCACGAATATTAATTATTTATTCTTCTACGAATGAAAATGGATTGCTTTCGGTATATATTGGGTCTACAAAATGTTAAAGTTGAAGTGAAATATATTGTGGGAAACGTGCATTTGCACGTACACGATTACTACTAGTACAACATAAATATCCATGATTTGAGACAATTGCATAAGAACTGCTGTAGTAAAAAACAAGCAGTCTTGAACTCTTGTCTACAGTATGTACAGGCCATATTCCATTTCTATTGAATTTAGCTTATTATATTTAGTTCCTGTTGTTTACACCTTTGTGTTGCGTATTATTTTGCATTTGACTTTGAACAGCCCATTTTACATGTTGGGTGGGGTGGTGGGGGGGGGGGGCTCCCGNGGGGGGGGGGGGGGGGGCTCCCCAACAAGACAAAAGTTACCATGTTGGGTAAGAGTTTTCTTCTCGGTGGTTTTTGAGTTTAAAGTTCTTTCAACTTTGACAATTCACAATTCCAGTCTCTCAAGGACTAGGACACCTGCTCAAAACATGCAAAGTATGTGCTTTATCGTAATCAGACACTGATGAGAATGGCAGGATAAATCTTTCTAGGCAAACTAAAATGGGAGTGAAATTCAAATCATGGCATAAATGCACATACATTACTCACATTGGCAATTAGACTACTCTAAAAAAAATCAATGGCTCATGAGTTGTACATCCCATTCAAGCATCACCTCTAAATTAATAACAAATCAAATGAATTAAACATTACAAGAACTGATGTTTGAGCAACGAAGACGAGTCCTTTGAACCAGCTGGGGTAGATGTGTTAGAGGAACTCAAGGTGTGAGTGATGTAACCACTGGTCGTCGACGATGACTGTGTCGCACTTAAGGACGACATTACTGTGGATGACATGAAGAGACCCTCCACCGAGGCCACCGGCGGCGCGTATGTTGGCACAGGCATCTTGGCAGGTAGCACCGGTAGCTGCCCACTGGACTGGAGCATGGCCATGGCTGCTTTGATAGACGGCCGTGCACTTGGGTCTGGATGTGCACACCAAAGCCCCACAGCGATGACACGCTCCATCTCCGACACGTCGTAGTCACCATTGAGCCGCTCGTCAGCCGCCAAGACAACATCTCCTTGGCCGTATAGGTCCCAAGCCCACTCGACCAACCGGAAGATGCCATTTTTCTGGTTATCCTGTAGGCTCATCGGCCTCCTTCCGCATGCCACTTCTAGTAGGACAATGCCGAAGCTATAAACATCGGACTCTGCGCTTGCTCTGCCAGTGATCACGCATTCAGGGTCGACATAGCCCGGTGTCCCAGAGACGGCGGTCATTGTCTGCATCCCCACGGCGTGGTCGATGAACCTTGCAAGCCCGAAGTCGCCTAGCTTGGCATTGAAGGACTCATCCAGCATGACATTGCTCGGCTTGATGTCACGGTGCACGACACACTGTTCCCACTCCTCATGGAGATAGAACAGTGCTGATCCAAGCCCAAGAACAATCTTAACCCTGTGACAAGTTAAAACCAAGTTAGCTGAGTTAAACATGCCGATTAATTTGAAATCACAAAGGAAGTTTAGATGAAGTTAGAGAGAACAGTTACTAACCTCATTGGCCATGTCAGGAAGGTGCCATTGCCGTGGAGGTGGATGTCGAGGCTGCGGTTGGGGACTAGCTCGTAGACGAGCAGGAGCTCGTCGCGGCCATGGCACCAGCCAATGAGCTGCACCAGATTGCGGTGGCGCAACCGGCTTATCACCTTGATCTCCGACCTATACTCTTTCTTCCCTTGCTTGGAGGAATCTTTGGCGAACCTCTTAATGGCAACGGCGAGGCTCTGCTCTCTCAGGAATCCCCTGTACACGGCGCCGAAGCCGCCTTGCCCAAGCTTCTCCTCTGCTGCAAAGCTCTTCGTCGCCTCGACGAGATCGTGGTATGGGATTTGCCTTGGCCCCATGCCCATCTCGATCTCCACGATGGGTTCGCCATCATCGTCCCCATCCAAGCTTACGCTCTCCGCCTCCTCTGCCTGCCTCCTCTTCTTTATCCGACGTCGCCGTACGACGACCGCTGCCGTAGCGAAGAGGAGCACGGCGAACAGCACTGCGCCGATGGTTGCTCCCGCTAAAACTCCGACACGTCCGGAACTGGAGGTGGTTGGGGTTGGGGAAGGCGGTGGCGGAGACGGTGGGGTGGCTTTCGGCTCCAGCGACGAGCTGAAATACCAAGAACGCAGCTGATGCAGCTCAACGGATGTGGTCGTGGAGGCAGAGAAGCCAACGGAGACCTGCTCCGGCAACACGCTCTTGAGGTCAACCTTATAGCTAAGGTTGTAAGCCTGGTGCCGGGGGCCATCAGGCCCATCACCGAGCCGTAGCGCCATAGACAGGATGCTCGAGACGTTGTCGTACTCGATCACGGCGGTCATGTTCCCGACGAGGGTGAAGCTGGGTAAGGTCAAGGTATTTTTGGACACGACGGAGTTGACGTCGATGCCGAGGTGGTCATAGGTGTCGTGGGGGTCGTGCACCATGGTGTTGTTGAAGGTGTCGAACTCCACCGCCACGAACCGGCTGTCGCCAGTCGCCACGGCGTCCGAGCTTTGGTTGGTGAGACCGATGTTGTAACCGTATTCGTCGCGCCCGCCCGGGAGCATGGACGGGTAGGCGGCGAGGAAGAAGGCCATGCCGGTGCCCTTGTTGTTGATGCCCAGCGGCGGCGGCGGGTCGATGACGAAGGAGAAGCGTGTGGTGAAGCTGGCAACCTCGCCGGTGTCCCTGCTCCAGAGGAGCATCGGCCGGGCGTTGTACGATGCCCGACCTGTGCTGTTTTGGATGTCATCGTACTTGTTGCTGTTGGCGGTGATGTCGATCCACCCGACGCCGAAGGAGGCGTCGCCTTCGAGTCTGATGGTGTTCCGGTCGTCCTGGCTGAAGGAGGTGTAGTCGAAGGACAAGGCGGCGACAGGAGGCGGAGGCAGGTAGCAGACGGAGAAGAAGATGATGCCGACAGCGCAAGTGATCGCCGATGTGATCAGCGGAAAGCCAGCCATCGCCGCCGCGGCCCGCCGGCGTCGGTGCGCAAGGTGATACCAGCTTGACTTGGAGCAGCGAGTCAATGCGTACAGTCTTCCTACTTGGCAGTCTGGACACTGAACTGTGCCACTGTGGACTGTGGAATGGACGCCGTCGACTTGAGTGAGACTTGGTAATTTAGAGGAGTGTACTCTGTGTTCACATGGGAGAGCCAGCAAAAAGCCTGGAAGAACGAGTCTGTCCAACTAGTCCGGACCATAGTTAGGTGGTGCTAGTTTTTCCTAACGAAGAAATTTGAAATTAGGGTACGAAGAACGAGAATATTATTAGCATATGATTAATTAAGTGTTGGTTATTATAAACTTAAAAATTAAAAATAAATTTATCTGATATTTTAAAATAACTTTTATATAGAAAGTTTTCGCATAAAATGTTAAAAAACGTGCTAACGAAAATTAACGTAAAATCCGTATCTTAATCAAAAATAATAGGCGTTAAGAAAGGAAGTTATGTGAATTTTTAAGCTACTTGCACTCCTTTGTCCTTCTTGTCCGGATGAGTTTCTAGTAATACAGATTTTTTTTAATAATTTCTGGCTCTTTAGATGGTACAGATTTTTCACCTAAATTCTCATCAATGTAACTATGGAATGAAAATAATGTGTTAGAAGTCAGAAGACATAAAAAACCCATTTTTTCTATATTCTCATCAGCAGCTATTTCTTGGAATCTTCACCTCCTCCAACTCCAATATGGCCAATATATACATCTTTAAGATAATTGGTAACATAATAGGTGGAGCTGTTTTTTTCTACATTGAGGATCTTTCCTCTTTTCTTATATATGTTGTCTCAATATTTATCAATGTTCTAAATAGCCAGCTATAGCTGCCGCTATAGCTGATATGAGGAGCCGCCACTAGAATATTATAATTTTGCAGCTAAGCAAAGCTTGCCGCTAATAGCTGCGTTTAGCCGGAGATAGCCGCTAAATGGGACAAAATTAGCAACGCTAAACTTTTACTAGGCTGACAAATTTGGCCTGAGGGCTTAGGCCCATCCGTCACTTGTGCTCCTGTGTAATGTAACCCTAACTCCCTCTCGTTCTCTCCCCTATTTCTCGCACTCTCCTCTCTCTCCCATGAACGGCGGCAGCGGCGGCGATTGCTGTGTGCGGGGACGGCGATTGCTATGCGCGGCGGCGACGACTGTTGTGCGTGACGGCGGAGGAGGATGCACGCGACGGCAGCCACCAATCCCATCCACAGCGGCTCTGCCTGCTTTGGCGGTTGCTGCTCCTCGACGACGGTGGCCGCCACTTCTTCTCCCGTTCGGCCATTCCCCATCCCTCCTCTCTCCCGAGCAGCACCACTCCTCTAATGCCAGGTAAGATTTCTGTTCTTTGATTCATATTGTGCAAATGCCAAATATTATGTATATATTTCATGTGCTAGATTGTTCATGTAGAGTTAAATTTTGTGCTACATTGTTTGCTATGACCATGTGAGATTAATGTGTCAATTTTTAGCCCAAATTTTTCAAAAAAATTTTAGTATTTTTCGAAACTGCTAAATTGCTTAGCTGCTGCTATAGCCCGCAATAGCTTCTCTTAGCTGTTGGAGAGCTGAACCGCTAAATGTCTTAGCCCGCTATTTAGAACCTTGATATTATAGAAAAATCTTAAGAAGATTCGACAGCATAGATCAATGTGTGTATCTCATTTTACAAATATACAAGTTGAAACAAAAATTGTTATTTTTTCAATCTGAAAAGGTAGTATCCAACAAATATATCGAATTATGGTATTTTTTTTTATTTTTTTTATAAAAATAAAAAACGCGTTGAGATAGAACTATTCGATGGCATGCAAGAAAACGAGTGACTTCTCATTAAGATCTTGCTCGGTACTCCCCGTGAGATGAAGATTAACAGGTGTAAAATTAATCCTTCCTAAATCGTCTTCAATTCTCTAATGAGAGAGATTAACCTAACAAGATGTAAGGAAAATAAAAAGACCTTTTCCTAGCTGGTGCCATGGTGCCACCACTAGCAGCACAGAGAGACTCAGGCCGTGTTCGGGAGGAGGGATTGGGTACCCTCCTTTTCGACACGTAAAACAATGTATGCACTAACGCATGATTAATTAAGTTTTAGCTAATTTTTTTAAAAAAATAAATTAATATGATTTTTAAAGTAACTTGTGTATAATTTTAAAAAAAAAACACACCATTTAACAGTTTAAAAAGCGTACGTGCGAAAAACGAGAGAGATGAGTTGAGAAAGTGAAAAAAAAACTCAGCCTCAGACGGTTTGGTCTAACAAGGAATTGTAAAACAGCTGGTGTTAAGACGGCACATAAATGCCATTAGTTCTTACATATGGTTTCACTACTACAGAAATACTCATTGGTGCCGGTTCCGAAGGCCTCATAGGTGCCGGTTTCGAAGCCGGCACCAATTGGTCGGCACCAATGATCAAAGCCATTGGTACCGGTTTCTCAACCGGCACCTATAACACTATAGGTGTCGGTTGTAAATGTCTAACCGGCACCTATATGGTATTATAGGTGCCGGTTCTTATTATGAACCGATACCTACAGGTGATAGGACCCGGCCTTTGAAGCCTTATAGGTGCCGGTTCTTTACAAGAACCGGCACCTATAGTCCTGAAGCACAAAAAAATAATAATTGCAGGGTCACATGTAATATTCTCTGAAACACAGAAATCACAGAATATTACAATATTGCATTCACATCACAGAAATCACAGAATCCAACCCATTTTCCAAATCAAATCAAACCACATATTGTCTTCATTATGTGAGCCTGAGACTGAATTTGATCTTTGATTCTATGATGGTAAATAAACAAGAGTAAAAACATAGNTAGGAGATAAAGCTCAGTTTTAGGCAACTGTATCTTGTAAAATTGGGTAGTTATGCTTGTTTGTTAGTTTGTAGATAAGAATCGTACCCGACAAGGGTTCTGTTGTTATCTCGGGTATAAATATCCCGATAGTTTGTACATGTAAAAGTCTCTAATCAATCACACAATCCAAATCAAATCTACTTTCGGCGCATCGCCAACCCTCGCAAGAGGTCTTCTTCGACGAGTTCCTTGCTTCTTCGGAGCAGAGGTAAGAACTCGTCCCCGACGATCTGCATCGTCGGGGCTAACGTGTCGCTTTAGACACGTTAAGCCTCGATGATGTGATTGTCGATTATCATGTCTTGAATAATTTTGACAGGTATCTTAATTAAGCCTTGCCAGCGGTTTACTCGCTTTAGGGTTTATTGCCGACGATGGTTTAAATTCTTATGCTTGGCTAGATTGTTCAATGCAGCTACCATCCCCAAAAGCAATCGACGACTTGATTTTCTTCGTGTTAAGTCTCAATTCACACTTTGAGTTGCCATCGACCTTAGTCCTGTTTTGAGATCTAACACGAAGCCTGTTTTCGGTTGTAGCTAAGGATAGTACCGGGGTTTTAGCCGGTCTTATCTAACGCATGTGGTTGCTTTATGTTTCTTGCATGTGTTTGCCACTTATATGTACAGATCGATAAGTATAGATACGTCGATCGTGAAGTAATCTTAAGATTTCTTTATGGTTGATATGTTTATATTGGCCGATTGGCTCGTATAAGTTTGCACTAGAGTATTAGCTAGTGTAGTTACCTTCGTTATCCTTATCGGCCGATGTTATTAGTTGAGATCTATATATCAATGAAGGCTGATAAGATTAGATTCATGTTTTACTTATTTTCTAAGTGAGCCGATATAGCTTTGCCCTATCGGCTGGGCTATGACAATGTGTCATCGGTCTATTGACCGATCGGCCATTGTTCTCTGACTTGGTTTACTTGTTTCTTGTTGATTGCAGATCAAATCAACTGGCATGCTCTACTTGCGACTAGGCAAGCCATTTGGACCTGCACTGGAGTTAAGCAGATCTCCCAGGCCGCCGTGGTAACACGGAACCCGTTTGGTTGTTGGACGGGTCGAAATTCTGCGCCAACAATTGGGTCTACAAAATGTTAAAGTTGAAGTGAAATATATTGTGGGAAACGTGCATTTGCACGTACACGATTACTACTAGTACAACATAAATATCCATGATTTGAGACAATTGCATAAGAACTGCTGTAGTAAAAAACAAGCAATCTTGACTCTTGTCTACAGTATGTACAGGCCATATTCCATTTCTATTGAATTTAGCTTATTATATTTAGTTCCTGTTGTTTACACCTTTGTGTTGCGTATTATTTTGCATTTACTTTGAACAGCCCATTTTACATGTTGGGTGGGGTGGTGGGGGGGGGGGGCGGCTCCCCAACAAGACAACAGTTACCATGTTGGGTAAGAGTTTTCTTCTCTGGTGGATTTTGAGTTTAAAGTTCTTTCAACTTTGACAATTCACAATTCCAGTCTCTCAAGGACCAGGACACCTGCTCAAAACATGCAAAGTATATGCTTTATCGTAATCAGACACTGAAGAGAATGGCAGGATAAATCTTCTAGGCAAACTAAAATGGGAGTGAAATTCAAATCATGGCATAAATGCACATACATTACTCACATCGGCAATTAGACTACTCTAAAAAAAATCAATGGTTCATGAGTTGTACATCCCATTCAAGCATCACCTCTAAATTAATAACAAATCAAATGAATTAAACATTACAAGAACTGATGTTTGAGCAACGAAGATGAGTCCTTTGAACCAGCTGAGGTAGATGTGTTAGAGGAACTCGAGGTGTGAGTGATGTAACCACTGGTCGTCGACGATGACTGTGTCGCACTTAAGGACGACATTACTGTGGACGACATGAAGAGACCCTCCACCGAGGCCACTGGCGGCGCATATGTTGGCACAGGCATCTTGGCAGGTAGCACCGGTAGCTGCCCACTGGACTGGAGCATGGCCATGGCTGCTTTGATAGACGGCCGTGCACTTGGGTCTGGATGTGCACACCAAAGCCCCACAGCGATGACACGCTCCATCTCCGGCACGTCGTAGTCACCGTTGAGCCGCTCGTCAGCTGCCAAGACAACATCTCCTTGGCCGTATAGATCCCAAGCCCACTCGACCAACCGGAAGATGCCATATTTCTGGTTATCCTGTAGGCTCATCGGCCTCCTTCCGCATGCCACTTCTAGTAGGACGATGCCGAAGCTATAAACATCGGACTCTGCGCTTGCTCTGCCGGTGATCACGCATTCAGGGTCGACATAGCCCGGTGTCCCGGAGACGGCGGTCATTGTCTGCATCCCCACGGCATGGTCGATGAACCTTGCAAGCCCGAAGTCGCCTAGCTTGGCATTGAAGGACTCATCCAGCATGACATTGCTCGGCTTGATGTCGCGGTGCACGACACACTGTTCCCACTCCTCATGGAGATAGAACAGTGCTGATCCAAGCCCAAGAACAATCTTAACCCTGTGACAAGTTAAAACCAAGTTAGCTGAGTTAAACATGCCGATTAATTTGAAATCACAAAGGAAGTTTAGATGAAGTTAGAGAGAACAGTTACTAACCTCATTGGCCATGTCAGGAAGGTGCCATTGCCGTGGAGGTGGATGTCGAGGCTGCGGTTGGGGACTAGCTCGTAGACGAGCAGGAGCTCGTCGCGGCCATGGCACCAGCCAATGAGCTGCACCAGATTGCGGTGGCGCAACCGGCTTATCACCTTGATCTCCGACCTATACTCTTTCTTCCCTTGCTTGGAGGAATCTTTGGCGAACCTCTTAATGGCAACGGCGAGGCCCTGCTCTCTCAGGAATCCCCTGTACACGGCGCCGAAGCCGCCTTGCCCAAGCTTCTCCTCTGCTGCAAAGCTCTTCGTCGCCTCGACGAGATCGTGGTATGGGATTTGCCTTGGCCCCATGCCCATCTCGATCTCCACGATGGGTTCGCCATCATCGTCCCCATCCAAGCTTACGCTCTCCGCCTCCTCTGCCTGCCTCCTCTTCTTTATCCGACGTCGCCGTACGACGACCGCTGCCGTAGCGAAGAGGAGCACGGCGAACAGCACTGCGCCGATGGTTGCTCCCGCTAAAACTCCGACACGTCCGGAACTGGAGGTGGTTGGGGTTGGGGAAGGCGGTGGCGGAGACGGTGGGGTGGCTTTCGGCTCCAGCGACGAGCTGAAATACCAAGAACGCAGCTGATGCAGCTCAACGGATGTGGTCGTGGAGGCAGAGAAGCCAACGGAGACCTGCTCCGGCAACACGCTCTTGAGGTCAACCTTATAGCTAAGGTTGTAAGCCTGGTGTCGGGGGCCATCAGGCCCATCACCGAGCCGTAGCGCCATAGACAGGATGCTCGAGACGTTGTTGTACTCGATCACGGCGGTCATGTTCCCAAGGAGGGTGAAGCTGGGTAAGGTCAAGGTTTTGTTGGATATGAGGGAGTTGACGTCGATGCCGATGTGGTCATAGGTGTCGTGGGGGTCCTGCACATCGGTGTTGTTGAAGGTGTCGAACTCCACCGCGACGAACCGGCTGTTGCCGGACGCGATGGTGTCCGGGCTTTGGTCGGTGAGGCCGAGGTTGTAATCGCCGGACCTTGCTGGCATCTGGGACCGGTAGGCGGCGAGGAAGAAGGCCATGCCGGCACCCTTGTTGTTGATGCCCAGCGGCGGCGGCGGGTCGATGACGAAGGAGAAGCGTGTGGTGAAGCTGGCAACCTCGCCGGTGTCCTTGTCCCAGAGGAGCATCGGCCGGGCGTCGTACGACGCCCGGCCGATGCTGCGACCTATCCCTATCGTGCTGTTGATGCTCGCGCTGATGTCGATTATTCCGCCGTCGATGGAGGCGTCGCCTTCGAGCCTGATGGTTCTCCGGTCGTCCTGGGTGAAGGTGGAGTAGTTGAACGACAAGGCAGCGGCAGGAGCCGGAGGCAGGTCGTAGCAGACGGAGAAGAAGACGATGAGGCCGACAACGCAAGTGGGTGTCGCCGATGTGATTGGCGAAAAACCAGCCATCGTCGCCGGCCGGCCGGCGTTACTACGCCGTCGCTACTGGCTGGAGGTCTGGATGAACACGGTGGAGTTGAGAGTGGTTTGTAGACATGATGATTTTTATCCAATTTTTTCCATGGGCACTGTTCACACTTTTCACACGCGCGATGGCCATGGCCGGTCTTTGAGCAGAATCAGCGGCTGGACAATACTGCCAATACAAAAAACTACTACTCGAATCAGCAGGTCGCCACAGAGAGACCAGTCAAGATCTTAAGCGTAGTGAGAAGAACTCTGCTAATTTAACAAGTTGGTGGTTGGCAGGCTCCATGAGACCATGACTCTGACAGCTCTGGTTCCTCGGAAGGTGCCGAAATGTACATATATTTTCTCAATAATTTTAAATGGAGTTAAGTGTAAATTTTGTTTCTTGTTGGTATCTCCGCTCTTTCTTCCGATACATTTTCAAGAATGATAAAAAAAAAAGTTTACAAACATCTAGCTGGTTTATAATAAAAGGTAAAGCTTTGGACTAGGGCTGGACGAAAAGCTCGTAGCTTATTAACTCGCTCGGCTCGTGGCTAGCTTGGCTCGACTCGTTTTATTTTTTATAACGAGCTGAACTCACGTTTTAGCTCGTTAAAAATAACGAGCCAGCTCAAGATGGCTTGCGAGATGCTCATGAGCCAAACGAGCCAAGGCTCACCGTGGCCGCAGCCCAACTCGAAGGCCAGCCCGACACTACATTGAAGCCTAATAAAGGCAACAAAAGCCAACAAAACCCCTTCCCCTGTCTGGCCTAGACATTAGATCTGCAATCGATCCCCACTCCTCCTGTCCTCGTGCTGATCCCCATGTCCAATCGATCCCGAATCGATCCCTATTCTCCTCGCTCTTAGCGCCACAATCATCGTCGCACCAGAATTCCGCTCTCACCACCGCAATCACCCTCGCCATCACGTCGGTGTCCCACTCCTAGCGCCGACGTCTCGCTCATAGCGTCGCGGAGATTAGAAGATAAATAAAGAAATAACTATATTTTTTAAGATAAATTTAAACTCTAAAAATAACTATACTACTCCATCCGAGTTAATAATACTTGTCGTTTTGGATAGGTGTGAGATCAAACTTTAAAATCTTTGACTGTAATAATTTTTAAAATATTTGTCTTATAAATATGAAGACTATATGTATGTATAGAGTAGTCTTAAAAAGAAGACTATATGTATGTATAGAATAGTCTTAAAAAGTACTTTAATAAAATCATATATTTATTGATATTTTTATATATATTATAATAAAAAAATAGTGTTTGTTTTCGGGAGGTTGTGTGCTTTTGGCCCTGTTTAGTTCCCTTCAAACTTCAAACTTCAAACTTCAAACCAATCACATCGAATGTTTGGACACATGCATGAAGTATTAAATATGGACGAAAAAAAAAACCAATTACACAGTTTACTTGTAAATTGCGAGACGAATCTTTTGAGCCTAATTGCACCATAATTTGACAATGTGGTGCTACAATAAACATTTGCTAATGACGGGTTAATTAGGCTCAAAAAATTCGTCTCGCAATTTACAGGCGGAATCTGTAATTTGTTTTGTTATTAGACTATGTTTAATACTTCAAATGTGTGTCCGTATATCTGATGTGACCTGATGTGACATTTTTTTTCAAAAAGTTTTTAATCTAAACACGGGCTTTGTAAAACTATAATTTCTAGTATAATGATTGTCTCGAGCGACGAGCCAATATGTTGATTTGATATGTGCTAGTGGCACTGGCACACATTCGAGTTGGAAATGCATAAATGCATGTGCATGAACGGAAGAAGGTACCACCGTGCTTCTTTGGTTCTTCTTCGATGTGACTTGTTTTGGCTTACGCTTACCCCACTTGCCTTACTTTCTGGATGTCAGCTTTATCGAAAGAGGTGCGGACACTTAACTAAACCCACTGGTCAGTACTAGTAACCCATATATTTGCAATACTAATATTATATGTATGTTCTGCATGATTTATATATATATATATATATATATATATATATATATATATATATATATATATAAAGTGCTCAAGAATAAAACTGTCACGCCCCAAACTAGCTCCGAGCGACGGCCAGAGTAAGACGATCCAAATTAACTTGTATACCTGTACCAGTCCCAGGAAACAGTGCTTGTACAACAGGAAGATAGAATATCACAACAACAGTGGTCTCTTTATTAAGAGTAAAATTACAATCAAGGTTAGAACTGCGGACAGACCCCGAGTTTGCAACAGCATTACAAAAAGGCGAAAGCGGAGGACTAGCCCAAAGCCACAAGCAAAGCCTTGGGGAAAGACCGAAACCCTACTATAGCTCGTAGTCTGCTTGCTCCTGAAAGAACTCTTCTTCAGCAGGATCCAACTCTTCGTCTTCGAGAACTGGGGGGAGTTATTTATATAGAGCAAGGGTGAGTACGAGAGTACTCAGCAAGTCAAGGGGAATTAGGTGTTTGATGCAAGCTTCAAAGGAGAGCAAGTTATTTTCGCATTTGATTTTAGTTTAAGACTTTCAGAAGAACTAAGTGAGTGCTTCTCAACGGCACGGACGAGAGAGTGCGTCTCATCCGACCGGAACAGTGAAATGTATGGATTGATTTTGTCGGCACGAAAGGCTCCCTGCCAATCATTTATTGAAACCGGCTGCACTGACAGCCACAAATCAAGAATGTCAGCACGAGAGGCTCCCTGCCAATCATTCACCAACACCGGCTGTACCAACAACCGCAAGTCAAGCACTGAACAGGTTTCTCACACCCACAGCAATTCACAAAATAGTCAACAAAACTACGTTAAGGAATCACCTCACATCCGCCCATGACCGTGGGCACGGCTGTTTGAACAGTTGTTAACCTCTACAGAGGTGGTACACTTTACCCACAAGACGTTAGTAACCCGGGTCACCCAGCCCGTGCAGAACAGCCACGTCTGGTGACCTTGAGGCTTTCACAACAAGGCATTTCGAAAGCCGACTCAGGGTCATCTTATGCCAACGGGAGGGGTCCCACGGACCAACACCAGGTTAGGTCCCAGACCATACTGTGCCAGGAAGCCCAGGGGTCCTCCCCGACACCACCCCGGCGAATCCACTTGTCCCTTGGCATCAAGATTTCCCTGACCTAGCTAGTTACTCAGCCAGGGGTGTCCCATTTCACCCATGTGGTCGTACTTTTCATATGCTCGGATGTAAATCCAAGTTTTACCCAGTTGATCATTTTAAATTTGAAGGGAGCCTCGATATTCGTACGCGGGTACGAATACCGAGACCTGGCCTGAAGGCGATAAAGGGGTGTTAGGTTATTCAATAATCAAGGAAGTCAAATGCAGCAAGTAGGTTGGGCCTGTCGGTTGTATCACAAACCGCGGCCAAAGTGTCATGTGTAACCTAAGGGAATGCATGCTGTGCAAAAGAAAATACTTAATTTCAAATTATGGGTTCAATTGATCAAAAGTGACTTGCCATGCTCGAGATCTTGAGCTTCTTCCTCGAAATCCACGCACTGCGGGTCTTTGTAATGCCCGTTTTGTAGCGGCGTTAGCGGGAAAACTAATCTCTAAAAACTCTATTTGCGAAAATTTTGCTCTTCGGTCAAGTCTTGTTGTGTGCCTGGATCTCGTGTTTCCCCTATCGGCTCAATCCCGGAGAAAATCACGAAATCGGAATTCAAATCCGAACCCTAATCCTTCCAATTCAAATTCTCAGAAAAAGTCTACATTTCCTCCCTTGGTTCGTTTGGGGCCGAAATCCTTCGCTCGGCCCACCTCCACTCGTGCCCCTCTTCCTCCTCCCTGGGCCGCGCTGTCCCGACCCGGTCCGCATCGGCCTGCGCCCCTTCCCCGGTCACGTGCGCCGCACGTGCCGAGAAGAGCAGCGTCTCCTTCATCCCAGCCGCGCCGCTCCCCCCTTGTCTCTCTCCTGCGCTTTCTCTCTCTCTCTCTCGCCGAATTAACCGCGTCGCCACCAGATCCCTTCCCACGCGCGCGCCGCCCGTGACCCTCCCTCCACGCCGCTACCCTCCAAAATCAGGAACCCGCGCTTGCGCTTCCGCGTCCCTCTCCCTCAAAATGGTTAGGGCAAGCTCCCCTTTCTCCCCCTTTATCTCTTTTTCCTCTTCCGGCCCGGCACCCTCTACGGCCGTCGCTTGGCTTCTTGCGCCATGGTCACAGAGCCGCTGACGCCGCCTCTACCGCCTAGCGCCCCACCTTGACCGCACTACTCCTCCCGCCTCCCGTGTTCAAATTCGGCCACTCGATCCACCGACCTCCATTGTCCTTGAATCTGCGCCATCGCCCATTTTGTGCTGCCAATGAATTTTGCCGAAGCCGCCCATGGTCGCCAGCCGAGCACCCGCTGGTTTGCTCCCGCCCCAAACCGATCTAGACACCCCCTCCCCTATAAAAATTTGGCCTTGGGACCTTCTTCTCTCCTCCTGCTTCGTGCTCAAGGAAGCAAAGCTCCGCCGCCTTCTTCCTCGCTGTCGGCCGCCTGCTGCCGCGCGATCTCCTCGGTGCCACGCCGTCTCGGCACTGTGCCGTCCCCACCGTCGCGACAGCCTCGCCGACTCCGCCCAGTACCGCTTCCATCTCCTCTCCCATGGCCGCCGTAAAGGACGCTGCTTCCCTCCCGTCGGTGAGCTCCTCGCCTCCCCCCTTTTTCATCTTGTCGCATGCATGCTGCGCCCATCACCGCCGGCCATCCTCCCGTCATGCCCCCCTTTTTCCCCTCGCCATCGCCCTCTCGGAGAGCCACCATGGCCGCCGCCGATCTTTTCCGCCGCCACCGTGCGCAGGCGTGCGCCGCCGTCGTGCTCCGTCTCCCCTCCTTCTCCCGCGCTATGCCGTTGTCGTCGTCCTCCCCGTGACCCTAGCATCCTCCTGGAGCACCGTCGTGGCCGCCATCCCCTCCTTCTTGCTCCCTCCCCCGCTGCCATGGCCGTCGCCGCATAGCTCTGCCGTCGGTCTTCGACGCGCCTCCTCTCTCCAATCTGCGCCGCTGAGTCGCTATCCCTCTTCCTTCTCTAGCCACCGACGCCCACACCCCCCTCCGTCTCACCGCCGCTCGCCGGGACGAGCCGCTCGCCGTTGCGCCACCGAGAGCCATCCACTCCCTGGCGAGCTCGCCTCTTCTCCCCGCGCGCCTACGTGGCGCCACGTCCGCCTGCCCTAGCCACGCCGGAGACCAGTCAACGGTCCTACGCATATCGGTTGGGCCGCGTCGCCACGCCGGCCTCTTGGACCTCCTTTGCCGCTCAGCCCATCTCCGCTCTCTCGTCGGCCCGCTCCACTCCGCCCTCGCTCGCGCGCGCGCCGTCCCACTGGGCCACGCAGCCGCGCCGGCCCAACTCCTTGCTCGGCTCGGTCACACCTGGCCGATGGGGCCGTGGTTCACCTCTCGGCCCATTAAACAAAGTCCATTTCCGGTCCCTCACTTAACCCGCAGCTCTATCCCTTGAAGCCCGTGGACCAAGGTCCACATACACCCCTCTACCGAACCAAGTGCCCTTGAGCAAAGTCCACCTTCACTCCCTCACCGAACCTAGTGGCTGTGGACAAAGTCCACAGTACACCCTTGATCCTTCCCACTGACATGTGGAACCCACATTCAAAAGAATATTCTTGAGAATATTCTTTTCTATAAATTCCATAAATCATTTTCTTTATTCCAGAAAATCAAATAAACTTCCAAATTCATATCTTCTTAACCGTTCGTCCGATTTACTCCGTTCAACTTCCAAAATTCCTCAAAAATCGAGATCTATCCAATGGCACATTTAGTGGTCATTAATAGGGCTTCCTTTTTATCATTGTGTTGAGTTGTCTCGTTTCGCGTGTAGTTTCGGAGCCAGAAGGCTCACAGTGCGCGGATTTCGAGGAAGAAGCTCAAGATCTCGAGCAAGGCAAGTCACCTTTGATCAATTGAACCTATAATTTAAAATTAAGTATTTTGACTCCGCAAACTATGTATTCTTAGGTTACACTTGGCCTCGGTTTGCAATACAACCGACAGGCCCTACCCACTTGTTGCATTTACCCCCTTTGAATGTTGAATACCCTAACACCCCTTGTCACCCCTCAGGTGAGGTCTCGGTATTCGCACCTCGCGTACGAATATCGAGACTCCCCTCAAAACTTAAAATGATCAACTGGGTAAAACTGGAGTTTACAAAATGCTTGGAAAACCCAACACTTGGGTCGGTGCCTTGAAAACAAAGTGAGTTTCTAAAACTCGCGGTGCGGGGGACGTACTGGAGGTACGGTCTGCCCGTTCTCGCCCTAAGGACCGATTCCTTAGGAATTACATCCGAGCATATGTCAAGTACGACCACATGGGTGAAATGGGACACCCCTGGCTGAGTAACTAGCTAGGCCAGGGAAATCTTGATGCCAAGGGACAAGTGGATTCGCCGGGTGGTGTCGGGGAGGACCCCTGGGCTTCCTGGCACAGTATGGTCTGGGACCTAACCTGGTGTTGGTCCGTGGGACCCCTCCTGTTGGCATAAGATGACCCTGAGTCGGCTTTCGAAATGCCATGTCGTGAAAGCCTCAAGGTCGCCAGACGTGGCTGTGAGGCACGGGCTGGGTGACTCGAGGTTAGTAACGTCGTGTGGGTAAAGTGTACCCCCTCTACAGAGGTTAACAACTGTTCGAACAGCCGTGCCCACGGTGATGGGCAGATGTGAGGTGATTCCTTAGTGTAGTTTTAATGGCTGCTTTGTGATCTGCTGTTGGTGTGAGAAATCCTTTCGGTGCTTGAGTGGTGGCTGTTGGTACAGCCGGTGTCGATGAACGATTGACAGGGAGCCTCTCGTGCCGATGCATTTGAGGTGTGCCTGTTGGTACAGCCGGTGTCGGTGAATGATTGGCAGGGAGCCTCTCGTACCGATGCGTTTGAGGTGTGGCTGTTGTTACAACCGGTGTCGGTGAACGATTGGCAGGGAGCCTCTCGTGCCGACAAGTTTCAATCGATACAATTTCACTGCTCCGGCCGGATAAGACGCACTTTCTCGTCCGTGTCGTTGAGAAGCACTCACTTGAATCCTAAACTAAAATCGAATGTGAAAAATAACTGGCTCTTCTTTGAAGCTTGCATCAAACACTTAATTCCCTCGACTTGCTGAGTACTCCCGTACTCACCCTTGCTCTATATAAATAACCCCCCCAGTTCTCGAAGACGAAGAGATGGACCCGACTGAAGAGGAGTTCTTCCAGGAGCAAGCAGACTATGAGCAGTAGTAGGGTTTCGGCCTTTCCCCAAGGCTTTGCTTGTGGCTTAGGGCTAGCCTCCGCCTTTCCGCTTCCGCCTTTTTGTACTGCTGTTGCGAACTCGGGGTCTGTCCGCAGTTCCAACCTTGTTTGTAAGTCTACTCTTAATAAAGAGACCGCTGTTGTTATGATATTCTATCTTCCTGTTGTACTAGCGTTATTTTCTAGGACTGGTATAGGCATACAGGTTAATTTGGATCGCCTTATTTTGGCCTCCGTTCGGGGCTAGTTTGGGGCGTGACAGTCTTCGGGCTCCAAAGCTACACGCGAAATAAGGCGACTCAACACAACAATAAAAGGAAGCTCTATTAAAGACCACTAAGCGTTCCTTTAGATAGATCTCGATTTTTGAGAAATTTTGGAAGTTGAACGGAGTCAATCGGACGAACAGTTGAGGAGATATGAATTTCCTAAGATTAATTGATTTTCTGTCAAAAGGAAAAAGGATTATTAAATCCCTTGGAAAAAGAAATAGGACGAGGGACGTCAAATGGACTTTATCTTGGGCAGCTTGGTGCGGCCCAATGGATTGGCGCGGACGCGGCCGAGCGAGTGGGCCGGCGCGCCGGAAGGACGACCCAAGGCCGGGAGGGAGCGTGTGAGGCCGAGGGGACCGACTGGGCCGGAGGCCGAGTGGACCGGGGCCTTGACAGGCCTCCCGAGTGACTCGGGGGCGACTGGGCCAAACCGAGTGCAGTCCACGCGCGGGACGGATCGGTGGACCGAGGTCCACCGCGCGGGGCGCTAGGGTGGGGCCCGCTTGTTGGCGACCCGGCTCACGTGAGCGAGGCGCACAGAGGAAGATGCGGCGGTTGGCGCTCGCGTGGCGCCGACGTGGCTGCCACGGAGGCCGGCGGGAGGAGGAAGAAGAAGGGGGCGACGGCATCCGACGGCGTGCGGCGGCGGCGGAGCTCCGAGACGGCGCGGCGCGGGTTCGACGAGGGGAAGGGCACCGGAACGGAGAGGGGAGCGAGAGGGAGCGAGCCAACGGCTCGGATTCACCGGAGAAGGGCCGGAGGCGATGGATTGCGGCGGTGGGCGACGCCGGCGAGCAAATGGGGGAAATGGCGCCGGAGTGGAGAGAGAGCGATTCGCCGGAGGGAGGGTGCCCACGCGGGTCCACGGATGCGTTCCGAGCATCGGGAGGGGTGAAGCGGCAACGGGGGACGCGGGCGACGGCGCGCGGAGTTCGGCTCCGAGCGGCGGCGAAGCAGCGAACGAGGGCAACCGCGACGGTGCTGACGGCGGTTCCACGGCGTCTATGAGCACGGGAGGACGGCGGCAAGCTGGCTAGCGTCTAGGGGAGGGAGGAAACGGAGGGAGAGGGGAGGATTACCACGGGGAGGAGTTAGCCGGCGAGAGGAGGAAACCGACGACGCGGGACGGAGCTCGGCTCGGCTTCGGGCCGAGGGAGAGGAAGGAGAGCGGCGCCCGGAGTCCCCTTCGGGTGTCCTCGAGCTTCGGTGGCGGACGGCGAGAGCGACGGCACGACACGGTGGTGGAGGAGGAAAGGAGCTGGCGGCGGGGCAACAATGGCGTCCGAGAGGGGGAGGGTGCGGGTTTAAAAGAGGAGGCAAGGTCGGTTCGGGCGAGGTTGGTTCGGGGAGAGGCGGTGGAGCGCGCGGAGGGAGCTGGCGCTCTCCAGCGCTAGCGGCCAAGGCAGCGGCAGACGGTGACGTTGGCGGCGGTCGGGAAAAAGGAAAAGGGAGAGGAGAAAGGACGGCCGGTCCCCTTGCCGAAACGGGCAAAGAAACGAGGAGAGAGAGGGCGAGAGAGGGAGCTGCGGCTCTCCGCTTTGGCAACACATGCGCAAAGCGGCGGGGCCAGGGCGATGGCGTCGGCGGGGCGGCTGGCGGTTTGGAGCGGCGCGAGGACAGGGCGGGCGCCGGGGCAGGTGGCGGCCAAAGGAGGTGGCGTCGGCGTCATCTGGCTAGTCGGCCACGACGCGCGGCGGGCGCGGGAAACCAACGGGCGGGGCGGAAACAGAGGACGTCGGTGGGAGACGGCGGGAGGGAGAGGAGCAGCGAGTGGGAGAGAGGAAAAGGAAAAGAGCGAGAGAGCGATAGAAAGAGAGAGAGAGCGCTCGCTCTCTCGCGCGGCTCGAGTGCGCGTGGCGCACGTGTCCGGCGCGCTCGGGCCGTGCGGACTGGGCCGGGCGGCGCGGCCCAGTGGGGAGGAAGGGAGGCGGAGGGAGAGAGTGGCGAGGAAAACCGGGCCGAGCAGGAATCGGCCCGAGAGGCAAAGGAGGCAAAACAAACTTTTCTGAGAGTTGGATTTTGGAGGGATTAGGGTTCGGATTCAAATTTCGATTTCGCGATTTCTCCGGGACTGAGCTGAGAGGGGAAACACAAGATCCAGGCACACAACAAGACTCAACCGAAGAGTAAAATTTTCGCAAATAGAGCTTTTAGAAATTAGGTTTTCCTGTTAACGCCACGACGAAACGGGCGTTACAAAAACCGATAGTTTCAAATTTTTGAAATTGGTAATTACAATATCATAGGTATATAGAATAAAATCCAATACTTTTAGTCCCTTACTTTCTATTTCCTTAAATTAATACACACTTTGAAATTACTGAATATAAAGGTTTTTTTATTAAATAATATGAAGCTTTAAATTAATAATACTGAGTTGTACTTGTTATGGTGTCTTACTTTTAGTATTTTTCTTGATAAAGGATTTTCTGAATTTAGGATTGATAAAATACAATATTGTACATGGTTTGGGGTCCAGATTTTAAGTTTTCATGGTGTTGTCTAAGAAGACAACAGTGGTTTCTAAGTGTACACAAAGAAAGTAAATATATTTATTAATCCTTAAAAACTCTCACTTACAATATATGTTCTCTTGGAGGTGTCTATTTATAGCCTTAGAGTTAGGTTTGAACATTTTATATTTGTCAGCGAATCAGACATCTATACTGTCGAAGAATCTAATTTAATCCGGTTTTGCAAGTTCGGGTCCAGATTTCTTGGAAAGATGAGAATGTAAAGTAGACTTATTTCCATTGGGGATAGGCATGTAGATCAGGCTTTTCCTAGCGGCTGTGGCCCAACCAAACTTCTTTCCGTAGGTCATGGCCCATGAGGAGGATGGCGGCCAGTCGGCCACCTCTGAAATTGTAATGGGCCGATCGTTTAATTCGCTTCCAGTAATCCTCCTGACCGAGCAAGAGCTTGTTGAACGTTTAATGCTGCTGCAGCCACTATCTCTGCCCGTCTCCCTCACTCGACTTCCGCTGCTGATGGAACAGAAAATGGCAGGACAATTCTTTATAGACAAACTACAATGCCAGTAAAGTTCAAATCCCTGCCCTATCAATCAATATATATAAGGCAATCTTCTTGCCTTCATTTCAAAAGGAAAAAAAGGAAGTTCAAATCATGGCGTAAATACACATACATTGGAAATTAGGCAACACTATTGACCAAATCAACGGACCATTCAAGCGTCAACTCTAAACTAAGAACAAGCAAATTAAAAAACAAAAACTAAACACTAGCACTGATGCTTAAGCAATGAAGACGAGTCATTCGAACCGGCTGAATCGGACGGAACCGAGGAACACGAGGTGCGAGTAGCGTGGCCACTCGTCGTCGATGTGGACGACGACTGCGTCACACCTGAGGACGACATCCCTGTAGATGACGCAAAGAGCCCATCCAACGAGGCCACCGGCGGCGCGTACGTCGGCACGGGCATCTTGGCCGGTAGCACCGGCAGCTGGCCTCCACTCGATTGGAGAATGGCCATGGCGTCTCTGACAGACGGCCGCGCGCTCGGATCAGGGTGCGCGCACCAGAGCCCGAGAACGATGACACGCTCCATCTCTACAGCATCGTAGTCGCCATCGAGACGCTCGTCGGCGGCCATGAGAATGTCTCCCTTGCCGTACAAATCCCAGGCCCACTCAACTAGCCGGAAGACGCCATTCTTATGGCCATCTAGTAGGCTCATCGGCCTCCTTCCGCATGCCACCTCTAGCAGGACGATGCCGAAGCTGTAAACGTCGGACTTCGCGCTTGCTTTGCCTGTGATCAAGCATTCAGGATCAACATAGCCCGGTGTCCCGGATACTGCAGTCATTGTCTGCATCCCCTCGGTGTGGTCGATGAACCTTGCGAGCCCGAAGTCACCTAGCTTAGCATTGAAGGACTCATCTAGCATGACATTGCTCGGCTTGATGTCACGGTGCACGACACATTGCCCCCACTCCTCATGGAGGTAGAAGAGGGCTGATCCGAGCCCAAGAACAATATTGACCCTGTAAAAAAATTTCAAGTTAGCTGTTCAGTTGAATTTAATTTCTTTTTTTTGGAGAACTCACCGGAGGGGAGAGTAGTTGAATTTAATTTGACAATATATTTACTGATTAATTTGGACTCACAAAGGTTGAGATAAAATTAGTGAGGGTTAATAACCTCATTGGCCATGTGAGGAAGGTGCCATTGCCGTGGAGATGGATGTCGAGACTGCGGTTGTGGACGAGCTCGTAGACGAGCAGGAGCTCATCGCGGCCATGACACCAGCCGATGAGCTGCACGAGATTGCGGTGGCGTAGTCGGCTTATCACCTTGATCTCTGACTTGTACTCCTTCCTCCCTTGTTTGGAGGAATCTTTGGCGAAGCGTTTAATGGCGACGGTGAGGCCCTGCTCTCTGAGGTAGCCTCGGTACACCGAGCCGAAGCCGCCTTGCCCGAGCTTCTCGTCCGCCGCAAAGCTCTTGGTCGCCTCGACGAGCTCGTAGTATGGGAACCGCCTTGGCCCCGTCCCCATCTCGATCTCCACGATGGGCTCGCCGTCATCGTCTTCGTCGTAGTCCGAGGTTATGTTCTGCTCATCCTCTGTCTTCCTCCTATTTTTGATTCGACGTCGCCGTATGAGAATAGCTGCAATGGTGAAGAGCAGCACAACGAACAGTGCGGCGCCGACGGTCCCTCCCGCTACTACTCCGGCACGTCCATGCTTCTGCTCGAACGACGAGCTCGAGTTGAAGTACCAAGATGTCAGCTGATGCAGCTCAATGGATGCGCCCGTTGCCGCCGAGAAGCCGATGGCGACCTTGTCCGGCAAGGCGTTCTTGAGATCAACGCTGGCGCTAAGGTTGAAAAGTGTAGTCGAGCCATTTTTCCATGTTTTCACCAGTTGGGCCGACAGAATGCTCGAAGTGCTGTCGTAGTCGACGATGGCGGTCATGTTCCCGATGAGGGTGAAGCTGTCCAAGGACTCGGTTTTCACCGATCGGATGGTGTTGACGTCGATGCCGATGTGGTCATAGGTTTCTTGGGGATCGAAGGCGGGGTTCGGGAAGGTGTCGAACTCGACGGCGACGAACCGGTCCTCGCCGGTGGAGACGTTGTCGTAGGACTTGTTGGTGAGGCCGAGTCCGCCACCGGAGGCGTTCTCTGGCAACCTCGACGGGTAGCTGGCGAGGAAGAAGCTCATCCCGTCGCCCTTGTTGCTTATATTGCGTGGGCTGATGATGAAGGAGAAGCTTGTGGTGAAGCTGGCCACCTCGCCGGTGGCAGCGTCCCAGAGCTTCACCGGCGCCTTGTAGGACACCCGTCCCACGCTGCCGTCGATGCCTGAGTCCTTATTCGCGCTGATGTCAATACACCCGGTGCGGGGGCCGCCGTCGCCTTCGATTTTGATGTCCTTCTCGCCTTCTGAGCCGAATGTGGAGTAGTTGAAGGACAAGGCGGCAACAGGAGACGGAGGCAGGTAACAAACGGAGAAGAAGAACAGGCCAACAATGCAACTGATCAACGAAAAGCCGGCCATCGCCGCCGGCCGGCGTCGATCAGTGCGCAATGTGACACTGATACAGTGATACCGATACTGATCGGCTAGCTTGACCAGCTGGAGCAACGAGGCAATGCGTACAGCTCTCCTTATACTGGCAGTTGATAGAGAAGCAAAGATTTAGCCGTGAAGTCAAATTGCATTATTCAAGTCAAATTGTATTACTTAAGTTAAAGTCAAATGTGTAGATGAATTTGACATTACATGTGGGCAAAAATCTAAATAGTACATGCACACTATTTAGTCTTATCTACAATTAACTACAAGTACAGCAAGCTTAAGATTTATTTGCTAAGTCATGCATGTCTTTTTTTTTCTTCTTATAAAATTTTCTTTTAAATTATTTATTTAATTTGTGATCTAATTAAATTGTTGTATTCGTGGGTAACAATCCAATGATTTTAATACACAGGTGGATCACTTGCACTATCCATTAGCCTATTCAGCTGATGTCCACGATATCACTCCAGCAGCCGGTGCCACCACACTAGCACACAGACTCGAGAAGCCGGTTCGGTCTAAAGGAATTATTGTAACGCAGCTTGCCGTTGATTGTTTCGTTGTTAGTTCTTCCACGTGGATTAACTGTGCTAAATTGGCGTTGAATTGCTTCTTCTGTACTCCGGCCATAGTTTCCGACCACCGGGATCAGAAGAGATTGCGTTTGAGTCGACGATCGATTGTTATCAACACGAGTTGCTATTTTTTTTTGTGTTGTTTGTCATATGGAACCGAAGACCGAAGTGTTGAGCTCTAGCTTGGAGCACCGAGTCAATGGCTCTGTTTAAAGAGCTTGGAGCACCGAGTCTTTTATTAGCAAATAAAAAATTATTTACGAGTAAAATTTTTATATACGTGATCCTAGTGACTCAAAAGCAAATGCTGTAAAATAAACTATGATAAAAAACCAAAATATTAAATTTAAAATCAAGTTCTACCATTCAAATTTTAGCTTATACTATTATAAGTATAAGTATAAGTCAAACAATGAGACCCTACATCGGCTTGGTGCTGCGTCTTGACCTCACGTCAGCCATCTCGTTGGTCTGAATGGTGTTGCTCGTCTCCCGGCTTAGTTCGTTGATGGGATGAAGCCTCCGCTGCCGGCCTCCACCGGATCTGCCTAAGTCCATAGGCAGCCGCTGATCCACGACAATATGGCGGGCTCGGGTCGGCTGATTTATTATTAAGTCTGTATGATTCGGCGATTGCGGCAAAGGGGGTGAAATCTTTGACAGTAACCTTTATGACCGCGGTCGGTAGCATCGCTAGACCGGCTTCGATGGATGTGGGTGGCAAGAACCTGACGAGCGACTGATTACAGCTAAGTTTATTTTCCACTTTGCTTTGACTTCAATATGCCAGCGGTGATGTGCGTCAAATTCGATAAGCACAACGATCGACCGCTAGTTTCGAAGATTACGAAAATGTTACTTGGTTTGAGAAAAGCAAGGACTACATGCAACTTGCAGCAGCTGCGCATAAACAATAGTTACGTAGATCTTCACTAGCTATAGATAGAGGTTTAATTAGCAATATGTGCTATCTATGTCTTTAGCTAGATTGGTGATGTAAGTAGTTTTCTTGTGTTTTAATCATAGTGGGATTTTATAGTTCATCGCTATGTTCATCATGTAACTTTATAATAATGACTTGTAGCTTTTTTAAGCAAAGATCAATAAATCCTATTACTACAAATGTGTTTTGGGAGTTGGAAATTTTAAAAATAACTTAGCTGGTAGACAGCTCCCTAAGTGGTAGTAGTATGGGGCCATATATGTTGACAGTGGCATACACACGTGCATGTTGAAAAAGACAGCAAAACGAGAATAAATATCTGAATGGATACTTTTTCTTATTACTATACAAATTATTTTCTTAGACAAACACCCCAACAGATTGTAGGCGAGCCTTAAGTATTCGCGTCAACAAAAATTAATCTCTATTTTCACATATGGCTCCTTAAGAGGCCTACATATAAAAATTTATTTTCGCAGACACATCTCTCAAGGAGCCGTATGTAAAAATATGGCTATTTTTCTAGACGAACCTCTTAAAAGGCTATACGGGAAAATATATTTTCACAGGCGAGCCTCTTAAAGATCCGTCTAGAAGTCTGACTTACCTACTCTTTTCTCTCTTAGCACTTTAAATTTTTTTTCAAGTCATCCTTATCTCCTCTTCTCTCTCTCACCTCATCTCCTCATACTCCTCTCTCTCTCCCAGGAGAGAACTTTCTCTCTTCTCTCTCCCTCGACTCCCCCTCCTGGCGGCAGCGGCCGGCGAGCGTGTGGTGGCGGGTGGCAACAGCTAGCGACCCTCCCCCGAGCATCGAAGGCTGTAGGGGCGAGGGCGACAGCGACAACGTGGCCTTCCCCCGTGCGGATCCGGCGGCGACGGCCATCCCCACCTCGGATCTACGCGGGTCCGGTGACTGTGGTGGGAGGAGCACGGCGGTGGTGGGCGATGGGCGCATGACGGGCCTCGCCCGAATCAGGTAGCGACGACGGGCGGATGGGCCTCGCCCGGATCCGGTGACGGTGGCGAGAGGAGCACGGCGGCGGAGCGTTTTAATTTTTGGTGATTTTTTTCAGATTTTTATTTTTACGTGTGGGTGTGCCACCCACATGGAAAAATAGGGCGGGCAGACGTGCCGGAAGCCCGCACGTGAAAATCTATTTTGACCATCTAGAAAAATTCTTTCTGTACTAGTGTCTATGGGGCTTGTTTAGCTTTCATGATTAAACTAAATAATATTCTGTGTTGCTATGGGCACTTAGATAAACTCTTTTGTAGGACTTTGATAAAGCACGAAAAGGATTGTACAGTTTTTAACCAGTATAGATATATCTATTATATACTAAAAGTCTATTAAACATCCTATGAACGCTCCCAAGTCGACACGTGACACTCCTACAAACGCTCCTAAATCGTCATGTGATGCTTTAATAAATTAGAAAAAAATCCTAGAAATTTCAAGAAAAAATCCAACCTTCGATTTTCACTTAAATTGGTGGACCCGTTATTCTAAACCACCGGATTAGATCTCTTAAAAGATTAAAAAAAACTGAAAAAAAAAGTCTTCCGTGTATGTATAAATTCGTACAACTATTCATCAAAGAAAAACGAGTACGTACTATTACCCAAAAAAACCAAAAAAATTGCCGTGTTCGTTCGTACTACTCAACAGAAATTGAATAAGAACATAATATATTTAAGATTGGAAAGATATATGTTTCCACGTACAAGCATATGAACCGTCTATCCCCTACTAAAAGAAGTAGGAGGTACTGAATTATCTATTGAAAAATATTACAAGTATATCCCATATTAACTATATTTTAATTAAAAATTTATCACATAAAATCATATTTAGCTCTTTATGTCTTACTCATCTAAATAGTCCTTTTGTTTTCTTTAAGAAACTCATAACAGGCACTATATTCATCTACAGAATTTACAAATATATTAAAAATATTTTGATTAAAAAATGTCACGTGGAACCAAAATTTATCCTCTTAATGATATTTTTATCCTAATACGAATAAAATTAACAACATAGATTATTCCATCATATATTATCCCAGAAACATCTAAACTAGTTTTATTTAGATTTATATATAATATAAGAGAAATATCAAAATCAATATTAACTCATATGTCGATACTTATAGTAAATATGATATAAATATGACAAGATGAGATTTTTTTTATCATTCTTTTTATAAAGAATAAATAAGATACCTGTGCAACCGCGCGCGGGCTTCCATTCTAGTTTTTAAAATTTGTCCACTTGCTTTACGTTCCAGTTTGTTAATGTGATTGAAACAGGCCCAGACAACTTAACTAAGGGCCATATGTAATACTAAGATAAATCTCTGCATGTTGCTCGTACTTGCTAGTATAATATTGTTCATTCATTGTGGTCAAAATCGATTTTCGTAGGCAGATGAGTAACCCGCCTATACTTCTGTGAAAATCAAATTTTTATACGTGGGTAAAGCAACCGTATGTAAAAATACGAACGTTTAAACCATCCGACTGATAAAAGGAAAAATCAAAAAAATTTTAATGACAAGATTAGTATAATTCAATGACAAGGTGATTATAGATTCATGGAAGGGTCAATGTATTAAGATGAATTTACAAGAAAACCAGGTTTGAACCCATTTCTATCTGGTAGTACTTTAATATATTTTTATTATTAGATTAAGTACACGTATTTATGTTTTTGATAGAATTTTAGTGAGATCAACAAGTTACCGCTGGCTCACGAGTATGCAAGTGTTGTGTGTGTCAGTGTATTTGCATGTTCTATGTGATGAAAAAAATATATAGGGATTGAAGAAAATATATGAATAATATATTAATAGCACGTGCAAATATGTGCACAAAGCCATCAGTAAGAAATTTTAATCGTCAACCAAATTTTAGTTAGATCATATAAAAAGTTATAATAAATTGGGACACCATGCCAATTACCAAGCACAACTCACTATTCATTTGTTAGTGGTTTTGAAATTATGAAATAGTGAAAAAAATAATTGGTAGAACTGGATAACAAAGTTTTCTATATAGTTTTAGCTTACGACTGAGGCTTTAATTTAATTGAAAATTCAGAACATAAAAAAAATTGTAATATTTATAATATTAATAACAATAACGTACGGGTTGATGGCTATTTACCTTATTAGCTAGCGCACGTGCACCTCAAAGATAGCACGTGTGCAGGTTTCCTGGTTGTTGGACACTGTATACGCATAGCCATGTATGGTGCATACAAGTACAGATGGGATCACACATAAGCATGCATGTACTGCACAGTCGCACGCCGGCAGTGCGTGCGGTTGAGGTGGGTGGCGGGCTGCCCCGGCTGCTACTCGCGTGCGCTTGCAAGGGTTGGACTTATCGTCGGAGGCCCGGTTACCGCCACCCGACGGTACGACGGTTACCGGCAATAACCACGTAAAACCGTGACAAATTTACAAACCGAAAATTTGAATTCAAAAATTTGGGCAAACCGCGGTATTGCCCACGGTTACCGTGCGGTATGGCGCAGTAACCGCGCGGTTTGGCACGGTTACCGCGTGTAACGCCCGTTTTGTCGCGGCGTTAGCGGGAAAACTAATCTGCTAAAAACCCTAATTGCGAAAGTTTGCTCTGCGGTTGAGTCTTGTTGTGTGCCAAGGTCTCGTGTCTCCCCTCTCAGTTCAATCCCGGAGAAAACCGCGAAATCGGATTTCAAATCCGAGCCCCCAAACTCCTCCCCTCTTTTTCTCTGGAAAAGTCTACCTTGCCTCCCCTGCCCTCGGGCCGTTGCTCGCCCGGCCCGTTTTCCCCTTCCTTCCTGGGCCGCCTCCCGGCCCGCTCTCCCCCTTCTTCCCCGGGCCACCCGCTCGGCCAGCTTCCCCTGCTGGGCCGCGCTGTTTCGGCCCGGTCCGCACGGCCTGCCGCGCCACGCGCGTGCGTCGCACGTGCGGTGAGAGAGAGGGCTCCTCTCTCTCTTCCTCCCGAGCCCTCTCGGTCTCTGTTAACGACGGATTTTGGTAATCGACTTGGAAAGAAAAGAGGAAACCGAAGCAGAGAGGAAGGATTGAGTTGGAGTCGGACCAGGCTTCGTATCGGACCCGGTAACCGTATCGGACTGGGGAGGTGTTGCTATAAAGAGCATATCGGCCGATACGGATTTGGTTTGGTCGTGGGCCGATACGGGTTGTGAGTTGACAGTGTCAACGTGGGCTTGGTCTGGGCTCGAAATAAGCTTCAAGGAAGTTGCCAAATAGAGATAAAGCTCGGTTTTAGGCAATTGTATCTTGTAAATTAAGTAGTGTAGATCTAATCTGGGGCTTAAGTCTGCCGCAAGGACTTGTTTGTTAGTTGTAGATAAGATCGTGCCCTACAAGGGTTCTGTTGTAACCTTGGGTATAAATATCCCGATAGTTTGTACATGTAATCTCCCTCAATCAATCACACAATCAAATCAATCTACTTTCGGCGCATCGCCAACCCTCGCAAGAGGTCTTCTTCGACGAGTTCTTGNCCGTAGTTTCCTCGGTTTAGCAGGTTACTACCGGAGGTTCATCGAAGGATTTTCCAAACTAGCTCGACCAATGACGGAACTCCTAAAGAAGGAAAAGAAGTTTGAATGGTCGGAAGCATGTGAACGCAGTTTTCAAGAACTCAAGAAAAGATTAACGACTGCTCCCGTCCTTACCCTGCCCGACATCCGAAAGGATTTTGGGATCTTCTGTGATGCATCGAGACAAGGTCTAGGTTGCGTTTTAATGCAAGACCGAAAGGTGGTGGCCTACGCTTCCAGACAACTCAGGCCCCATGAGGTCAACTATCCTACGCATGACCTGGAATTGGCAGCTGTGGTTCATGCCCTGAAAATTTGGCGTCACTACCTGGTTGGAAACAGATGTGAGATTTACACTGATCACAAAAGTCTCAAATACATCTTTACCCAGAGTGAATTGAACATGAGACAAAGAAGGTGGTTGGAATTAATCAAGGATTATAATCTCGGTATACACTACCACCCTGGAAAGGCAAATGTGGTCGCCGACGCGTTAAGTCGCAAGACCTACTGTGCTACAGCCCTGGTTTGGCCAACACAGGATGACCTGTATCGAGAAATCGAGAAGTTGAAAGTGACCGTGGTCCCTACCGGAGACCTTGCCAGTCTTACAGTGCAACCTACCCTAGAAACTCAAATTCGAGAAGCGCAACGAGAAGACGAGGGTATGAAAGAAATGAAGGATAAGATCCGTAAGAAAAGACTCAAAGGCTTCACCACCGACGACCAGGATACGGTTTGGTTCGGATCCCGCATCTGCGTGCCGGCCAAAAAGGAATTAAAGGACCTCATTCTGAGAGAGGCTCATGAGTCAGCGTACTCCATCCATCCAGGGAGTACTAAGATGTACCAAGACATCAAGGAATACTTTTGGTGGGCTGGAATGAAGCGAGATGTTGCAGAGTATGTAGCCTTATGTGATATCTGTCAAAGAGTAAAGGCCGAACATCAGAAACCCGCCGGCTTGTTACAACCCCTTCGAATTCCCGAGTGGAAATGGGAAGAGATCGGTATGGATTTCATTACCGGTTTACCAAGGACCCCTAGTGGGTATGACTCCATCTGGGTGATCGTGGACCGCCTAACCAAGGCAGCTCACTTTGTACCGGTGAAAACCACCTACGATGGGAAAAAGCTGGCAGACCTGTACGTGACCCGTGTGGTTTGCCGATACGGTTGCCCAAAGAAGATTGTGTCGGATCGAGGCACTCAGTTTACCTCAAGATTCTGGCAACAGTTGCACGAGGCAATGGGTACCAACTTGAATTTCAGCACTGCCTACCACCCGCAGACAGATGGGCAGACAGAACGAGTTAACCAGATCCTGGAGGACATGCTTCGAGCGTGTGCCTTGGACTTCGAAGGCACATGGGATCGTTGTCTCCCCTACGCCGAGTTCTCGTACAACAACAGTTACCAATCCAGTATCCAGATGTCCCCAAATGAAGCCCTGTTTGGACGAAAGTGTCGCACCCCGTTGTGTTGGAACGAGGTAGGCGAAGCGCAAGTGTTTGGAACTGACGTTCTAAAGGAAGCTGAACAGCAAGTCAAGTTGATTCGAGACCGCCTGAAAACAGCTCAGACCCGACAGAAAAGCTATGCAGATAATCGGAGACGTGATCTCGAGTTTGCAGTGGGAGATCACGTGTACCTGCGAGTGTCCCCACTCCGTGGTCTAAAGAGGTTCGGAATGTCCGGCAAGTTAGCCCCTCGCTACATCGGTCCCTACCTCATCATCGCCAGACGCGGCGAAGTTGCCTACCAGCTTGAGCTGCCAGAAGGACTGACAGATGTGCACAATGTGTTCCATGTGTCCCAGTTAAAGAAATGTCTTCGTGTTCCAGAGGAACAAGTTCCCTTGGGAAGTATAGAACTGGAGAAGAACCTGACCTATAAAGAGAGACCAATCAGAGTTCTTGAAGAGGCTGAACGTCAGACTCGAAGAAAGACCGTTAAGTTCTACAAGGTGCAGTGGAGCAACCACTCAGAGGATGAAGCAACTTGGGAACGCGAAGATCTTCTCCGTGCCCAGTTCCCGGAGCTGCTCCCTTAGGTGCTGAATCTCGGGGACGAGATTCTCGTTAGGGGGGTTGGTTTGTAACGCCCGTTTTGTCGCGGCGTTAGCGGGAAAACTAATCTGCTAAAAACCCTAATTGCGAAAATTTGCTCTTCGGTTCAGTCTTGTCGTGTGCCAAGGTCTCGTGTCTCCCCTCTCACTTCGATCCCGGAGAAAACCGCGAAATCGGATTTCGAATCCGAGCCCTAATCCTCCCAAAATCAAACCCTCAGAAAAAGTCTAAATTAACTCCCTTGACCCGAGCCGATTTTTTCCCTTCCCGGCTTGTTTCCTTTTCCCCCTTCCTTCCCTGGGCCGTCCCTGGCCCAGCCCCTCTTGGCCGCCCCCTCTTTCCCTCTTCTTTTCCCTGGGCCGCCCCGGCCCAGCTCTCTCTCCTTCTTGGGCCGTCTCGGCCCAGCCGCCTGCCCGGCCGCCTTTCCCCCCCGCTGGGCCGCGCCAGGCTGCTCGGCCCGGTCCGCGCCCGAGCCGGTCCGCAGCTCGCTCTCTCTCCCTTTCCCGTTTCTTCTCCCTCCCGAAGCCTTCCACCGCCGGCGCCGTTCCGTCCCGCCGCTGGCCCCCCGCCTCGGCCCCGCCGCTGCGCTGCGCGCGCATGCCGCCAAGGCGCCGAGCGCGCCCCCTCCCCTCTCCGCTTTTTCTCCTTACCCGAATCGGCTAGGAGCCGAGCCCCCCTTTTCCCTCTCCCCTTTTCCTTTTTCCCCGGCGACCGACCGCCGCCGACGTCACCCGGCCGAGCCGCCTTGTCCGCTAGCGCCGGTTCCCTGCTCCGCTTGCCGCACCGCCTCTCCCCGGCCTAAAATCGGCATTTCCTCCCCTCCGAAACCGACCTAAAACCCCCTACAAATTTCCCCTCCGCCGGGCCGCCATTACCGCCCCCGAGCTCGCCCCTTCCCGCCGTCGCGCCGTCGCGCCCCCGCCCCTCTCGCTGCCGCCGCCGCAAGAAGAGGAGCCCGGTGCCCTCTTCTCCCCCGGCTCGGGATCGCGCCTCACCGCCGTGCCCGCGCCCGCGCCGTCGGCCCCCGGCTTGCCGCCCCGCCGCGGTAACTCCCCTCTCCTCTCCCTCTCCCCTTTCCTCTCGCGCTCTAGGCCGCTAGATAGGCCGTAGAGCCCCCTCCCGGGCGCCGCCGTAGCCGTCGCCCTCTTCTCCGCCCTCTCCCCGAGCCGCCGTGGCCGCCGTCGCACCACGCCGTCGCCAGCCGCCGTCGCTCCCCCGCAGCTCGATCCGAGCCCATGGATCGGATCCCCTCGCTCCCCTCTTGCTCCGGCGCCGATCCCCGTCGCCGGCCTCGCACCGCACCGCCCGGAACGCCCTCTCCGCCGTCGCCGCCGTCGCCCGGCGCCCCCTTCCCCCTTTCTTGCCCGGCCGGCCTACGTGGCTGCCACGCAGGCGCCACGCAAGTGCCAGCCGGCGCACCCCCCCTTCTTTCCCCTCCGTGCACCCGGCCTGCGTAGACCGCGCCGCTGCCAGGCGGGCCCCGCCCTAGCACCCACGTGGTGGTCGCGGTCCACCGGATCGGCCACCCGCGTAGGCCGCGGCCTGCACCGGCCCATCGGCCCCCTTCCCCCTCACTCGGCCCAGTCGGCCCGTGCTCGCATCGGCCGCTCGGCCTCGCCCCCGCATCGGCCACCCGGCCTCACTTCCCCTTGGGCCATCGGCCCGAGTCTCTTGGTCCGGCTCGTCGGCCCCGTTGACCGGACCAGGTCGCGCGCCGCTCGGACCAGGTCGCGCGCCGCTCGGACCAGGCCGCGCGCCTCGGTTTGGGCCGCGCCCGTGAGCGCCGGTCCGCTCGGCCCTTTTCGGCCATCGGCCTTCCGCCATCGGCCTGCCTCGGCCCATCGGCCTTCTTTTCTCTCCCGCGCCAATCGGCCTAGGGCCGATCCCTTCGGGCCGCCGGCCCAATTAATTCGGCCGCGCCCGTTTTATTCTTTTGGGCTGCCCTTAGCCGCCCAAAATGAAGTCCAATTTCAGTCCCTCCTTCCTTTCTTTTTCCAGGGAATTATTAATTCCTTTTCTTATTCCAGAAAATCCTTTAATCTTCGGAAATTCATATCTTTTCAACCATTCGTCCGTTTGACTCCGTTCCACCTCCTGTAAAACCGTAAAATCGAGATCTACCTAATGGCGCGCTTAGTGGTCTTTAATAGGGCTTCTTTTTATCGCTTTGTTGAGTCGTCTCGTTTCGCGTGTAGTCTCGGAGCCCGAAGACCCGCAGTGCGCGGATTTCGAGGAAGAAGCTCAAGATCTCGAGCAAGGCAAGTCACCTTTGATCAATTGAACCCATAATTTAAATTAAGTATTTTGTTTCCGCAAACTATGCATTAATTAGGTCACACACTTGACACTTGGCCTCGGTTTGCAAGATAACCGCCCGGCCCTACCCAATTGCTGCATTCCCCTTCCTTGTTATTTGAATACCCTAACACCCTTGTCACCCCTCAGGTGATGCCTCGGTATCCGTACCTCGTGTACGAATATCGAGACTCCCCTCAAACTTTAAAATTGATCACCTGGGTAAAACTTGAGTTTACAAAATGCTTGGAAAACCCGACACTTGGGTCGGTGTCTTGAAAACTAAAGTGAGTTTCTAAAACTCGCGGTACGGGAGACGTGCTGGAGGTACGGTCTGCTCGTTCTCGCTCTAAGGACCGATTCCTTGGGAATTACATCCAAGCATATGTCGAGTACGACCACATGGGTGATATGGGACGCCCCTGGCTGAGTAATTAGCTAGGCCAGGGAAATCTTGATGCCAAGGGACAAGTGGATTCGCCGGGGTGGTGTCGGGGAGGACCCCTGGGCTTCCTGGCACAGTATGGTCTGGGACCTAACCTGGTGTTGGTCCGTGGGACCCCTCCCGTTGGCATAAGATGACCCTGAGTCGGCTTTCGAAATGCCTTGTCGTGAAAGCCTCAAGGTCGCCAGACGTGACCGAGGGTCGCGGGCTGGGTGATTCGGGGT
>BDMV01000008.1:2789662-2804454 GCA_008326285.1 Oryza officinalis
GCCCCCAAACCGACCTAGCCCCCTACAAAACCCCCCCCCCTCCGCTCGGCCGCCATTGCCGCTCCCTTCCGCCGAGCACCCCTTCTCCACCGTGCGCTGCCGCCGTCGTCCGTGCCGCTCGCCGCCGCACCCGAGGACGCCGGAGGGGAACTCCGGGGCGCCTCACTCCGGGGACCCTCGGCCACGGAGCCGAGCTGCGCCACGCCCGCACCGC
Organism: Oryza officinalis; assembly: GCA_008326285.1. Lineage (NCBI taxonomy): Eukaryota > Viridiplantae > Streptophyta > Magnoliopsida > Poales > Poaceae > Oryza > Oryza officinalis. Next base: position 2,789,877 of record BDMV01000008.1, read on the forward strand.
CGCCCTCCGTCCCGGTCACCGTCCCTCCCGCGGTAACTTTCCCCCTCTCTGCTTTCCGCCCCCCTCCGTGCTTCCGTGTTCTAGGCCGTTAATTAGCCGTGTAGGACCCCTTTTCGGCCGTCGTCTTGGCCGCCGTCCCCTTCTCCATCCCCCCCTCCTTCCGCCCGGCGCCGTCTTCCTTTTTCTTTTTCTCCCGCCGGCCGTCGACCACCGCCGCACAGACTCCGTCTCCGGCCTTGTCACGTCTCCGCTCCCCCTTTCGCGTCGTTGAGCCGCCTCGCCCCTTCTCCGGTGCCGCCCCGACGTCAAATGCCTTGTCGTGAAAGCCTCAAGGTCGCCAGACGTGACCGAGGGTCGCGGGCTGGGTGATTCGGGGTTAGTAACGTCGTGTGGGTAAAGTGTACCCCCTCTGCAGAGGTTAATAACAGTTCGAACAGCCGTGCCCACGGTCATGGGCGGATGTGAGGTGATTCCTTAGCGTAGTTTTAATGTACCCCTTGTGAACTGCTGTTGGTGTGAGGTTTCCCCTTCTGTGCTTGGTTTAAGGCTGTTGAAGCAGCCGGAGTCGGTGACGATTGGCAGGGAGCCTCTCGTACCGATGTGTTGACTTGTGGCTGTTGAAGCAGTCGGAGTCGGTGACGAATGGCAGGGAGCCTCTCGTACCGGCGTGTGTGAGTTGTGGCTGTTGGTGCAGCCGGGTCGGTAAACGATTGGCAGGGAGCCTCTCGTGCCGACAAGAATCAATCAATACATTTTCATTGCTCCGGCCGGATGAGACGCACTTTCTCATCCATGTCGTTGAGAAGAACTTACTTAGATGTTTCTAAAGTCTTAAACTAAAATCAAATGTGAAAAATAACTGGCTTTCCCTTGAAGCTTGCATTAAACACTTAATTCCCCTGACTTGCTGAGTACTCCTGTACTCACCCTTGCTCTATATAATTAAGCCCCCCCCAGTTCTCGAAGACGAAGAGGTGGACCCTGCTGATGAAGAGTTCTTCCAGGAGCAAGCAGACTTCGAGCAGTAGTAGGGTTTCGGCCTTCCCCCAAGGCTTTGCTTGTGGCTTAGGGCTAGTCTCCGCTTTCCGCTTCCGCCTTTTTGTAATGCTGTTGTAAACTCGGGTTCTGTCCGCAGTTCCAACCTTGGTTGTAATCCTACTCTTAATAAAGAGACCGCTGTCGTTGTGATATTCTGTCTTCCTGTTGTACCAGCGCTATTTCCTGGGACTGGTACAGGCATACAGGTTAATTTGGATCGCCTTATCATGGCATCCGCCCGGGGCTAGTTTGGGGCGTGACACCGCGCGACGTGTGATCCGAGGAAGAACGAAATAAAAAAAAAATTAAAAAATCAGAGAAACACTTAAAAATGTGTAGAATTTGGGGATAATAATTAAAATATGTAGGATACTTGTAGGTATACAATAAAAAATTTTGGCATGATCTTTTCTATATTACAGACTTGAAATCAATTGAACAATACTTGTGTTATAGAATAAAAAATTTCAACATGATCTTTTCTATATTACGGACTTAAAATCAATTGAACAATTCATAACATAATATTTCGACAATAACAATCAACAATTTCAAGATGTCGCACAAGGTGTCCACATGTCCACAATATAACATCCACAATTCACATAGCAAGCAATACGAAAATAGAAGTTTTGTTTTCAATGAAAGGAAATAGAGAATGACATACCAACATAGAGCAGGCTATAAGTTCCACTGATTATATGCCATGTTGTACTCCTCTGTGGACATGAGTATCAAGCTATGCGAGTGTAGCAACCCTGCCTTGTATTCCTCCCAACTTTGTCCTGTCCATGATGATGTTGTTTGCCACTGAGCATACAATTGAGCGTACCACTAGGGCTCTTGCCACTCATACACCCATGTAGGAGGGGGATAATCAGAAGCTTGGGGACGATTGTACGCATACGTTGGATGGCCACTCTCAATACTAGAGTGTTAACGACGAAATTTGGTAAATCATGCATTGGATTCAGAGTTAAAGCCAAAGCCGATTGGAGGAGATAAGCGATTACAGAAAACGGAGTATGAATCGGCTGCAAGCCAAATCGGCTACGGTGTGCATCGGCTGAAACAGAATCGGACAAGGATAGCCGATGTAGCCGATTCCGATAAGGAGATGGCAGGATCATTGTCGGGTTCGGTTGGTGTGCTTCATGAGGATTGCCACGTGCGGATTGAGTCCGAAGAAGGCAATTGTATCTATTAATTAGAATATTTGTTAGTTTCCTTTTATCTTTGGGAAAGTGTGTTTAGTGTCCCTTAAGGACTTTATGTTTTTCTTTTATCTTTAGGAAAGTTTCTTTCTTGTCCTACAAGGACTAGTATCTCCCCATGGGTATAAATATGTACACCCGGGGCTATTGTAATAAATCAACTCTCGATCAATACAATTCGGCGCATCGCCACCTTTTACTCTGTTACGGTTTGTTTATCAACCGGCGGAATTTGGCACCTGACGCGGGGCTGCATCGGCTGTCGATCTCCGGCGAAGGGGTAAGTCCAATGTTCCGCTGGTTCAGGCAATTGTATCATCTACGCCGGCGTCGTTCAAGACTGCATCAGTACATTCGACCTCTTGGATTGCTCTGGTTTGGATAATATATTTGCCTGGCTATTTATCATATGTCTTCTGTTAATCTAGTATTAGCATCTCGATTTAGCTTTATCGGCTGCTTCTCGTTTTAGAGTTTCTGCCGGTATCGACTAAATCGTCTTGCTAGATTAGATTAGCTTAGGCATCTACCACCCTGAAAATCAGTCAAGGGCTTGATCATCTAGATACCGTGTTTCTTTACATACTTAGTGCTGCATCAGTTGAGTTTGACCTACTAAGTCGTGCTTAGAACCATGAATCTCTAGCGTGCTTTTTGATTGTTGATAAGGGTTTCATCGGGGTTTCAGCCGATGAGTTATCTGGACGTTGCATCGGCTTATAAGGATTGCATATAAGTTGAATTTAGCCGATGACAACAAAGGTTTCACTGTTTAATCTAATCTTGTGGGTTTTATTGCATTGGATCTATGTTAGGTTTACTTCATCGGCTATGCTATGAATATATATAATCTCTCTCTTGAGGTGTTTTTAGACATAAGTGATTTATACTGTCTCGGCGCCCTGTCCGATCTATCCCAATCACTTGGTTTAAATATATTTTGAGATTTAGATTATGTATCATTGATATCTACAGCCGATCGAGTATGTCTAACTTTCGTTTTACTTTATCAAGTCATTGCCGATCTAATGCATATTATCATCAGCCGATTGTCTCTTCATCAAGTGTCAGAATCTACATTGAACACATAGCCGATAGCTCAAAACCCTATCGCTATCGGCTGTCATCAGGATCGGCTGGAATTATTTCAACGGCTATGTTGGCCGATCGGTTCTTTGATCTGTCGTTTGTATATCTTGTCAGTTGCAGGATCAAACTGACTGGCACGCCCGCATCTCACCAAGATTTGGACCTGCACTGGAGCTAAGCAGATCTCCCAGGCCAGTGTGTGTTTTTTGCATCAACATAGAGGCACTGAATGAGCTGTAACTATCCTGTGGTATGTCAAGATGCTGTCATTGTTGTTGCTCACTCGGTGAAACCGTAGTTCGTTGAGAGCTTGGAGCACCGTGATCACGGTCCTGAGTCGCGTGAGTGAAGTCGGCCTCACCTGCAAATAAAATTGTAGGAAGATAATTAATCAATAGTGAAATGCATGGTAAAGGTCTAAATGGTAATTGAAGCACATCGCACCAGTGAATTAAATAGTGTTGTGGTGATCGGACTGTTGGGTGTGACCCCTAGAAGATACTTCAGTGGTGCCTTGGCCTCCTTAACCACCGTTGTCTCCGTCATTTGAATCAGTTCTGGAGCTACTATCATTCGACTCTTGGTAGTCTGGGCTTCCTTCAGTCTCTTCATCGCTATCAACATTGTGAGACTGTGGACCTTTGCCCTTAGCTCTTTTGGATGTAGGTGCTTTTGGTGGCTGCCGAGTCTTCCTTTTTCCAATATGAGTGTCACCTATATTCACATCAGCCCACTCTGCAATAGAAGAAGCTCCCGTGGTTCTGCGCAGGTCAGTCAAGTCCACTAGGTTGGCTACAAGTGGACTAGGCACGGGGGCGTTACTCTCAATTGAGTCTTCATCCAGTTCTGGGTTAGCATTGGACCTAGCATTATCCATCCATTTAGTTTCATAGAATGATAGGTCCGCTAGTCTTTGAAGGGGATCGTCATCCTCCTTCCTAACTTGGGCATTTGCTTGCTGAATGCGCAGGCGAAGGTTGTAGTTCACATAAACTAATTTGTTGAGCTTCTTGTGGGTAAGTTTATTACGGACCTTGGTATGTACAAATGCGAATGTGCTCCAGTTCCGTTCACATCCACTTGAAGAGCAACATTGATCAACCATACGCAGCGCAAGCCTCTTCAAATTCAGCGTGTCTGAGGCAAACATAGACCACCATTGTACTGCACATGCCAATTTCCATATCAATTTACAACACTGAATACGTGTAAAGCATCAGGACATATGACATTTGCAAATGATTAAAAACATACCAGGGGAAGTTTTTCCGTCGGTAGCCATCTTTCTTGCAAGGGCCCTCCCAAATTCACCAGTCTTACGGCGATACATCTCAACCTCCAGCAAAGCGGCGGCGGCTGTATCGATGTCCGTCATCCACTCAAAGGCCTGACGGAGGTCTTGGAAGACGGAGGCACTTGGAGAGTATTGGTAGTGAGTCATAGGGTTCAATGCCGCACCTACAAATCATGAAACAAGATCGATGAGAGTCATACAATACTAACGTACAAATTATGTAATGTCGGCTACTTACTGGCATTGATTAGGGTTCCATTGGTGAGGTCGTACATCCTTCTGTTAACAATTTCCATGTATGCTTCGAATTTATCCCTTTGACTCACAAAAAGACTGTCGTACTCCATTTTCAACAACTGATATCTTAGAAGAACCTCACTCAAATTGGGGTTCTTGTCCTTGTCAGCAAACCGAAGGAAGAAGTACATCGGCTGAACTGAATTGACTACTGCCTGCAAGTTCTCCCACCAAGTCATGCTAGATAGGCATGTGTGTGCATACTTGCCATCAGTTGTGACACTGAATTTGCTTTGCATGAACCCAGAAGAAGCCATCCACTGCATGAACTGATCTCGCCTCCTAAGGAAGCTCTCAAGGAACATGTAGTTTGTGCTGAACCTTGTAGCATTCCACTTGACCAGTTCACCACCTATAGCAGATACCATCATGGCATGCAGCTTGGAATGGTTGTATAGCCATCTGCAAATTTTCCTCGCACTCGCAATCACCATTTCATGGTCCGGCATTTTTCCAACCTCCTTAAGCATCAAGTTAATTGTGTGCGCCACACAAGGTTGCCACACAATGGTTGGATACTCTTGCCGCAGTAGTCTACAAGCCTTCTTTTAGTTAGACCCATTGTCAGTGATAATCTGAACGACATGTTGGGGGCCTACTTCGCGTACCATTTCGTATCTCCTGCATGGGACAATCACAAAAATGCATCAAGAACTCAAACACTACACTTGATGTTACCAAACGAGGCTAAAGTGTTGAAGGAACGTCGTCACCTTCAGTACGAAGTTAGCATCTTGGCTTTGGCCAGTCGCATCAACGGAGTTGTGGAAAAACAGAATTCCATTACAATATATCAAAAAGTTGATGACCGCCATACCCGTCGGTCCAGTCCAAGAATCACACATTAAAGTAACACCGTACTCAATCCAATCACGCTTGAACCTGTCGAATTGCTTGTTGACGTCCTTCTCTGTAGCGTCAAGATACTTCCCATCAATCTCCTTACCGCTTGGAGAAGGGATGTTTTCACCTACAATGTACAAATGCCAAATAATTAGTGTGTGAACTGTTAGGACAATGTAAATCCATATGAAATGCATACGTACCCCACTTCTGTGTTTCTTAAACGGCGCTGACAAAGTATGGATTATCAGCATTTCTTATAGGAATGCCAGAGGTGTAGAAGAACCTTGCCCAGGACTTACCAATGGCCTCCCTAGCTTGCCTCCTCTTCTTTGTGAAGAATCCTGTATCGATGCGTGTCTGCACAGGAGTCTTGGCAGATACTAGGTTGTAATCTCTCACAGAAGGTGACTCCCTGTGAGATGTAGCCCTTCGCAACAAACTGGCAATTGGGTTGCTTCTTCCTTTTCGTGCCTCGGGCTCAGCGGATCCACTGCCACCGCCATGCTCATATGTGCCACCTCGTTGCTCCACACCCCTCCTAAATCTCGCCTCTTGCCGTGAGGCTTGCATGGCTGCTTCCATTTGTTCCTCCTCGTCGTCATCACCTGTTAGGTCATAATAGTTGACCCCAGCCGCTTCAACCCTTCTTGCCCTCTCACTCTGACGAGTATCACATGTATCTTTTATCCTATCTAACTCGCGCCTGAAGAATTCACGGACATCTGGAGGCACTGAATTGCAATATGTAACCCCCTTCCCTTTTCCAGCCAAATGAATTTTAAGCCGAGTTGCTCCACCACCAGCCTTTCTCTGACCACAATACTTACAACGCCATCCAGGTACTATGCTCTCTCCGTGCTCCCACACCGGGTCCCTATTATTTGCCATATCCACCCTGTATGTAACATACGCGAAAAGTATAGTATTAGAAATGAAATTACCAATGCTGCATTTTTAATTCACTAATGACATACGTATAAAAATTCTACTTACACATAGTCTTTTATTACTAATAGACGTTTTGAAACTAGCTAAAGAATTACAAAATTACAAAGTGTATCTATATTTGTGGTTTACAAAATTACAAAATTACAAACCTAGCTCGTTTCGAAGCTAGCTAAAGATTTTTTTTGAAAATCAAAATTACAAAGTGCATCTATATTTGTGGTTTACAAAATTACAAAATTACAAACCTAGCTAACCCTAATTACAAAATCAAAACTAGAGTTTACCGTCGATTTGGGCGTGGTAACCACGGTTTTCGGGCAGTTACCGCACGATATTGTGCAGTAACCACACGCTATTGCCCCCGAGAAGCGCCCACAAACGCGACAGCAACCGGGCAAAACCGCGCGATAACCGTCGCAAATCGCGCGGTTACCGCGTGAAACCGCGCGGTAGGGAAGGACTTACCGTGCGCTCGTTGACGTGGGCGGTTACCGTGGGCTACCGTGCGGTTACCGCGTATTACCGCGCGGTTTCGCTTCTCGCCGGCGCGGTGGCGGCGGATCTGGCGCGGAGTCGCCGCGTTTGGCGTCGCCTCGGCTGAAGACGGAGAGGGAGAGAGATACCCGAGTGAGAGAGACACCGTGCGGATGGGGAGGAGATATTTTCTCCTCGGATGGGCCTCTATGTGCCATCCAAACAGTAACGGGTCGGCTCATTTTTTTTCTTTTTCTAATTTTCAGATTTATTCTCCGTTTTGCTCTCAAATTTGAATAAATATTACTCTTTTTTCAGAAATTTCTTCACCATAAAACACTACAAATCAAGCACTACCTTCACCATTTTTTTTGATTTTTTTCCTTTTTTAAAAAATTTTTTGAATTCGGACGAAATTCGTTAAACCGTACCGTGCGGTACGGGTTACCGTACCCTCACGGTACGGGCGGTAACCACGGTAACCGCGCGGTTACCGTCTGTAAGTCAAACCCTGGCGCTTGCACACGAAGCCAAGCCGTGCGGCTTTAGCATAGTCGCAGCTCCGCCAGTTAGGTCTAGTTGAGTAAACCAAACGGTCTCTTCCTTGGCCATATATGCACAAGCAGAGAAGCAGCTAGCGCAGGCGGGTGGCTAGGTTGCTCTCGACCAAGCGTCATCGCGCGAAGTCGTGCGCCGACGATCGCGCGCGCCTGCATGCGCGTGGATCTCAGCACAGCACGTACGTTGTTCAATCGCTCCATCGAACGGCATGGGTAGACGGCAACAGCGGCATGGCGGAATCCATGGGTCCGGCCAACGGGCTCCATCGTCCGGACCCCGTGGGTATTGTGTGGCAGCAGTGGTTGACTCGTGCGCGCGAGTTCTCTCTGGGCCACGAGAGACTCTCGACGATGTCAGCTATCCTGCGACCACACCATCATAAGTGTGTCACCGGCAGTACTACGAACAAAACAATATCGTGGGATCAATATATAATTATAAATTAATTTAATAAAAATAATAGATTGAAACGACATATTGATGAATGAAGAGTTGCTGATAACATGTTGTAAACCAATATATCTATTAGCGGATCACCGAATTCGTTCTCTGTCCCTCCCACAGCAGTAGAGACGTGAGATGATGTAGAACACCTGTGTTCTTCCCTTTGCCCTCAAAAACATTGCAGAAGTAGACAATGAACACAGACAAAAACATTGTAGAAGTAGACAATGAACACAGATGTAGGTAAAGCTCTCTCTTTATTATAAGTCTAATATAAAGTACAAGTCAATCATAAATGTCTCATCCTTTTATATATAGGGTCTTAAAAAAAGATAAATTTTATCTTTAGTTCGATTTGGATTAGCCCACAAGAAGTGAGTTGTTTTACAACAATGATAACGCTCACCGAAGGCCTCCCCTATTCATCCTCCCCTTCCTCATTTCTCCTCATCGTCGTCCTGTCACGCCAGATCCGACGGTGCCGCCGAGCTCCATGACGCTGATAAAAAATACTTGTCCCACCCCAAGGTGGCCTCAACATACTCCCCTGCTCTTCCAAAAATTCTGGTCCAAGGCCCATTTAGGACTTGAGTTTAGCCCAATAAAATGTTCTCCTGACGTTGCACGGCCCAACTAGCCATGCCCGGTTTTAAAGCATTTTCTTCTTTCCGCAACCGAAGCGTCTTCTACCGCGCCGCCGCCGCTGCCATCATGCTTTGGTGGTCGGCCGCATGCCGACCGAGATCTCCGGTGACGAGCACGTTCCGGTTAGCCAAGAATCCTGTAGCTCCTCCCCTCCTCCGCAGGTGTTCTTGCTGCTAGCTAAGCTAGGTCTGGATGGGAACTATCCTTATATATTAATCCTACATGCCGCGACCTTGTCAGGCACTTCGCGCCGGCGGCGAGAGCGGATTCTCTGACGATGTTGCACTGCGCGGCTGTGGACGTACGCTAGGTTGCGGCAGTGCATCGCCGCCGACTCGTCCTACTGGAGTTTCCTCTTCCAAGGTGACTAGGTGAAGGTTTTGCATCTGTTACCACATAACCTCAACTGAATGTGTGAAAAATGCTAGTGGTTGATTGGTCACAATGGTACTGCTGTTTTTTTTTTGTCTAATGTGAAATTTTTTGTTTTTTTTGTGAGATAATACATGTGATAAATGGCCAATTTGGTGTCCAACACTAACTTTCCTCTAAGGTTGGGTATCTTCGTATTTATTAGTTTAGCCGCTTAACGTTTTCTGATGTCCCTTCAACAAAAGAATGTAAGGGCTTCAACATCATTTTAGGTCAGCACAATCCTGCATCATTGTTGAATAGCTAACTTGGACATTCAAAAGAAGCTATGCATGAACTTTTATGGATGGAAAATTGATGTAACTATTGTAGTTTTTAATTCCGAATGCATAAATCACTGGAGTTTTTTCTCTTTGTCCAAATTCGTTCTCATTACTCTTCTGCAATCATCCTGGTAGGTTTGACTAAGCGCATCTGATCATGGCTAAGGACATAATGTGAAAGAGAATGGGTCACTTGCTACTGTGCCATGATATAATGTTTTCAGATCTTCCCTTTCTTCTGGAAGGAGTACGGTGGGTTGTTCTATCAGATTCTGTTGGGGAGCGCTGCGGATCGAACGTTCCATAATTTGCAAAAAAACGGACGCACATCTTCTACATATTCTACCAGTCTGATTGTATGGTGCATGTGACACACTGAGAAAAAAAATTGATGTGAGCCTTCTCTGACATGCCTATAGGCTACTCTGCTACATGTAACTCCTCTTCCTTCCTAAACAATATTTTTAGCAAAACTTTAAACTATTTTTCTTCTAAATTACTTATCCTATCCGTGATTTGATTTCATCATTATATTCGTTACAATTAAATTTTTGTAACAAGATCTCACTTGATTATATTTATTATAAAATATATAAATATGATTATATTTTTATTGAAACATTTTTATGTTATACATGAAACAACGAGTTGTAATTGATGGAACTTTAGAAAATACTTATTGAAACATCCAAACAACATTGTGTGCAACAATTGTAAATAAATTAGTGAAACATCATAAAATACTAACTGAAACATCCAAGAACACCACGTGCAACATTTATAAATAAATTAGTAAAACATCAGAAAATATTTAGTAAAACATGCAAATAACACCATGTGCAACACTTAAAAATAATCATTTGCAACACAAAACTTAAAATATGCAACAGTGTCGAATTCCAGTTGAAACATTTATTTCTCATACATGAAACATTAAATTTTAACAAGCTGAAACATATATATTTTATTCGTCAGAGTATAATCAACTAAGATCTTATTGTAAAGATTTAATTACAACAAATACATAATATAATCAGATTGTAAATCGGATAAATAATTTTAAAGGAAAAAAATTAGAGCTTACAAGTATAGTCTCATGCATACAAAAAATTCTTAGCATACTCTAGACTGCATATAACCTAGGTAGTGGATGCGTTATAAGAAAAAGAAGGAAGAGGAAGAAAAAAGACTCATACACATGCAAAGGTTGGGAAGCGTGGTCTCAGCGTCCGATTTTGTAGCCTTCATTGGACGTTCGATCACAAGCAATTCCCAATTCTGTTGAGAATTTTGTAGCAGCAAACCCATGCTGAGCCTATCTGAACCAACTCTTTTATTTGTCAATCCTATATGACATGTTTGTTGCGTGAATGCCTTATTTCTCAAATCTTTTTTTTTCGCCGGGCTGGCAAAGAGTGCTGCTGAATTTTTCTTAAGATTTGGGGGAGAACAACCTTTTGGCTGAAAAGCTGAAAAACAGGGCAAAACAACTACAAAGCACAGACAGCCAGCAACCTCACATCCAACTCAGGTGCAGGTCATAGCGAATGAACTATTGTGATGTTCCTATTTTTTAGTGTTAACAATTTTGCTTGGATGTTCTTGATTCCAACACCGAAGTATCTATACTAATATAAAAAGCAACAGTTGCACTTTTTGCTAGGTGTACCTAGAAAAATGTACACAAAACATTCCTATCCTTTTCCTCAGCCATCTGATATGTTCATCCAACAGTTGGAAACAGACTTGGATTTATTTGTCCTGCGATGCGACGGTGAAATCAACTATTCCCACATCCCCACTGCCTCGAGCAATCGATGTCACCGCCACCGCCGCTGCGCTATCCCCGCTGCCAAAGCGATGACACCACCGATGCACCTTCTCGCAAACACAACCTCAAGCGCCTTTTATCCTCATCGCCAAAGTGATGCCACCGCCGCTGCGCTTCCTCGCATGCTCCCGCCGCTGTCGGCATCTCGCGCCTCGCCAACGCCGCTGCCGCAAAAGTTCCCGTCGGCAGTTCAATGTTCCTCCGGTCTCCTCCCCTCCGTCGCGCTCTGGATCGGCATTTGTGCATGCATATGTGGGCGCAGCCAAGCGCAAGTGAGTGCGAGGGGAGGAAGAGGGCGACGCGGGATATATCGAGCCCACTGGCGATGATGGATCTGCGAGCTCAATGGCCCCTCCTGGTGAGGCAGCAGCCCAGACCCTACATCTGGCTGCCGGTGACAGCACCATGCCCTCCCCAAGCCGAGTGGCGATGACCCCGACCTCCCCCCACCGTTCCACCCCGCATCGCCATGACACTGCACCTTCGTCCTCCTCCTGTTCATCTAGCGTGGCTTCTTGTGTGACGAGCTCAACAGGTATTATGCTTTTTTGGGGTCATCCTCTCTCCATGCCACGCTGCTTATTCCCGAACTGATTGTTATATTCCATATAGTAGAAGAGACGGATAAAAAAATGTTTGCACTAGCTATGTGTAACAACTGGGTCTTAGTGGTTTGCGGTGGATCAGTGTACTGTTATTGCAAATATTGATAGAAAAATCTCTTGCATTGTGAGCATGGGAGTATATAGAACAAGTCAACATATGACATGTATCATGTGTGCACACTACAACGGTAACCCTCATCTGTGTCGGGCTGCAACCCACATCTGTGTCGGGTATGGCGCCCGACACAGCGCAAAGGTCAGTGATGTGAGGAATCATCTCAAACGGGCATAAGTCCGTCACGGATGAAGCTATCTTAATCGGGCCTCAGCTAATGCCCGTCACCGATAGTTTTGACCCAGACGACCAGTCAAACTATAGCCCGTCACGGATGACCTATCTCAATCGGGCTACAACTAGAGCACGTCACGAATGACCCTTATCTGTGACGGGCCTAAACTATAGCCCGTCACAGATGACCCTTATCTGTGACGTGCTATAGTTTAGGCCCGTCACAGATGAGTATAATCCCAAAAAAAAAATAAATTTTATTTTTTGGCTAGTCTCACACCTTTGTTAGGCATGTCATGCAATCCCAGTCGGTCACCCATCCCAAAATTGCTCTAGGCCAAGCACGCTTAACATCAAAGTTCTTTGGAGATTGGCTTCCAGAAAAGTGGTTGTAACTTTTTGATATAAGTATTTTATTAATCCTATTAAGCCCTAGGCCAGAATGTCACACACAACAAAATCCTTGGCAATCCAAACAACAAAATTGGATTGATAGAATTGTATAACTCATCGATATCTACAACTATTGTATTGGTCCTTTGTACAAATAAGTTCATTTGAACAATTCAAATTTTGAATTCTTAAAATTTGACAACTTCGAACAAAAATTGGGGTTAATAAATGATTTCAAATGGAAAAGTCACCAAAACCAAAGTTGTAGAACTCATCGAGGTGCAAAATTTTTATTTTGGTCATTTCTCCATCCAACACTATTTGAACAATTTGAAATTTGAAATTCAAAGTTTGATAAATTCAAATAGAATTTTTTGTTAGTGAACGACTTCAACTGAAAAAGTCATCAACAACAAAGTTGTATAACTCATCAAGATCTATAACTTTTATTTTGGTCATTTTTCTATATAACATTTTTTGAACAGTTTGAATTTGAATTTGAAAATATGACAACTTCAAACAACATTTTCAAATACTAAATGATTTCAATTGAAAAAGTCATCAACAACAAAATTGTATAACTCATCAAGATCTAAAACTTTTATTTTGATCATTTCTTCATTCGACAAAGTGATAGTAACATTGTTCACAAAATTGACATATCTCTTATCTGGTTTTATAAACTATAAAACATATATGTAAAATTTATGAATAATGTCACTAAAACTTTGTCGGATGAAGAAATGACAAAAATAAAAGTTTTAGATCTTGATGAGTTATACAATTTTGTTGTTGATGACTTTTTGAATTGAAATCATTTAGTATTTGAAAATATTGTTTGAAGTTGTCATATTTTCAAAATCAAATTCAAACTGTTCAAAAAATATTATATAGAAAAATGACCAAACTAAAAGTTATAGATCTTGATGAGTTATACAATTTTGTTGTTGATAATTTTTCCATTTGAAATCATTTACTACCCGTAAAATTATTTTGACTCATAAAATGAATTATTATACTGCAGTTAATTATTTTGCTATAGTTCAACTTACAAATATAAACATTTCATAAGAAAAAAATACTCATTGGTGATGGGCTTTTAGTTAATGCCCGATAGAGATTAAGTTATCTCAATCGGGCATTAGTATATAGCCCGTCACTGATGAGTCATCTGTGACGGGCCTAGATGTTATCTCAATCGGATCTTAAGTTGGTGCCCGTCACGGATGACCCTTATCTGTGACGGGCCTAAATTATAGCCCGTCACAGATAAGTGTCATCTGTGACGGGCTTAAGTTTAGGCCCGTCACAGATGGATGACCCTTATCTGTGACGGGCCTAAATTATAGCCCGTCACAGATAAGTGTCATCTGTGACGGACTCAAGTTGGTCATCTGTGACGGGCCTAAACTTGAGCCCGTCACAGATGACACTTATCTGTGACGGGCTATAATTTAGGCCCGTCACAGATAAGGGTCATCCGTGACGGGCCTAGTTGTTATCTCAAACGGGCCTCAAATTGGTGCCCGTCACGGATGATGGTCATCCGTGACGGGCCCCAACTTGAGGCCCGTTTGAGATATGAAATGTTATCTCAATCGGGTCTCAAATTGGTGCCCGTCACGGATAGTGTCATCCGTGACGGGCCTAAGTTTTATGCCCATCTAACATGTCTGTGCGACCATATCTCAATCGGGCACTTTTTCGACCCGATTGAGATGACTTCCTTGTGACAGCCCGTTATTTTCAGGCATATTAGAGGCCGTCACAGATGGAAGGATGTGTACTAGTGGCACCATCAAAGGATCAAGTCTTCATGGTCGGCGTAGAATTGGGCAGTTTAAACTTTGTGTTTGGTTTGTATGTGCAATGCATTGAACATACTGTTGGTCCATTGCTCTGTACTGCTTAATGC
>BDMV01000008.1:2808319-2820274 GCA_008326285.1 Oryza officinalis
AAAATTGTTTTTGGCTAGAAATAAGTGTTAAAGTCCTAAAGACACAATACTAAAATGTATGGGTCAAAAGGCAAGTTTCCTCAGCAGTTTGTTACATTAACAGCAGGACAGGGCTTGATAGCATTTTTATTCATACTGAATTATGACATAATATCTGTTAGATGAACATGAATAGGGTGGCCTACGGAATGATGTATTTATTTCATAGGTTTGATCCATGAATTGTGGTTCGATTTTAAGAAGAATTTTATCCAAAGTTTAGACTAAAGGCTTCAAAATGTTTAATCACTTTAAGGAGGTCTTGATGGATGATCCAACTTCAGTTTGGAGATATATGGAATGCATGTAGATTTAATTATACACTATCATTAGTTCCAATACTCAGTACTCTCTTTAAAACTGTAGTTTCTTTCTTATTATTTATTTTGTCATTACTTAAAAATCCCATGTGCACTGGCGTACCTTGGTTGTACCATATGAATTTCTGAACTGCCTTTAGTTTTTATTTTGTATGGATATGTCAATAGAATTTTTCTCTTTTCCATTTATTTATTTCTTGCCTATATGAATCCCTTGTGCAACTTACTATGGCTGTCTGCACTGAAGTGTTTTCAATGAATGGAATGGAAATTTCAATGAAGTTTGATTTTTTATTCACGAATATTAATTATTTATTCTTCTACGAATGAAAATGGATTGCTTTCGGTATATATTGGGTCTACAAAATGTTAAAGTTGAAGTGAAATATATTGTGGGAAACGTGCATTTGCACGTACACGATTACTACTAGTACAACATAAATATCCATGATTTGAGACAATTGCATAAGAACTGCTGTAGTAAAAAACAAGCAATCTTGTACTCTTGTCTACAGTATGTACAGGCCATATTCCATTTCTATTGAATTTAGCTTATTATATTTAGTTCCTGTTGTTTACACCTTTGTGTTGCGTATTATTTTGCATTTAACTTTGAACAGCCCATTTTACATGTTGGGTGGGGTGGTGGGGGGGGGGGGCTCCCGGCTCCCCAACAAGACAACAGTTACCATGTTGGGTAAGAGTTTTCTTCTCTTGGTGGATTTTGAGTTTAAAGTTCTTTCAACTTTGACAATTCACAATTCCAGTCTCTCAAGGACCAGGACACCTGCTCAAAACATGCAAAGTATATGCTTTATCGTAATCAGACACTGAAGAGAATGGCAGGATAAATCTTCCTAGGCAAACTAAAATGGGAGTGAAATTCAAATCATGGCATAAATGCACATACATTACTCACATCGGCAATTAGACTACTCTAAAAAAAATCAATGGTTCATGAGTTGTACATCCCATTCAAGCATCACCTCTAAATTAATAACAAATCAAATGAATTAAACATTACAAGAACTGATGTTTGAGCAACGAAGACGAGTCCTTTGAACCAGCTGAGGTAGATGTGTTAGAGGAACTCGAGGTGTGAGTGATGTAACCACTGGTCGTCGACGATGACTGTGTCGCACTTAAGGACGACATTACTGTGGACGACATGAAGAGACCCTCCACCGAGGCCACTGGCGGCGCATATGTTGGCACAGGCATCTTGGCAGGTAGCACCGGTAGCTGCCCACTGGACTGGAGCATGGCCATGGCTGCTTTGATAGACGGCCGTGCACTTGGGTCTGGATGTGCACACCAAAGCCCCACAGCGATGACACGCTCCATCTCCGGCACGTCGTAGTCACCGTTGAGCCGCTCGTCAGCTGCCAAGACAACATCTCCTTGGCCGTATAGATCCCAAGCCCACTCGACCAACCGGAAGATGCCATATTTCTGGTTATCCTGTAGGCTCATCGGCCTCCTTCCGCATGCCACTTCTAGTAGGACGATGCCGAAGCTATAAACATCGGACTCTGCGCTTGCTCTGCCGGTGATCACGCATTCAGGGTCGACATAGCCCGGTGTCCCGGAGACGGCGGTCATTGTCTGCATCCCCACGGCATGGTCGATGAACCTTGCAAGCCCGAAGTCGCCTAGCTTGGCATTGAAGGACTCATCCAGCATGACATTGCTCGGCTTGATGTCGCGGTGCACGACACACTGTTCCCACTCCTCATGGAGATAGAACAGTGCTGATCCAAGCCCAAGAACAATCTTAACCCTGTGACAAGTTAAAACCAAGTTAGCTGAGTTAAACATGCCGATTAATTTGAAATCACAAAGGAAGTTTAGATGAAGTTAGAGAGAACAGTTACTAACCTCATTGGCCATGTCAGGAAGGTGCCATTGCCGTGGAGGTGGATGTCGAGGCTGCGGTTGGGGACTAGCTCGTAGACGAGCAGGAGCTCGTCGCGGCCATGGCACCAGCCAATGAGCTGCACCAGATTGCGGTGGCGCAACCGGCTTATCACCTTGATCTCCGACCTATACTCTTTCTTCCCTTGCTTGGAGGAATCTTTGGCGAACCTCTTAATGGCAACGGCGAGGCCCTGCTCTCTCAGGAATCCCCTGTACACGGCGCCGAAGCCGCCTTGCCCAAGCTTCTCCTCTGCTGCAAAGCTCTTCGTCGCCTCGACGAGATCGTGGTATGGGATTTGCCTTGGCCCCATGCCCATCTCGATCTCCACGATGGGTTCGCCATCATCGTCCCCATCCAAGCTTACGCTCTCCGCCTCCTCTGCCTGCCTCCTCTTCTTTATCCGACGTCGCCGTACGACGACCGCTGCCGTAGCGAAGAGGAGCACGGCGAACAGCACTGCGCCGATGGTTGCTCCCGCTAAAACTCCGACACGTCCGGAACTGGAGGTGGTTGGGGTTGGGGAAGGCGGTGGCGGAGACGGTGGGGTGGCTTTCGGCTCCAGCGACGAGCTGAAATACCAAGAACGCAGCTGATGCAGCTCAACGGATGTGGTCGTGGAGGCAGAGAAGCCAACGGAGACCTGCTCCGGCAACACGCTCTTGAGGTCAACCTTATAGCTAAGGTTGTAAGCCTGGTGTCGGGGGCCATCAGGCCCATCACCGAGCCGTAGCGCCATAGACAGGATGCTCGAGACGTTGTTGTACTCGATCACGGCGGTCATGTTCCCAAGGAGGGTGAAGCTGGGTAAGGTCAAGGTTTTGTTGGATATGAGGGAGTTGACGTCGATGCCGATGTGGTCATAGGTGTCGTGGGGGTCCTGCACATCGGTGTTGTTGAAGGTGTCGAACTCCACCGCGACGAACCGGCTGTTGCCGGACGCGATGGTGTCCGGGCTTTGGTCGGTGAGGCCGAGGTTGTAATCGCCGGACCTTGCTGGCATCTGGGACCGGTAGGCGGCGAGGAAGAAGGCCATGCCGGCACCCTTGTTGTTGATGCCCAGCGGCGGCGGCGGGTCGATGACGAAGGAGAAGCGTGTGGTGAAGCTGGCAACCTCGCCGGTGTCCTTGTCCCAGAGGAGCATCGGCCGGGCGTCGTACGACGCCCGGCCGATGCTGCGACCTATCCCTATCGTGCTGTTGATGCTCGCGCTGATGTCGATTATTCCGCCGTCGATGGAGGCGTCGCCTTCGAGCCTGATGGTTCTCCGGTCGTCCTGGGTGAAGGTGGAGTAGTTGAACGACAAGGCAGCGGCAGGAGCCGGAGGCAGGTCGTAGCAGACGGAGAAGAAGACGATGAGGCCGACAACGCAAGTGGTGGTCGCCGATGTGATTGGCGAAAAACCAGCCATCGTCGCCGGCCGGCCGGCGTTACTACGCCGTCGCTACTGGCTGGAGGTCTGGATGAACACGGTGGAGTTGAGAGTGGTTTGTAGACATGATGATTTTTATCCAATTTTTCCATGGGCACTGTTCACACTTTTCACACGCGCGATATATAGCCTGTAAAGACTGGAAGAACGAGTCTGCCGAGCTAGTCTGGAACAAACAAGTCTGGTGGATTTTCCAGCTACGTGCACTCTAAAAGGGAATTACGTCTGGTAGTAATTGATATATAGCATAGCATAGCTGTTGGTTTAGGTGACAAGATAATATGGGTATGTTCAGTTTGTTACCACTTTCAACCTTATCAAATTTTTTATTACTAAATTTTGGTAAGACAATAAACTAAACATATTTCAACCATTATTATCTTATCAAATTTTAATAGTTTTAGAATCTTCCTCTCTTAAAACACTATCAAAATTTAATAAAGACATAAAAACAAACAAAACCAACACTACCAAAATTTGATAATACTAAAATATACCAAAATTTTGTATGATTTATTTGGACAACAAAGTAAACTAACCCTATAATCCCGGATGGTATCTGAAGGACGACTGAATCAGTAGCTGGTTAATTGTTTGGTTTTCGTCGTGAGATCAGGTCTCCCGTCATCGTTCATTCAATCCAATCCGGTGTTCAGTTCACGTACGCCAAACACTGATGGACTGAGCCGCTCGTTGGAAAAGGCCGGATGACGCCGTCCTCCTAGATGTTTTCTTTTTAATGGCAAAAGCTTTGCCTCGTATGTATTCCTCCTACACGTTAGACTAGCTCACAAACGATGGAAGAAAAGTAGTTTTAAATATATTTTTTTGCAGCAATTGAATATGACTGTATTTACACTTTTGAGTTAAAAAAACAATGTCATAAGCACAATTAGATCGAAAGAGTTACTATTTGATAATTAGCAGTTCAATCAACAAATAAAAAAATGGTGTCGCCGTTAGGTGGTGAATGTAATTAAGAAATCTGTCCTAGTTAAGACCGGCTGAGAAAAACACCCAAATATATTGAGTGCAACACCATCCTCTTCTCTCCTCTAGTGCCTCTTTTAACTGCAACACCGCGGATGCTCTGACAGTGTCAAAGGTCCGGTTGATGAGGCCAAATCGTCAATTTTTCTAATCCCTGAGTTGTAGGCAGATAAAAAACGCCTGTGTAAATGGATCAGTAACCAAAGAACAGCAAACAGGCTAGAGCACAAGCAGCACCAATGGCCGATTTTGCCACGAGTTCACACATACGAGGCTCCCTCAAACCTTTAGCGTAGCCCAATTTTATATTTAATTGCATGTCAACCAGAATTCAAACTCGAAATATTTGGCTTTGATACTATATTAAATCGCATGCACTAAGTTGAACCTAAAAACCTAACCTGACGGAAAAAAAACAATTTATTTCATATTTCAACAACCAGAGTACCAGTCATTCAGACAAGTAGTACTATGGAAATTATCTGAAAATGCAGAATCGATCCACTATTACCCGGCAGAAACAGCAACCGGTCTACACTGACGCGGTCAGGTTTGGCGTGATGGAAAGAGTCTCTGTGCAATCTGCGCGTTGTTCACCTAATAGATCACTGATGACTGATATGCTGAGCTCCGGCTTTGACCTTATCCCGTGTTTCTGCTCATCTTCTGGAAAATTTTTCTATGTAAAAATATGTTGATATAGATAGCGGTGGCAGGTGTAGAAAAGACAAGGGTGAACATCTGGAGAAGATGCCGTGATTCTTCTAATGGGCGTGTTTCGCTTTCGCGCATAAAATACTGGGTGTTAATACGTGTGGAACAAACCAGTTGATGCTTATAATTTTCCAGGTGGTTAGTGTGATTGAAACATGCCCAGGCAACTTAATTAAGGGCCATACGTAATATTAATAAGGAAAAGTCTCTGCATGTTGCTAGTAATTAATATCGTCACTCTTGTCGTTGCTCCGGTTGGATCAAGAAATTGAGGAGCAATCATGAAACCATCCAATGATCACGCTCTCACTCTGTCGCTCGTAGAGTAATTGTTGCTGTTCCTTACACTGCTTCCCTCTGTCTGTCTCAACACATAGACGTGCATCTGCTGTTGTTGATGACAGAGATGCAGATTAGCAGCAACTAGGCTCGACAGGAGTCACATGACAGAGATGCAGATTGCAAAGAGAAAGAAGTTTACTTTATGGTCCCTCAACTATGGTTTATTTGTGTCCGTAGACTGTAAAATTGAGTATAGTGTGTCCACCAACTATTGAAACCAGTGTAAATCATGCTATCCAGAATTGTCCTCCAATTATTTGCACTAGTTTTAAAATTTGGATGATGTTTCATACCAGGTTTTGCTGTTGAGGGATCGCAATAAAACTTAATCCATAGTTGAGGAAAGTGAAGTAGACCTTTTTTCTCCAGAGAGAATATGTCTTGGTGGGTGGGCCTGTCATGCAGGCCGTGGCCCAATCCGCTCTTCCAAAAAAATAATTCTAGCCCAGCAACTAACTGGGCTCCCAAGCGTTGTCGTGTCTCTACATCAGCGGCGGCAAGCAAACGCTGCACTTTTTCCTGCATTTTGCTTTACGCCGCTGGCGACCAATGGAATTTTTTGTATTTTTAGAATTTTTTTTTTAATATTTACAGAAATATTATAGCGCCGAAAAAATTTGCAAAAATAGACCCTGCGGCCCTTCGCAAGGGCGGCAAGCCGACGTGGCACACGCGCGTAGGACGGCGCGGGACGGCCGTCAAGGAGGAGCTGGCCATTTTGCGCTTTGCCCCCTTGCCGCCCTGGCAGAGGGCGGCAAGGCCATTTTGCAGGCGGCCCCTTGCCGCCCTCTGCAAGGGCGGCAGGCCTAGCCACCTATAAATCCCAGCCGGCCTCCTGAAACCAAGCCATTCTCTCCCTCACCTCTCCACATTAAAAAAAAAAGGAGAAGGGGAGGAGAAGAAAAGAAGAGGCGAAGCCCTGCCGGTTTCAATCTTCGATTTCAGGTAATATTCGTAGATTATATACGTGACTAAATATATGATGTTAACTAGGATATCACTTGTATTTTTGTAAAACTTTCGTTGGATAAATGCATTGTATGAAATAGGGTTTTACCTGTGGTACTATATAAATATATATTGTTAGATGTAGGTAACTTAGTAGATCTGTAGTATTTGTAGTTATTAGGTTTGTAGTTTTAAATGTTGTTGAGTAACATTGCAATAGAATATATAAAAATTTAGGTACGTTGCAAAGAAGATATTACACTGTAGTCGTTTATTATGTAAAATAACGGCCTAGTAATTAACTTTACAGATATGTCCAGTAAACTTATATTTCAACTATACCATGGTCAAGGAAACGTCCGTTATGGGCCAACTGGGGTAGATCTGTCAGAATTTATTGTAACAGCAAGGGGAATTGATAGGCCAGCTGAGAGGAGTGTACCTTCTATAAAAAAATGGTTGATGCGGGGCTTGGGAGTTGATCCACAGACTAGTGACATTACAATCTATGTTGTAGTAAGTCGGGCAACAGAGGGTTTTTATTGGGAACTAATGCCGGTTCAAAACTCTGGGATGTGGAGATGGTATGTGGAGAATGCATTGCAACGTGGGTGGCCTCTAGCTATGGTTCCGTATGTTCATCCGAAGGATCCAAGTGTACAGATGAACATGGATGATGGCGAGGGGCCAAGTGCAGAAGTGAATGAGATTGAAGTGGATCAGGTCAATGCACCAGAGGAAGATGGAGTAGCTCCAGTAGTAGCTCCAGTAGGCATGCAACCTGGTGGAGTGGCTGACGAGGGGGAGACTGTGGGTGCCATTGTGGACGAAATGGAAAAAGAGGATCGTGACAACGAGCGTGTGGAGGAAGATGATTCGTCAGATGATGACGAGAACAATATTAATCCAGCTGAATGGGCTAGTGATGATTTTTCTGGTTTGGTCATCTCTGAAGGGGAAAATGTGAGATGGGAGTACAAGGAAAACGAGATTATCGAGGGAGCGAGGTATGGTAATGGAGAAGACATGAAGGAGGCGGTGAAGCATTATGCAGTGTCACTTCATAGGGAGTTTTGGGTTGCCAAGTCTAACCGGACACAATATGAAGTTAGGTGTGTTAATGAAAAAGATGGGTGTCCGTGGAGAGTGCACGCCTATAAGGGGAAATGGAAGGACTACTGGACAGTGTCGGTCGTTACGAAACATACTTGTTATCTACCTGGTGTTCAGAAATACCACAGGAACATTACATGTGCATTTGTTGCATCTGAGATGTATGCGCATGTCGTGGACAATCTGGCATATGAACCGAAGTCAATAATCCGACATATCGAACAGACATTCAAGTATACAATTAGCTATGCCAAGGCGTGGAGGGCCAAACAGAAAATAATAGAGATGAGATTTGGAACTTATGAAGCCTCATATGACAATTTGCCACGTCTGCTATCTGTTATCCAACAAAGAAACCCTGGGACCTCTTGTGCACTCAAGACATTCCCCTCAATTGAACATCCTGGCAAGACTGTGCTGCAAAGAGCGTTCTTAGCTCTACATGCATGCAAGATGGCATTCGTGCACTGTCGTCCAGTTCTTTGTATTGATGGCACATTTTTGACCGGGAAGTATCGGGGCCAGATACTAACAGCAATTGGGGTAGATGGGAACAATCAGGTATTACCGTTGGCATTTGCTTTTGTCGAGAGCGAGAACACCGACAGCTGGTACTGGTTCCTCCATCTGGTTAAGACAGAAGTTGTTGGTATGAGGCCCAATGTGTGTCTAATACATGACAGGCACGCCGGTATGCTTCGAGCGATAGAAGAGTTAAAGTTTGGGAGTATGGAAAGAGGATACCCTGGCCAGTGGGAAGATGTACAAAGCAGGTGGTGCATGCGTCATATGGGAGCTAATTTCTTCAAGCAATTTAAGAACAAGGAGTTGATGAACATGTTCAAGAGGCTATGCAATCAGAACCAGGAGAAAAAATTCAATGAGCTTTGGAAGAGATTAGATGAGTTGACAGGCAAATGTAGTGACCAGCGTGCAACAAGACCAGCGGCCGCTGTACCTGACCCTCCTCAAGCACTCGGAGCTCTCCCAACAGACAGTGTAACATTGGTTAGAAGAACTGGGGAGCAAATTCGAAAATTTTCTCAGTGGATTGAGAATGAGCCAAAAGAGAAATGGGCTAAGACTTATGACACAGGTGGTGCTAGATATGGTATAATGACAACAAATTTGGCGGAAGTTTACAACTGGGTGATGCGCGGTGTCCGTGGACTCCCACTAGTTGGTATAGTGGAGTTCATTTTACATGGGACATGCAAGTATTTCAGGGAGCGGTTCCAAGCAGTTTTTCCCTCTATGCCGAACAACAACATTTTATTTGGAACTTTCATGGAGAAAAAACTAGCGGAGTGGCGTGCAAAGGCCATGAAACATCGAGCTCTAGTGCAAGGTACCCAACAACACAGGTTTGAGGTACTCTGCCAAGACAAGGCAGGCAGGGGTATCTACCGCAAGAGAGTAAAGCAGGAGTGCGTTCTCAAAGACGACGGCACATGTCACTGCTCCTGTAGAAAGCCGACGCTGCTCCACAGGCCATGCACCCATGTCATTTCCGCGGCATCTGAGTGTGGCATCCAAGATGCAGTATATGTGTCACAATACTTCTCCAAGCAAGCAATATATCACACATGGAGTGGCGAGATTTTTGGCTTCGGTGTAGCTGGGGAGTTCACAAAGATTAACGATCCGATAATCTATATTCCTGACCCAACGAAACTCCGAGACAAGGCGGGACGGAGGAAGACTCGGCGCATCCGCAACGATATGGACGAGTCGGAGGCAGGCAGGGTGAAGCGGTGCAGCAAATGCGATGAACGTGGCCACACCTACAAGTATTGTCCTGAAGACAAGGAAAAACCAAGTGCGGCAGAGGCAGGTCTATCAGGATCAGCAGCAGATGGAGCTCGCCCTACGGGTGAAGGCACTACTTCAAGGCGACCCCGTCCTAGACGTTCTCGTGGAACGTCCGGTTACGTGGTGTAGTTCGTGTGTTGTATGTTGGCAAAAGGCTTTGCTTGTAATTTCGTTCGAACTTATCGATATGTTCGCATTGTGTTGTGTTGCGAACCACTTGTTAGACTTCCGCATGTAATGTCTTTATGTTTTACGGCTTGTAATTTTGTTTTATGTTATTTCATTCTCGTTACGTGCCTTTGTGTAACGAAAGTTATGTTCTCAATAATCTGCACTCTTGCATGTCTCTATAAGTATTCTTCCGTTTCAGATAACTTGTTTTTACAATTATATTATTACCTTCTTATTTACCCTAACATGTAACACGTTATTTGCAGAGATGGCACATCCTGAGTTGTTGGATCCGGCGATAGATCAGCGCCACCGGTCGTACCTTACTGCGGTGGAGGGGGCTCAGCTTGGGACGTTCCGTCCACGGTCGTCACGCGAGCGACTTTTGGTTCACGACTCCTTCGTCGAGAGGTATGGTTTTACTGTGTTCACGACACCGGGCTTACCTTACTACGGTGGAGGGGGCTTAGCAATGTGTTCATTTTAACGTCTGGTATTATTTCGCTTTCGCAGGTTGCGTGAGGCCGGTCTCTTACCGTTGGCTCGGCTAGTTGAGGCCGCCACCGGCGACGCTGACGTGACGAGACGTTGGGATCCGGACAGGTCCCTCCTAGCAGCGTTGGTCGACCGGTGGAGGCCGGAGACGCACACTTTTCACCTGCCGTGTGGTGAGGTAGCCCCTACCCTGCAGGATGTCTCGTACTTGTTGGGGCTACCGCTCGCGGGAGACGCTGTCGGGCCAGTTGACATGGGTGTGGACTGGAAGGACGAGCTGACGGCACGTTTCGCACCCGTGCAGCGCCTACCAGGTCTACCGCTCGAGCCGTTGCAGCAGCACCGCAACACCGGGCCTACGAAGAGGTGGCTGCTTCAGTTCACTGTAAGTTCTTTCTACCTAAACTGACGTGTATTATGTACGTAACTTGTAAAGTGCCTAACATTTCATCCAACGCTTGCAGGTTGACCAGCTACCGGAGGAGGCCGACGAGTACTCCTTCAGCCGTTGTTTGGAGGCGTACTTGTTGTGGCTTTTTGGGTGGGTGATGTTCTGTGGTAGTCACGGACACTCGGTCGACCGGGGTCTCGTGCACTACGCCAGGAGCATCGCCGACGCCGCGGTCGGTGAGGTGCCTCAGTGGAGTTGGGGCTCCGCGTTGCTGGCGGCTCAGTACCGTGGCCTCTGCGAGGCTTGTACCAGGACGGACCCTGGCGCGATCTTCGGTGGGTGCCCTCTCTTCATTTCTCTTTGGGCGGCTGAGAGGTTTGCGATCGGCCGCCCCCTTGTGGAGCACCACCCTTACGACGCGTCGCTGTACGAGAACAGACCGGCGGTCGACTACCCAACGATGGGTACTCTGTGGTGCCGGCGTCAGGTACGTCGCTAGTATTTGGTAATGTTGTCCTACTATTGTTAACTTCATCCTACGTCACACTGACCTTATTGTATTGCAGCGCCGATGGGCTCACGTGCAGGTTAGGCGGTCGTACGCGGAGTTTGTGATGGAGTTCGACCGCCTTCTGCCGACGGACGTAGTGTGGGAGCCCTACAGTGCCATGCTTACCCACAGTCGGGCGCCGCTAGGCCTGTCCACACTCTGCACGAGGGACCAGGCATACTGGATGACTACGGTTCCGATGGTGTTCGACATCTGTGTCGAGCCGCACGCACCTTACCGCGTGATGCGGCAGTTCGGCTTCCGTCAGTCCTTTCCAGTACCGTTTCCGGCGGGCGTCACGGCTGCCGTTCACCGGTAAGCCGTTTTACTACGATTTAATATGTTGCATTAACATCGGGCTGTCCATAATAATTTGCTTTGTTTGTCGTTCGCCCTAATACAATACATTAATTTGCAGGTACTCGTGCAAGGGTCAGCACTCAGCTGGTCACTGGCCTACCAAGTTGGGGCCTTTTCTCGACGACTGGTTGCTTGCTACCGAGGAGGTCGTGGACCACGCGGGAGAGCCACACACGGAGGAGGGGTATCAGGCGTACCTACGTTGGTACCAGCCACGCACCCGTACTAGAGTCACCTTCGCTCCGACGGAGCAACAGGCCCACGCCGCGAGCGCCAGAGACCTCTACGCCAGGCACCGCGACTAGGACTTCGCTCGTGCGGTGAGTACCTTGCATCGCACCATCGTCTCATCATCCTTTCTGT
>BDMV01000008.1:2822005-2834049 GCA_008326285.1 Oryza officinalis
TTGCTAGATTAGATTGGCTAAGGTATCCACCACCCTGAAAATCAGTCAAGGGCTTGATTGTCTAGGTCTTGCGTTTCTTTTCATACTTAGTGCTGCATCAGTTCGGTTTGACCTACTAAGTCGTGATTAGAACCGTAATCTCTAGCCTGCTTGTTGGCTGCCAATAAGGGTTTCATCGGGGTTTCAGCCGATGAGTTATCTGGACGTTGCATCGGCCTAAGAGTTTTATATATAGATTGGATCTGGCCGATGACAACAGAGTATATATTGTTTATCTGCTTGTTGAGAGTTTATGCCATCGGACTTCTGGCCGATGTGTGCTTTAATCTTCATATCAAATGTTTATCTTATATTTATCTGGATTATGCTATATCATATTGCTACATCATCATGTTATCGTCAGCCGATCGTCTCTATATAGATATTTGTTCAGTACATCGGCTGGAATTGTGCCATCGGCTCATCGGCCGATCGGTTGTTTTGGCTATCGGCCTATCGGCCGATACGTTTTTGCCCTATCGGCCTATCGGCCGATAGACTTTCTGTTATGTTGTTTTGCATATCTTGTCAGTGGCAGGATCAAACTGACTGGCACGCCCGCGCTTCATCAATTTTAGGACCTGCACTGGAGCTAAGCAGATCTCCCAGGCCTTCGTGTGTCTGCACGCCGGATCCTCATCGGCGGTACGTATTTGGCGTCAACACATTTTTGGCACGCCCGGTGGGACCGTGTTCTTGACAACAGATTTTTACACGGTTCGTGGAACCCACAATTGCAACAATATGTCTGATCAAGAAGTCAAGGCCAAGGAAGAACAATCCCTCCAGCCGATGGATAAAAAGGAAGAACAATTTCTCAAGTCGGTAGAGGAAGAAGAAGAGCTGATGGATGATGAGACACTTCAAAAGACAGTTGATGAAATTGTTCGTCGCACTGTGTTTGCTCGATCTGGAGTTTTGGTGAGTACATTGCATGGTTTGATCGAGAAAATAGTTCCCAGAGTGATTGCCTTAAGAAATCAGATTGGGGGGCAAATCGACGAACAATTTCAGCATCAGCAACAACGACATTGGCTTGGGGGGCAAATAGATCAGCATCAGCCTGGAGAGCTACATCAACAATATCGGCCAGAAGATATTCAAAGATATCAGTCTAAAGAAGATTGGGCCGATATGATTGCAAAAGTAATAGAGGAACAGTTTGGAATTAGACCTAAGGGACATATTTCTATGTATCGGCTGCCGTATCCTGAGTGGTTCGATAGGGTTCCACTTCCAGGCCGATACAAGATTCCAGACTTTTTCCAATTCTCAGGGCAAGGTAATATGACTACAATGGAACATATCAGCCGATTTTTAGCTCAGTGTGGGGAGGCATCGGCTGAAGAAGCTCTGAGGGTTAGATTTTTTCCATTATCTTTGACTGGATCGGCCTTCACATGGTTTGCGTCATTGCCACCAAATTCAATCAGAGGTTGGGCCGATCTTGAGAAGCAATTTCATCAGTACTTCTTTGCTGGGGACAATAAGTTGAAGTTTTCAGATTTGATTTTAGTCAAACAGCAAGAAGGGGAATCGGCTGTGGAGTATATTCAAAGATTTCGTGATGTCCGCAACCGATGTTATAGTTTGAGCCTAAGTGATGAACAACTAGCAGATCTTGCG
Organism: Oryza officinalis; assembly: GCA_008326285.1. NCBI lineage: Eukaryota > Viridiplantae > Streptophyta > Magnoliopsida > Poales > Poaceae > Oryza > Oryza officinalis. The sequence goes on from BDMV01000008.1 coordinate 2,823,671, forward strand.
TTCCAAGGGTTGTCAGCGCCTATCAAAGATAGATTCTTTTTCCATGAGTTTGACAGCCTGGCTCATCTAATACAGAAGGTATCGGCTTACGAGAGCCGATGTCAAGAAGAAGAGAAGAATCAGTTTTGGGGCGATCAAGGCAAGGGTAATTTTGAAGCATGACTTCTCATACTCCAAAACTGGGGGGCATGTGTTAACACCAGAATTTGGTAAGCCCCGAAGTCCTCATCGGCCCAGGATCTATATCGGCTCAAAGCTAGTATCGGCCTAGAGTTCTACATCGGCCGATGGGGGTTATCTCAAACCAACCACCAATAGCAGTCGGATTCTTGTTAGATTCGGGAAGATCTTATCCAGAGAAGACCGAGTTTGAGGAGGATGCGGCTTGTATCTCTTAATTAGGAAGAGTTTGTTAGTTTTCTGTTTTATCTTTAGGAAAGTGTGTTAGTGTCCGGCAAGGACTTTATCTTTTTCCTTTTATCTTTAGGAAAGTTTGAGTTGTATTCTGTTAGGATTTTTGTTAGCCTATGGGTATAAATATGTAAGCCCGTAGTTCATGTAATTTTTATCTCACGATCAATACAACTTCGGCGCATCGCCAACCTTTTACTTTCGTCTTCTTCGGCGAGTTCATGCCCTTCTCACGAGGGGTAAGTCTCGTTATGGCTGCCTGCGTTGTCGGGGCTAGGGCTTCGTCGTTCTGATCTCAACAACGTAAGCACCTATTATCATATATCTTAGTCAATCTGGTTTGGCTTCTCGATTTAGTCTTATCGGCCAAGATTCGCTTTAGGGTTTATGCCGGTATCGACTAAATTGCTTTGCTAGATTAGATTGGCTAAGGTATCCACCACCCCGAAAATCAGTCAAGGGCTTGATTGTCTAGATCTTGCGTTTCTTTTCATACTTAGTGCTGCATCAGTTCGGTTTGACCTACTAAGTCGTGATTAGAACCGTAATCTCTAGCTTGCTTGTTGGCTGCCAATAAGGGTTTCATCGGAGTTTCAGCCGATGAGTTATCTAGACGTTGCATCGGCCTAAGAGTTTTATATATAGATTGGATCTGGCCGATGACAACAGAGTATATATTGTTTATCTGCTTGTTGAGAGTTTATGCCATCGGACTTCTGGCCGATGTGTGCTTTAATCTTCACATCAAATGTTTATCTTATATTTATCTGGATTATGCTATATCATATTGCTATATCATCATGTTATCGTCAGCCGATCGTCTCTATATAGATATTTGTTCAGTACATCAGCTGGAATTGTGTCATCGGCTCATCGGCCGATCGGTTGTTTTGGCTATCGGCCTATCGGCCGATACGTTTTTGCCCTATCGGCCTATTCGGCCGATAGACCTTCTGTTCTGCTATTTTGCATATCTTGTCAGTGGCAGGATCAAACTGACTGGCACGCCTGCGCTTCATCAATTTTAGGACCTGCACTGGAGCTAAGCAGATCTCCCAGGCCTTCGTGTGTCTGCACGCCGGATCCTCATCGGCGGTACGTATTTGGCGTCAACAGGCTCCCGCCGTCGGCTCGGCCGCTTTTCTTCCCATCGGCTCCCGCCGTCGGCTTCGGCCGCCAGGTCTGCATCGGCCGCATTTCTTCCCGTCGGCTCTCGTCGTCGGCTTCGGCCGCCAGCCTGCATCGGCCTATCGGCCTCCGGCCCATCGGCCGCTAGGCCCATCGGCCAACCCCCGCGCACCGATCGGCCGTGGGCCAATTCTTTGGGCCATCGGCCGGTCCATCGGCTCCCCTTGGCCCAACAGCCTCCCTTGCTCGGCCCAGGCCGATTCCCTTCGGGCCGCCGGCCCAATTAATTCGGCCGCGCCCGTTCTATTCTTTTGGGCTGCCCTTAGCCGCCCAAAATAAAGTCCAATTTCAGTCCCTCCTTCGTTTCTTTTTCCAGGGAATTATTAAGTAATTATTAATTCCTTTTCTTTATTCCAGAAAATCCTTAATCTTCGGAAATTCATATCTTTTCAACCGTTCGTCCGATTGACTCCGTTCCACCTCCTGTAAATCCGTAAAATCGAGATCTACCTAGTGGCACGCTTAGTGGTCATTAATAGGGCTTATTTTATCGTTTTGTTGAGTCGTCTCGTTTCGCGTGTAGTCTCGGAGCCCGAAGACCCGCAGTGCGCGGATTTCGAGGAAGAAGCTCAAGATCTCGAGCAAGGCAAGTCACCTTTGATCAATTGAACCCATAATTTAAATTGAGTATTTTGATTCCGCAAACTATGCATGTTTAGGTTACACTTGGCACTCGGCCTCGGTTTGCAATATAACCGCCAGGCCCTACCCATTTGCTGCATTCACCTTCCTTGACATTGAATACCCGAACACCCTTGTCACCCCTCAGGTGATGCCTCGGTATCCGTACCTCGTGTACGAACATCGGGACTCCCCTCAAACCTTAAAATTGATCACCTGGGTAAAACTTGAGTTTACAAAATGCTTGGAAAACCCGACATTTGGGTCGGTGCCTTGAAAACTAAAGTGAGTTTCTAAAACTCGCGGTACGGGAGACGTACTGGAGGTACGGTCTGCTCGTTCTCGCCCTAAGGACCGATTCCTTGGGAATTACATCCAAGCATATGTCAAGTACGACCACATGGGTGATATGGGACGCCCCTGGCTGAGTAACTAGCTAGGCCAGGGAAATCTTGATGCCAAGGGACAAGTGGATTCGCCGGGGTGGTGTCGGGGAGGACCCCTGGGCTTCCTGGCACAGTATGGTCTGGGACCTAACCTGGTGTTGGTCCGTGGGACCCCTCCCGTTGGCATAAGATGACCCTGAGTCGGCTTTCGAAATGCCTTGTCGTGAAAGCCNTTTAAAACTGTAGTTTCTTTCTTATTATTTATTTTGTCATTACTTAAAAATCCCATGTGCACTGGCGTACCTTGGTTGTACCATATGAATTTCTGAACTGCCTTTAGTTTTTATTTTGTATGGATATGTCAATAGAATTTTTCTCTTTTCCATTTATTTATTTCTTGCCTATATGAATCCCTTGTGCAACTTACTATGGCTGTCTGCACTGAAGTGTTTTCAATGAATGGAATGGAAATTTCAATGAAGTTTGATTTTTTATTCACGAATATTAATTATTTATTCTTCTACGAATGAAAATGGATTGCTTTCGGTATATATTGGGTCTACAAAATGTTAAAGTTGAAGTGAAATATATTGTGGGAAACGTGCATTTGCACGTACACGATTACTACTAGTACAACATAAATATCCATGATTTGAGACAATTGCATAAGAACTGCTGTAGTAAAAAACAAGCAATCTTGTACTCTTGTCTACAGTATGTACAGGCCATATTCCATTTCTATTGAATTTAGCTTATTATATTTAGTTCCTGTTGTTTACACCTTTGTGTTGCGTATTATTTTGCATTTAACTTTGAACAGCCCATTTTACATGTTGGGTGGGGTGGTGGGGGGGGGGGGCTCCCGGCTCCCCAACAAGACAACAGTTACCATGTTGGGTAAGAGTTTTCTTCTCTTGGTGGATTTTGAGTTTAAAGTTCTTTCAACTTTGACAATTCACAATTCCAGTCTCTCAAGGACCAGGACACCTGCTCAAAACATGCAAAGTATATGCTTTATCGTAATCAGACACTGAAGAGAATGGCAGGATAAATCTTCCTAGGCAAACTAAAATGGGAGTGAAATTCAAATCATGGCATAAATGCACATACATTACTCACATCGGCAATTAGACTACTCTAAAAAAAATCAATGGTTCATGAGTTGTACATCCCATTCAAGCATCACCTCTAAATTAATAACAAATCAAATGAATTAAACATTACAAGAACTGATGTTTGAGCAACGAAGACGAGTCCTTTGAACCAGCTGAGGTAGATGTGTTAGAGGAACTCGAGGTGTGAGTGATGTAACCACTGGTCGTCGACGATGACTGTGTCGCACTTAAGGACGACATTACTGTGGACGACATGAAGAGACCCTCCACCGAGGCCACTGGCGGCGCATATGTTGGCACAGGCATCTTGGCAGGTAGCACCGGTAGCTGCCCACTGGACTGGAGCATGGCCATGGCTGCTTTGATAGACGGCCGTGCACTTGGGTCTGGATGTGCACACCAAAGCCCCACAGCGATGACACGCTCCATCTCCGGCACGTCGTAGTCACCGTTGAGCCGCTCGTCAGCTGCCAAGACAACATCTCCTTGGCCGTATAGATCCCAAGCCCACTCGACCAACCGGAAGATGCCATATTTCTGGTTATCCTGTAGGCTCATCGGCCTCCTTCCGCATGCCACTTCTAGTAGGACGATGCCGAAGCTATAAACATCGGACTCTGCGCTTGCTCTGCCGGTGATCACGCATTCAGGGTCGACATAGCCCGGTGTCCCGGAGACGGCGGTCATTGTCTGCATCCCCACGGCATGGTCGATGAACCTTGCAAGCCCGAAGTCGCCTAGCTTGGCATTGAAGGACTCATCCAGCATGACATTGCTCGGCTTGATGTCGCGGTGCACGACACACTGTTCCCACTCCTCATGGAGATAGAACAGTGCTGATCCAAGCCCAAGAACAATCTTAACCCTGTGACAAGTTAAAACCAAGTTAGCTGAGTTAAACATGCCGATTAATTTGAAATCACAAAGGAAGTTTAGATGAAGTTAGAGAGAACAGTTACTAACCTCATTGGCCATGTCAGGAAGGTGCCATTGCCGTGGAGGTGGATGTCGAGGCTGCGGTTGGGGACTAGCTCGTAGACGAGCAGGAGCTCGTCGCGGCCATGGCACCAGCCAATGAGCTGCACCAGATTGCGGTGGCGCAACCGGCTTATCACCTTGATCTCCGACCTATACTCTTTCTTCCCTTGCTTGGAGGAATCTTTGGCGAACCTCTTAATGGCAACGGCGAGGCCCTGCTCTCTCAGGAATCCCCTGTACACGGCGCCGAAGCCGCCTTGCCCAAGCTTCTCCTCTGCTGCAAAGCTCTTCGTCGCCTCGACGAGATCGTGGTATGGGATTTGCCTTGGCCCCATGCCCATCTCGATCTCCACGATGGGTTCGCCATCATCGTCCCCATCCAAGCTTACGCTCTCCGCCTCCTCTGCCTGCCTCCTCTTCTTTATCCGACGTCGCCGTACGACGACCGCTGCCGTAGCGAAGAGGAGCACGGCGAACAGCACTGCGCCGATGGTTGCTCCCGCTAAAACTCCGACACGTCCGGAACTGGAGGTGGTTGGGGTTGGGGAAGGCGGTGGCGGAGACGGTGGGGTGGCTTTCGGCTCCAGCGACGAGCTGAAATACCAAGAACGCAGCTGATGCAGCTCAACGGATGTGGTCGTGGAGGCAGAGAAGCCAACGGAGACCTGCTCCGGCAACACGCTCTTGAGGTCAACCTTATAGCTAAGGTTGTAAGCCTGGTGTCGGGGGCCATCAGGCCCATCACCGAGCCGTAGCGCCATAGACAGGATGCTCGAGACGTTGTTGTACTCGATCACGGCGGTCATGTTCCCAAGGAGGGTGAAGCTGGGTAAGGTCAAGGTTTTGTTGGATATGAGGGAGTTGACGTCGATGCCGATGTGGTCATAGGTGTCGTGGGGGTCCTGCACATCGGTGTTGTTGAAGGTGTCGAACTCCACCGCGACGAACCGGCTGTTGCCGGACGCGATGGTGTCCGGGCTTTGGTCGGTGAGGCCGAGGTTGTAATCGCCGGACCTTGCTGGCATCTGGGACCGGTAGGCGGCGAGGAAGAAGGCCATGCCGGCACCCTTGTTGTTGATGCCCAGCGGCGGCGGCGGGTCGATGACGAAGGAGAAGCGTGTGGTGAAGCTGGCAACCTCGCCGGTGTCCTTGTCCCAGAGGAGCATCGGCCGGGCGTCGTACGACGCCCGGCCGATGCTGCGACCTATCCCTATCGTGCTGTTGATGCTCGCGCTGATGTCGATTATTCCGCCGTCGATGGAGGCGTCGCCTTCGAGCCTGATGGTTCTCCGGTCGTCCTGGGTGAAGGTGGAGTAGTTGAACGACAAGGCAGCGGCAGGAGCCGGAGGCAGGTCGTAGCAGACGGAGAAGAAGACGATGAGGCCGACAACGCAAGTGGTGGTCGCCGATGTGATTGGCGAAAAACCAGCCATCGTCGCCGGCCGGCCGGCGTTACTACGCCGTCGCTACTGGCTGGAGGTCTGGATGAACACGGTGGAGTTGAGAGTGGTTTGTAGACATGATGATTTTTATCCAATTTTTCCATGGGCACTGTTCACACTTTTCACACGCGCGATATATAGCCTGTAAAGACTGGAAGAACGAGTCTGCCGAGCTAGTCTGGAACAAACAAGTCTGGTGGATTTTCCAGCTACGTGCACTCTAAAAGGGAATTACGTCTGGTAGTAATTGATATATAGCATAGCATAGCTGTTGGTTTAGGTGACAAGATAATATGGGTATGTTCAGTTTGTTACCACTTTCAACCTTATCAAATTTTTTATTACTAAATTTTGGTAAGACAATAAACTAAACATATTTCAACCATTATTATCTTATCAAATTTTAATAGTTTTAGAATCTTCCTCTCTTAAAACACTATCAAAATTTAATAAAGACATAAAAACAAACAAAACCAACACTACCAAAATTTGATAATACTAAAATATACCAAAATTTTGTATGATTTATTTGGACAACAAAGTAAACTAACCCTATAATCCCGGATGGTATCTGAAGGACGACTGAATCAGTAGCTGGTTAATTGTTTGGTTTTCGTCGTGAGATCAGGTCTCCCGTCATCGTTCATTCAATCCAATCCGGTGTTCAGTTCACGTACGCCAAACACTGATGGACTGAGCCGCTCGTTGGAAAAGGCCGGATGACGCCGTCCTCCTAGATGTTTTCTTTTTAATGGCAAAAGCTTTGCCTCGTATGTATTCCTCCTACACGTTAGACTAGCTCACAAACGATGGAAGAAAAGTAGTTTTAAATATATTTTTTTGCAGCAATTGAATATGACTGTATTTACACTTTTGAGTTAAAAAAACAATGTCATAAGCACAATTAGATCGAAAGAGTTACTATTTGATAATTAGCAGTTCAATCAACAAATAAAAAAATGGTGTCGCCGTTAGGTGGTGAATGTAATTAAGAAATCTGTCCTAGTTAAGACCGGCTGAGAAAAACACCCAAATATATTGAGTGCAACACCATCCTCTTCTCTCCTCTAGTGCCTCTTTTAACTGCAACACCGCGGATGCTCTGACAGTGTCAAAGGTCCGGTTGATGAGGCCAAATCGTCAATTTTTCTAATCCCTGAGTTGTAGGCAGATAAAAAACGCCTGTGTAAATGGATCAGTAACCAAAGAACAGCAAACAGGCTAGAGCACAAGCAGCACCAATGGCCGATTTTGCCACGAGTTCACACATACGAGGCTCCCTCAAACCTTTAGCGTAGCCCAATTTTATATTTAATTGCATGTCAACCAGAATTCAAACTCGAAATATTTGGCTTTGATACTATATTAAATCGCATGCACTAAGTTGAACCTAAAAACCTAACCTGACGGAAAAAAAACAATTTATTTCATATTTCAACAACCAGAGTACCAGTCATTCAGACAAGTAGTACTATGGAAATTATCTGAAAATGCAGAATCGATCCACTATTACCCGGCAGAAACAGCAACCGGTCTACACTGACGCGGTCAGGTTTGGCGTGATGGAAAGAGTCTCTGTGCAATCTGCGCGTTGTTCACCTAATAGATCACTGATGACTGATATGCTGAGCTCCGGCTTTGACCTTATCCCGTGTTTCTGCTCATCTTCTGGAAAATTTTTCTATGTAAAAATATGTTGATATAGATAGCGGTGGCAGGTGTAGAAAAGACAAGGGTGAACATCTGGAGAAGATGCCGTGATTCTTCTAATGGGCGTGTTTCGCTTTCGCGCATAAAATACTGGGTGTTAATACGTGTGGAACAAACCAGTTGATGCTTATAATTTTCCAGGTGGTTAGTGTGATTGAAACATGCCCAGGCAACTTAATTAAGGGCCATACGTAATATTAATAAGGAAAAGTCTCTGCATGTTGCTAGTAATTAATATCGTCACTCTTGTCGTTGCTCCGGTTGGATCAAGAAATTGAGGAGCAATCATGAAACCATCCAATGATCACGCTCTCACTCTGTCGCTCGTAGAGTAATTGTTGCTGTTCCTTACACTGCTTCCCTCTGTCTGTCTCAACACATAGACGTGCATCTGCTGTTGTTGATGACAGAGATGCAGATTAGCAGCAACTAGGCTCGACAGGAGTCACATGACAGAGATGCAGATTGCAAAGAGAAAGAAGTTTACTTTATGGTCCCTCAACTATGGTTTATTTGTGTCCGTAGACTGTAAAATTGAGTATAGTGTGTCCACCAACTATTGAAACCAGTGTAAATCATGCTATCCAGAATTGTCCTCCAATTATTTGCACTAGTTTTAAAATTTGGATGATGTTTCATACCAGGTTTTGCTGTTGAGGGATCGCAATAAAACTTAATCCATAGTTGAGGAAAGTGAAGTAGACCTTTTTTCTCCAGAGAGAATATGTCTTGGTGGGTGGGCCTGTCATGCAGGCCGTGGCCCAATCCGCTCTTCCAAAAAAATAATTCTAGCCCAGCAACTAACTGGGCTCCCAAGCGTTGTCGTGTCTCTACATCAGCGGCGGCAAGCAAACGCTGCACTTTTTCCTGCATTTTGCTTTACGCCGCTGGCGACCAATGGAATTTTTTGTATTTTTAGAATTTTTTTTTTAATATTTACAGAAATATTATAGCGCCGAAAAAATTTGCAAAAATAGACCCTGCGGCCCTTCGCAAGGGCGGCAAGCCGACGTGGCACACGCGCGTAGGACGGCGCGGGACGGCCGTCAAGGAGGAGCTGGCCATTTTGCGCTTTGCCCCCTTGCCGCCCTGGCAGAGGGCGGCAAGGCCATTTTGCAGGCGGCCCCTTGCCGCCCTCTGCAAGGGCGGCAGGCCTAGCCACCTATAAATCCCAGCCGGCCTCCTGAAACCAAGCCATTCTCTCCCTCACCTCTCCACATTAAAAAAAAAAGNCAACTATACCATGGTCAAGGAAACGTCCGTTATGGGCCAACTGGGGTAGATCTGTCAGAATTTATTGTAACAGCAAGGGGAATTGATAGGCCAGCTGAGAGGAGTGTACCTTCTATAAAAAAATGGTTGATGCGGGGCTTGGGAGTTGATCCACAGACTAGTGACATTACAATCTATGTTGTAGTAAGTCGGGCAACAGAGGGTTTTTATTGGGAACTAATGCCGGTTCAAAACTCTGGGATGTGGAGATGGTATGTGGAGAATGCATTGCAACGTGGGTGGCCTCTAGCTATGGTTCCGTATGTTCATCCGAAGGATCCAAGTGTACAGATGAACATGGATGATGGCGAGGGGCCAAGCGCAGAAGTGAATGAGATTGAAGTGGATCAGGTCAATGCACCAGAGGAAGATGGAGTAGCTCCAGTAGTAGCTCCAGTAGGCATGCAACCTGGTGGAGTGGCTGACGAGGGGGAGACTGTGGGTGCCATTGTGGACGAAATGGAAAAAGAGGATCGTGACAACGAGCGTGTGGAGGAAGATGATTCGTTAGATGATGACGAGAACAATATTAATCCAGCTGAATGGGCTAGTGATGATTTTTCTGGTTTGGTCATCTCTGAAGGGGAAAATGTGAGATGGGAGTACAAGGAAAACGAGATTATCGAGGGAGCGAGGTATGGTAATGGAGAAGACATGAAGGAGGCGGTGAAGCATTATGCAGTGTCACTTCATAGGGAGTTTTGGGTTGTCAAGTCTAACCGGACACAATATGAAGTTAGGTGTGTTAATGAAAAAAATGGGTGTCCGTGGAGAGTGCACGCCTATAAGGGAAAATGGAAGGACTACTGGACAGCGTCGGTCGTTACGAAACATACTTGTTATCTACCTGGTGTTCAGAAATACCACAGGAATTACATGTGCATTTGTTGCATCTGAGATGTATGCGCATGTCGTGGACAATCTGGCATATGAACCGAAGTCAATAATCCGACATATCGAACAGACATTCAAGTATACAATTAGCTATGCCAAGGCGTGGAGGGCCAAACAGAAAATAATAGAGACGAGATTTGGAACTTATGAAGCCTCATATGACAATTTGCCACGTCTGCTATCTGTTATCCAACAAAGAAACCCTGGGACCTCTTGTGCACTCAAGACATTCCCTTCAATTGAACATCCTGGCAAGACTGTGCTGCAAAGAGCGTTCTTAGCTCTACATGCATGCAAGATAGCATTCGTGCACTGTCGTCCAGTTCTTTGTATTGATGGGACATTTTTGACCGGGAAGTATC
>BDMV01000008.1:2834149-2845696 GCA_008326285.1 Oryza officinalis
TCCTTCTAGGCCCCATGGGCAATCCTGACCCAACCTGGCTGATAAACGCAAAGACAAACATAATTCCCTTCAAGGAAGTAAAGCCCAATGCCGCTTCATGGAAGCACACTTTTAGATCTTGGCCGTCCAAGCTCAATGGCTACAGGACTTGGTACAAGAGGATTGCTGCGGCTAAGCAAGTTCATTAGGACGAAATAGAAATCGGCCAATGCATCACTCTGTCTTTGGCTATGGCCACCCCATAAATAGCACAGGTAGATGTACAGTAAACAATAGTGAACAACACAAAGTTCGGTCCTTAATCAACCCGGACAAACACTCCCCCTATCGGTGCACAACTAACACCATATGTGCACCACTTGTCGCCCAAGTCTAAAAACATATTTAATTCCATTTTAGTTCTCAAATAATCATAGTTCTCATTTCTGTCCAGAAGTAAAATAATACCCAAATTTCATTTATAAAGTGATTACAATATTACTTAGCGAATTGCTAAGCATGGCTAAGCACATGACACATATAAAGCATAATTAGACCCATTAGAGTACAACCAATGTACTTCAATTATTCCTATGGTTACAATCAGCAATGAGTGAAATCTATAGAGGTGGTTCAGGTAACAAGTGGGTTATAACTACCATATTCTCAAACAAATACAATGTTCTACCAAATAGCGCATGCAAAGTTATAAACAAAACATTTGCCCATAAAACATAGGATTCAATGAGTTCAAAGGAAAGGGCACTTGCCTCACTTGTAGAGATCCTTAATATGAATATGACAACCAATTCCACTCCTTCACCATCAACGAATTCACAATCTATATAATCATAACGTACAAATCGAATAAACATCCAAATAATGCGAAAAATCCAAAATGCTCTAAAATGTATGAATTCTTCATAGTGGGTTCACTACTACGGAAACAGTTTTTCGTGGCGGCCATTTTGGGTCTTCGCTGGCGGCAATTGGGGCCGCCACAAAGCAAAGGCCAGTGAAGATCAAGATCTTCGCTAGCGGTTATAGACCGCCAGCAAAGAAATATCTTCGCTAGCGGTCGCTTTATGTAGGCCGCCAGCGAAGAAATATTTTCTCTGGCGGCCAATTTACGTCAGCCGCCAGCGAAGCCAAATCTTCGCTGGCCGCTGGCTTAAGACAGCCGCCAGCGAAAATGTTCTTCTCTGGCGGCTTACACTCTTTTTGGACACGTGGCCCGCTAGGAAAAAAGCCCATAGTTTCTGGAGAAGGCACATGGCCCGCCAGTAAAAATAGGACATCGTCATATTTTTGACACGTGGCCCGCCTGCGAAGATGCAATATTTATAAAAAAATATTATATATTATTTTTTTCTTACCTTTGTTCATGTATTTTAGAGTCACACGTGGATGATATAACTAATCGAGCTATCGATAAAGTATGTTCTCTTTCGTGCAGCCGCCATTGATGATTAATATACATGCACGCGGAAATAATATATGAAGATTAATATATACATATATATATATATATATATATATATATATATATATACACACACAATATCTAAGCACCTATATAGATAGAATTGGACCGACACCACATATACAAGTAGTTGAATGTCTTACAACCCGAGCGATATACATACGCGTGAAACCTATCTATATTATACTCCTGCTCCAGTTAGACAGACATTCGTTCTCCGGCAGGGCCAAAACTCCATCGTGGTCGAAAAACCTCCCAAGCTGATGTGCGCACTCACGGTGGATGAAGTAGCACATGTCCCGTTGTATGTTCTCAATGGATTTATCATCGAGCTCCCTTTCAGACTTGGGAATTTTTGGAAGCTGGATCGAGATCATGACAAATTACGAAATTGTTCACAGTAATGCAAGTTAGCGATTAACTTAACAAGAGTATTGACGGTTTGTACTTACATCGTCGTAATTCGCGCAATATTTCCCATTGACCTTAAGGTATTCGCAGGTGTAATATCCGCATAGTACGGTTCCCACCGGTTGCTTATGACACTTTCAACATCAATTATAAAGTATATTAGTTAATTAAATGGAAAAACACATGCATTTATAAAAATTAAGTAGTATTGTTTGGCATCCAAATTTACTTACCGGCCACTTATTGCGGATGAGTATGCGTTGTCTGGAGTTTTTCCGTTGTCCGCCTTGCTGGTAATACCTTTTATATGCACTGTTTGGAGAGATAATTAATTTAAATTCGTCAAAGATAACAACACGTCATGAGAATATATAAGAATAAGAAACGTCCATGCATATAACTTACAGATCGATAATTCTGAGCATTTCTTGATATGTATTGCTATCTTTATCAAGAGAATCCAAGACGACGACTTCATTGTACTTTGGATAGAGAAGAAATACTATCCAATGGTCGCTGCAAAAGAAATGGTTAGTCCAGCCGTGATTATATGTATATACTCGTAGTTGATATGAAAACTTACTCAAAGGCGTATGGCGCGTAAACACATTCCTTGTCCTGCGTAGATTCAAGTGCTATAGCTACATAAGTAGCAACATCGAGAATCTTTTCCTGATGCCTTTGTTCTATATATGCGTCCCTCTCTTGCCGTGTCATCGCCTGAACATGTGCCGGTAGCTTGTTCTCGTCTAGCAGGTAGGTGTGGTTCGGCTGGCTTATCCGGCACGGGTTTAGGAAGCCGACAGGCTTTCGCATCGCTTCGGCTTGCACGTAATTCATCCTTCAAAAAATGTAAGGTCAAATTAGGTACGCACATAGGTACAATGATTTATTGACACGTTCTAGTCATGCACTTACAGACACCAGATGCCGACCAAATTGGCGTCGAGCCTCTTCCGACGGTAGAGGGCATGCATATCGGAGAAATGGACTTGGAATAGGCATGGCCCGCTCCAGAAAATGTTCTCCTGCACGGCAACTGTGAACGATGAAAGGCCTTTTATGGTGCTTGCCCTGATGTACCATTCATGCCACCTCCTTAGTTGCCACGGTCCTTCTGTTAGTTGCCAGGCATGGATGAATGGTTGGCCATTCTGAAACTCATGCGGCACATCCGGGCAGTTGATATAATTAAGATAATCTTCCATGGTTTCCTTGAGGCCTGTTAACTTTCTGTCATCAAAATCGGCATCTTTGATATCTTTGTCCCTTCCTCGGAATGCCGTTATCATATATCTTTTCTTCGATTCACTTTTTCCTTTGTGCTTGTGTGTCCTTACCATCACTGGCACATCGGCACCCTTAGGTTCCTCCGGTTGCGATGGCTGTGTTTGCGATGGGTCTAGTTCATCAGGCATTGTCCGCTTAGGCCCTGATTGTGCACGCTCTGATTGCTGTGCCGGAGGCACTTCCTGAACTTGTACTTCTGATTGATCCATTTCAAGCCCTGATTGTACTTCTGTCTCCTTTTCAATTGGAGGTGACGCAACAGCAGGCTCTGATCTTGGAGGTGATGCAACTACATGATCTGATTGCGGAGGTGATGAAACTGGAGGATCCCTCGGTTCTTGTTCCCTTGGTGGACGAGGCGGTGACACCGGTATCCTTGGTGGACGATCCGTTCCATCCGTTGACCCTAGTTGAATATCATTCTTGTGCCACAGCACAAACTGGTCAACGGTATCTCCAAGGTACACAATCCCCTCGGGTGTTGGAATGTCGATCTCGTGCATCCGGTGAGCCTCATTGACCGTCCGGACCTCTACCTTGGCATAGTCATCCGGAATGTCTTGGCAATGGAATCTGCGGCCCGGTATGAACCTCCCAGTTGCAACCTGTATTTTCTTTCCTGCCCTGCCGACCGGAATCAAGAGCTTGCAAGGAGTATCCTCCGTTACATCGTCCATCGGATAGCTCGGATCAGGCTGCGAAACGGCACCACCGTGCATCATATTCTGGCTCCAATATCTATGGCATTCCTCACGAGCTGCTGCCCTAGCCTGGGATTCTATCTCCTCCTTATAGCGATCACGCTTCTTGTAGGTATGAGCATCCTCTTTGAATCCATCCTTCCAGCTAGTCTTGGAGGATACTCCTCGGACACGGCCAGAGTGCTCCGGGTTGCCCAACGCATAGGTCAGCTCGTCCCGGTCTCTATCTGGCACGAACATCCCGGCCTCTTGCTGCGTGACGATGTTCTTCATCTTGACAGCTACCTCCTGGAGCTTTGGATCCTTGAAGACTACATCCCCCTCCGGGGTGAAGGCCGGTGTTCTTGCACGCACCCAGTTCCTGGTTCGTGGGTTGTGATTTTTCATAGGAACCGGTTTCCCAGCCTTTTCCATCTCTTCATCTTGTTTTGTCCATTTCTTAACCGCTGCACGGTAACCGGTCGATCCCAAACGATGAGGATATTCATTCCTTCTTGCTAGTTCAGACATCCTCTGGCTCTTCTCCTTTTCCTCCGCCGATGTCTTCAGGGCAACGAACTCATCCCACTGGGCTGGTGTTATCTTTCCGTACTCCGTAAACGGCGTACGTCCCTTCTGAACATATTTCTTGTTAAGGTCTGTTTTCCAGTTCCGCCACAGCTTGCCCATGGTCTTGAGTGCATAGACCTTCGCTGTATCGTCGTCTGTCCCTTGTGGATACTCAAACCTGCTTTGCAGCGACGTCCAACAGCTGTTCTTTGTAGCGTCAGGAACTTTCTTCCAATCCTTCCATGTGATCTCCACGATATCCCTAACTATCGCCCCGCATTGGTTGCTATACTTGGAACATGAATCTTCGGGTGATAGGGGTTCCCCTTTCTCACTGATCCGCGTCAGCACGCTGACTTCTTTCAACAACATGTTCTTCCCTCGCTCGCCCCTTCTTTTCTTGGGTTTACTTGAAGCTGAGACGCGCACGACAGCTCCAGCTTCGGCTTCCGCTTCAGGTGCGGCTTGGGCTTTCCTTTTAGATCGGCGTGGAGCATTCTTCTATATTTGCATTTCACATGACATCGGTTATAATCGATATATATACTTAATACGATCGGAACTAATCATATACAATATGTTACGTACCACCGGTTCGCGGGGGATGTAGTCGGAGTCGACTTCTTCATTGTCGCTCCCACCCTTTTTCTTCCTTGCAGGAGAAGGATGGGGGTCACTCGGCGAGTGATACGATCCACTCTCTGCTTCACCGGAGCTTGACGACGACAGTTCCTCCGCAACTACTTCCATGCAAATATCTTCCTTGACGACGGCCTGAGTTTCCTTGCCCTTGTCACCCGCGGGTTGCGCTTCGGTGGGTTTTTTCCCATTGATATCCTTTTACAGTGAATTTATATTAGATGCCAGTCTAAAAGCAAAAGGTTTATATACTTCCAAATAAACTACTAATCTGCAAAACATTTCAGATTATGGTTTGCAGATTAGTATATGCAAACAATTGGTGTATATATATATATATATATATATATATAGCCATACATCACATATATATAGGGATCACATATATACAACTGCATGCATACATGAATAAGATTATCCATTTCTACAATCCAAAGTTTATAAAATTGTCAGGAAGTAATAGGGCACATCATCGGCAACCAGTAGCAGCTCAAGCAAGGTGGCAAGAATCAGAATTTAGTGGATAAAATTCAATAGATGGCATGCTATTGATCTTATCTTAGCATATACTAGTATAAGTAGGAGTTATGTGACTGCATATACACCATCCCATATATATACAAATTTCAGACTTTCAGACTTGAAAAAAAAATTGAGATTTCACATTTATATCACAATCTGCAATCTGCAATCATTCCACATTTCAGAACATATACAATCTGCAATCAGATTATTGATTCCCCATGAATAAATCCAAATTTATATAAACAAGTCCAAATTTCAGTTCTAAAGCAGCTTAAAAAGGGAAATCACATTTTCAGTGCACCCAAATATATGTCAGTTTGGCAAATTGCCTTAATTATCATCCCAAATATATGTCACCCACAGCCCATTTCTATCATTTCCCAAAATTTCAGAACATATACAATCTGCAATCTGCAACCATTCGACATTCAAAATCAACATTCTGCATATATTCACCATTCACCTATGAGATATTCATCAATTTCAGAGAGCAATTTATTTCACATCTATATCAGCCCCTATTCAAATTTATTTCAGACTGCATTCATCAATGAGCAAAATATGCATGCTAGCTGCCATATTTTGCTGCTGCCATATCAAAATTTCAGAGAATTTCAGAGAAAATTTTAGGAAATTTCAGTTCTAAAGCAGCTTATTAAACTCTTTGAAATTTCAAAACAGAACAAAACCACTAATTCATCGATGAATCCATCCATCAGAAGTAAAATCAATCAATCCATCCATTGAACCCTAATCCATCCATTCATACAATCAATCAATAATCCATCCATTCATCGATACAAACAATCAATCATCGATCCATCCATTGATTCGGCGGCGACAGGGGTACCTGGATGAGGCGGTGAGCAAAGGAAGAAGAGGAGGCGGCGGCGGTGAGGACGCGGCCGTCGGCGGCTGTGAGGAGGTGGCGAGCAGAGGAAGAAGAGGAGGCGGCGGCGGTGAGGACGCGGCCGTCGGCGGCTGTGAGGACGCGGGCATCGGCGGTGAGGAGGCGGCCAGCGGCGGTGAGGAGGTGGCCATCGGTGGTGGTGACGACGCGGCCGGCGGCGGTGAGGAGGCGGCCATCGGCGGTGAGGACGCGGCGGTGGCAGTGAGGAGGTGGCCGGGGGCGGTGAGGAGGCGGCCGGCGACGACAGTGAGGAGGCAGCCGAGCGGCGGTGAGGAGGAGGCGGCGGCGGTGAGGGCTACCTGCCTCCTGGCGCGAAAAGGAGGCGGCGGCGCTCTCCTGGCGCGAAAAGGAGGCGGCGGCGCTAGGTTTTTGCTGGCGGCGGCGGCTGAAAATTTTGGCAGCCTGGCGGCGGCTCTAGGGTTTTCGCGCCTTCGGGACTTAGTGAAAATTGAGGACTCCCGCGCGCCCATATATAGCGAAACCCATTTTCTCTGGCGGCCGGCTTACCTCGCCGCTAGCTAAAACCTTTTTCGCTGGCGGCCACATTAGGCGGGCCGCTAGCGAAACTATTTTCTCTAGCGGCCGGATTACCTCGCCGCCAGCAAAAAACCTTTTCGCTGGCGGCATGATTATGCGGCCCGCTAGAGAAACCCATTTTCGCTGGCGGCCTGCTTACCTGGCCGCCAGCGAAATAGGTTTTCGCTGGCAGCCGGAATAGGCGGCCCGCTACCGAAACCCATTTTCGCTGGCGGCCGGCTACAGAGCACTTTTTCGCTGGCGGCCGGAAGTGTCCTCGACCGCCAGAAAAAACGTTTGTCCCATTTCAATATTTTTTTCTTTGCACAACTAAATGTAAAAATATCCACAGAACTAATTACAAAAAGAGTTGGTAATCATCCGTACAAAAATTCATCATCCATCTTAGGTCACCATAATTACATATGTAGATTAACCTTTGACATTCTTCCCTACTCCCTTGTTCCTCATGTATGGCTTCGGGGAATCACCAATCATTGCTTCCGCGACCTTAATGTTGTTTGTAAAGTCCGTGAAGAGTGTCATGTTCTCGTACTGATTATATGCCTCAACATCTTGGACATCATCAACTCCCAAAATCTTTTGTTTCCCCGAGACAACTATATCTTTCTTCAACTGAGATGGATCAGTCACATAGAAAACCTGAGCGGCCCGATCGGCAAGTACCCATGGGTCATTCTTGTGCCCTACGTTGACCAGGTCGATGATTGTCAGCCCGAAAATGTCGACAACCACGCCAGATGGGTGTTTCACCCATTGGCACCGGAACAGTGGAATCTGCATGTTGGATCCATAGTCCAGTTCACAGATTTCTTCTATGAATCCATAGTATGTGCTCTTTTGTCCAGTTGGGTCGATTGCCTCTACTCGAAGGCCACTGTTTTGGCATGCACTCCTTTGGTCTTTCGCTTTGGTATAAAATGTGTACCCATTCAGATCATATGCTTGCCATGAGGTGTAAACACTTGATGGCCCGTCAGCCAATCTCTTAATAGTTTTTTCCTCCGTAGTATCGCCATCTGGTAGGCCGAGGTTCTTGAACCATTCAGTAAAGGCAGCCTTGTGTCGTTTCATGATCCATGCATCAGAACGCCCTGTATTCATTGCTTGTAATTCCTTAAGGTGCTGATCTATGTACGGCTCCACTATCGCGAGCTGTTGCAGCACAGTGAAATGAGCTTCTTTCACTTTCTTGTAATCATCGTCGTGGATTCTTTTCTGCCCTTTTGTCCCTCTTCCAGATAATCTACCTTCATGTCGAGGTACCGGTAAACCAATTGCTTTCCCCTCTTTTAGGTAATCAATGCAACACTCAACGACTTCCTCGGTAGTATATCCCTCTATCATCGATCCCTCTGGGTGGGCACGGTTCCGTACGTAGCTTTTTAGAATGGACATGTACCGTTCGAATGGCCACATCTGATGCAGGTACAGGGGACCAAGTGCAATAATCTGAGGCACAATATGAACTATGAGGTGTTCCATCATATTGAAAAATGACGGCGGGAAACACATCTCAAGCTCGCACACGGTCTCTATAGCGAAAGTGCGGAGAGGACCTAACTCGTCAAGATCAATTACTCTCTGTGAGATTGCATTGAAGAAGTAACACAGCTTTGTGATGACCACCTTAACGTGTAATGGTTCGATTGCTCTGATGGCGATAGCGAGGAATACTGTGAGCATTACATGGCAATCATGGGAATTGTAGCCTGAAAATGACAAATCATTCATGGATACCAGTCGCTTAATGTTTGAGGAGAAACCAGTAGGCACTCTCACCCCACGTAGGCATTTGCACATTGCCTTTTTCTCCTCATTTGTCAAGGTGTAGCAGGCCGGCGGAAGATACACTTTTCCGTTACCCTCATCTACAGGGTGAAGCTCTTTCCTTATCTGCATATTCACGAGGTCCTTACGGGACTTCAGCCCATCCTTTGTCTTGCTAGGTATGTCTAGTAAAGTACCCATGGTGCTATCGAAGACATTTTTCTCTAGGTGCATGACATCGATAGAATGACGTATCTCTAAATCTTGCCAGTACGGAAGGTACTTAAAGAAAATGGAATGCTTCTTGAATGGCCCGCTAGCGCTTGCTGGGCTCTTTGGCCTCATTTCTCTTCCGCTTGTTGGTTTCCTTCTTTTTGGCCTTCCCAAAAACAACCTTGAGCTTTTTCGTTATTGTGAACACTTTATCACCCTTCCATGGTTCTGGTGGATCACCATCCTCAACAGTGTTGTCGAAATATTCTGCTTTGGAGCGGTACGGGTGATTCTTTCTTAAGTAACGTCGGTGCCGCATGTACACTAGCTTCCTCGATCCCTGAAGATACCTGTACACTGTACCATCAACACAAATAACGCAGCCTGTCTTCCCCTTGAGCTGTCCTGATAGGGAAAACAGTGCGGGCAAGTCGTTGATGGTGACAAAGATAATTGCATTAAGCGTGAAGTAATTCTGCATGAATTCGTCCCAAACCCGGACCCCGTGATTCCACAGATCAGCCATATCCTCCAGCAAAGGCTCCAGAAACACATCCATGTCATTGCCAGGTTGTCGTGGTCCCTGTACAAGGATGGTCAACAAAATATACTTCCTTTTCTGACACAGCCACGTAGGGAGGTTGTACATGGTTAGGAGTACTGGCCACGTGCTGTGTGAGCTGCTCAAGTCACCAAATGGATTCATTCCATCGGTGCTCAATGCAAACCTTACATTTCTTGGGTCCTCTGCAAACTCATGGTACTTTCTGTCAAATTCCTTCCACTGTCGAGCATCTGCCGGATGTCGAATCATCCCATCCTTTTTCCGCTTTTCATGATGCCAGCGCATCAGTTCGGCATCCCTCGGGTTCGAGAACAAACGCTTCAATCGATCTTTCACCGGAAGGTACCACATGACCAACTGGGGGATCTTCTTCTTGTTGTTGTCTTCTACCTCGTCTTGGGTAACATCCTGATGCTCGGACTGGCTACGGCTTGTTTTGTATCGACTAGTGTTGCACGTTGGGCATCTGTCCAAATCCTCGTACTCTTTACGAAACAGTACGCAGTGGTTAACACAGGCGTGTATCTTTCGCACACCCAGAGATAAAGGGCAAATAAGCTTCTTCGCTTCATAGGTGCTGGTTGGCAGGGAGTTGGGTTGCGGAAACAGTTTCTTCAACAGAACCAACAAATCGTTGAAACTACTGTCCGACCAACCGTTTCTGGCCTTCAATCTCATAAGTTCAAGCACCGTCCGCAACAATGTGAAATCCTTCGTGCAACCATTTGCCTCATCGTACAAAAGAACCTTCGTTGCCTTTTGTAATGATTCGAAGTTCTCCAACCCACGAGCGGACCCAGCTACAACCTCAGGTTTAGCATGACGCAACATCTCTTCCAAATCAAAATTACCATCATCTACGCAAACATTACCATCATCGACATCATCAACTATACTGTGATGACCATCATCGCCACCAACATCATCATCAACATTAATGGGCTCTACTTCCTCTTCTCCTTCTTCTGCTACTACCATCAAATCCTCGTCCCAGTTGAACACTTCATCCTGTACTATCGCCCGGTTGGGAACTTGTTTGCTTGGGATCTCTCCATGATGTGACCAATTTGTGTAGCCTGCAACAAATCCATGCATCACCAAGTGTTGCTCGATTATAGATGGGTCGATCCAAATTTTCTGATTCTTGCAATGTAAGCATGGACATCTAATTTCCTTTGTCTTCTTAGATGCAGCATTCTTCTTAGCAGCTTTCATGAATATGTCAACTCCTTCAATGTATGAGGACCGGTATCTCTCTCTATACATCCATGCTCTGTCCGCCATCTATGCATTATTTGCGAAAAAATATGTACAACTTCGTCACTTTATATATTTTTGATAATATGCCACATTAAAATTATACTAATTAATATTTATAACCACTATAATCTAGACAAGATAATTAAAGCTAGCCAAAAATCTACAAACTACAAACAACTAGAAAAAAATAAAAAACTAGCTCTTTTTCTCTTCTTCTCAGCGTTCTCTGCAGTTAACTAATATATAGATCTGCTACAAATAAACATATCAAAACTAGATATATATATGGAACATCGATCATGCACAATATTTCTTACAAAGTTTGCCCATTTTAAGCTCCAAATAACAAATAAAAAATAGTTTTCTTCCCCCGTGTCACATACTTTTTGCTATGCAAAATCTCAACAAACAACCAATAAAATTGAAAAAAAACTTTACAAATGGAGTAGGAGAAAGTATATGTAACCTCTGGTGCAGTAGATCTTTCAAAAGATTGAAGATCAAAACCTTCCCCTCTATGTATTTGTTCACAAGAGAGAGAAAATCGTGCTCAAATGCCATGGCTGCTAGCTGGGCTGGTGATATAGGTGATGCTATTTTCCCTGGCGGTCAACATATGTCGGTTACATTCGAACCGCCATAGAAAATATTTAGGGGTGGCGGCGGCTAGAGTGGGCCGCCAGCGAAGATGTAGGAATCTTCTCTAGCGGGCCAC
>BDMV01000008.1:2866044-2906017 GCA_008326285.1 Oryza officinalis
AGAATCCAAGACGACGACTTCATTGTACTTTGGATAGAGAAGAAATACTATCCAATGGTCGTCGCAAAAGAAATGGTTAGTCCAGCCATGATTATATGTATATACTCGTAGTTGATATGAAAACTTACTCAAAGGCGTATGGCGCGTAAACACATTCCTTGTCCTGCGTAGATTCAAGTGCTATAGCTACATAAGTAGCAACATCGAGAATCTTTTCCTGATGCCTTTGTTCTATATATGCGTCCCTCTCTTGCCGTGTCATCGCCTGAACATGTGCCGGTAGCTTGTTCTCGTTTAGCAGGTAGGTGTGGTTCGGCTGGCTTATCCAGCACGGGTTTAGGAAGCCGACAGGCTTTCGCATCGTTTCGGCTTGCACGTAATTCATCCTTCAAAAAATGTAAGGTCAAATTAGGTACGCACATAGGTACAATGATTTATTGACACGTTCTAGTCATGCACTTACAGACACCAGATGCCGACCAAATTGGCGTCGAGCCTCTTCCGACGGTAGAGGGCATGCATATCGGAGAAATGGACTTGGAATAGGCATGGCCCGCTCCAGAAGATGTTCTCCTGCACGGCAACTGTGAACGATGAAAGGCCTTTTATGGTGCTTGCTCTGATGTACCATTCATGCCACCTCCTTAGTTGCCACGGTCCTTCTGTTAGTTGCCAGGCATGGATGAATGGTTGACCATTCTGAAACTCATGCGGCACATCCGGGCAGTTGATATAATTGAGATAATCTTCCATGGTTTTCTTGAGGCCTGTTAACTTTCTGTCATCAAAATCGGCATCTTTGATATCTTTGTCCCTTCCTCGGAATGCCGTTATCATATATCTTTTCTTCGATTCACTTTTTCCTTTGTGCTTGTGTGTCCTTACCATCACTGGCACATCGGCACCCTTAGGTTCCTCCGGTTGCGATGGCTGTGTTTGCGATGGGTCTAGTTCATCGGGCATTGTCCGCTCAGGCCCTGATTGTGCACGCTCTGATTGCTGTGCCGGAGGCACTTCCTGAACTTGTACTTCTGATTGATCCATTTCAAGCCCTGATTGTACTTCTGTCTCCTTTTCAATTGGAGGTGACGCAACAGCAGGCTCTGATCTTGGAGG
This sequence comes from Oryza officinalis, assembly GCA_008326285.1. Lineage (NCBI taxonomy): Eukaryota > Viridiplantae > Streptophyta > Magnoliopsida > Poales > Poaceae > Oryza > Oryza officinalis. The sequence continues at coordinate 2,867,161 of BDMV01000008.1, forward strand.
TGATGCAACTACATGATCTGATTGCGGAGGTGATGAAACTGGAGGATCCCTCGGTTCTTGTTCCCTTGGTGGACGAGGCGGTGACACCGGTATCCTTGGTGGACGATCCGTTCCATCCGTTGACCCTAGTTGAATATCATTCTTGTGCCACAGCACAAACTGGTCAACGGTATCTCCAAGGTACACAATCCCCTCGGGTGTTGGAATGTCGATCTCGTGCATCCGGTGAGCCTCATTGACCGTCCGGACCTCTACCTTGGCATAGTCATCCGGAATGTCTTGGCAATGGAATCTGCGGCCCGGTATGAACCTCCCAGTTGCAACCTGTATTTTCTTTCCTGCCCTGCCGACCGGAATCAAGAGCTTGCAAGGAGTATCCTCCGTTACATCGTCCATCGGATAGCTCGGATCAGGCTGCGAAACGGCACCACCGTGCATCATATTCTGGCTCCAATATCTATGGCATTCCTCACGAGCTGCTGCCCTAGCCTGGGATTCTATCTCCTCCTTATAGCGATCACGCTTCTTGTAGGTATGAGCATCCTCTTTGAATCCATCCTTCCAGCTAGTCTTGGAGGATACTCCTCGGACACGGCCAGAGTGCTCCGGGTTGCCCAACGCATAGGTCAGCTCGTCCCGGTCTCTATCTGGCACGAACATCCCGGCCTCTTGCTGCGTGACGATGTTCTTCATCTTGACAGCTACCTCCTGGAGCTTTGGATCCTTGAAGACTACATCCCCCTCCGGGGTGAAGGCCGGTGTTCTTGCACGCACCCAGTTCCTGGTTCGTGGGTTGTGATTTTTCATAGGAACCGGTTTCCCAGCCTTTTCCATCTCTTCATCTTGTTTTGTCCATTTCTTAACCGCTGCACGGTAACCGGTCGATCCCAAACGATGAGGATATTCATTCCTTCTTGCTAGTTCAGACATCCTCTGGCTCTTCTCCTTTTCCTCCGCCGATGTCTTCAGGGCAACGAACTCATCCCACTGGGCTGGTGTTATCTTTCCGTACTCCGTAAACGGCGTACGTCCCTTCTGAACATATTTCTTGTTAAGGTCTGTTTTCCAGTTCCGCCACAGCTTGCCCATGGTCTTGAGTGCATAGACCTTCGCTGTATCGTCGTCTGTCCCTTGTGGATACTCAAACCTGCTTTGCAGCGACGTCCAACAGCTGTTCTTTGTAGCGTCAGGAACTTTCTTCCAATCCTTCCATGTGATCTCCACGATATCCCTAACTATCGCCCCGCATTGGTTGCTATACTTGGAACATGAATCTTCGGGTGATAGGGGTTCCCCTTTCTCACTGATCCGCGTCAGCACGCTGACTTCTTTCAACAACATGTTCTTCCCTCGCTCGCCCCTTCTTTTCTTGGGTTTACTTGAAGCTGAGACGCGCACGACAGCTCCAGCTTCGGCTTCCGCTTCAGGTGCGGCTTGGGCTTTCCTTTTAGATCGGCGTGGAGCATTCTTCTATATTTGCATTTCACATGACATCGGTTATAATCGATATATATACTTAATACGATCGGAACTAATCATATACAATATGTTACGTACCACCGGTTCGCGGGGGATGTAGTCGGAGTCGACTTCTTCATTGTCGCTCCCACCCTTTTTCTTCCTTGCAGGAGAAGGATGGGGGTCACTCGGCGAGTGATACGATCCACTCCCTTCCTCACCGGAACTTGACGACGATGATTCCTCCGTGACTACTTGTGTGCAAATATCCTCCTCAAGCATCGGTGGAGTTTGCTTGCCCTTGGCGCCCGAGGGTTCCGCTTCGGTCGGTTTTTCCGTTGATATCCTTTTAAGGTGAGTTTATATTAGATGCGGAATGGAATCGTTACATCTTTCTTAAAAGAGTTAAAAAGGAAAAATAAGGGCATCTAAATAATGTGTAATTTAGTCTTTTTAAATGTTTTTGAGTCTTTAGGAGTCCTTATATTAATTTTGGGATATTTTTTTTAATCCAAAAATACTTATATTTTGGACGGATAGAGTAGATATAAATAATTGATGCAAAATACAATCATGAGAAAATTCATGTAGGTGCTATTCAATATACAGAACTCACTGGAATTTTGGTGCAATTTAATATGTACATCTGATACTTCAAACAATTAGGTCAAAACGGTCAAATTATATATTAATACAAAACCCTAATCGGCAAAACGGATACACTTCCCAGATGTGCATTTTATAACATAAAAGTGTGCAGGGTATATAATTTATTCAAATACTAATCTATTTATCATGAATTAATATAATTTTTCCAGAATTTATTTAGTAAGTCTTGACCTCCTAAAAATTCAATCTAATTTCGGTTGAACTGACTTTGTTTATTTTACTGAGAATAAAATATAAAGAATTTTTGTGTGAAACAAAATAAAATGGTATCTAGAAATAGAACTTTACTGAATCAAGACTAAACACATGATTCTAACACTGCATATATACATGATTCAATTTTCTAGATAAAACACAAAGAATAGTGGATGGAGACAAATCACACTAAATATAATTATTAAACTTTTTAAAATTTCAAAATTGAACTTTACTGAATCGAGACTAAATACATTACTCTAACCTTGCATATAGTAAATGTAGATTTGTAAGTAGTTACATAAGGCTAAAGAATGAGATATTGTACTGAACTTCTTATGAATGAATAGCAAAATCGAAAGGCATGCATGCAAGCTGAACAATATGTGACATTCTTCCTTATTAGTTTCAACAACAAATTTGTCAATCTTTTTCAGGAATAACAACTCCAGGTATATACATGGATTACTATCAAGTTTGATCTGCTGTGTCAAACTGATTAATCATCTTCAAGAAAAAAACAGAGAAAGATGTGCTGTCCAGTGTCCACTGATGGTCTGATGGCGATCACCTGAATTCAGGGATCGATGGATCAGTCGAACCTGCTAACTGAAAGTTTACAAAAGGAAAAAAGATACTACATGCATGAATGCTTATCAACAATTTGCAGATGAACAGATCTTGATATATGTTTTTTTTATCGAGTAACCGATCGATGGATATATGGACAGAATGCATGTCAAAATGTGCAGTGAAGCCTGCAGTGAGATGACGCAGACTGTAAGCGAGGTAGCTAGCTAACTGCATTATTATATTTCTGATCGATTCATCGATGAATCCATCCATTCATACAATCAATCAATCCATCCATTCAACCCTAATCCATCCATTCATACAATCAATCAATAATCCATCCATTCATTGATACAAACAATCAATAATCGTTCCATCCATTGATTCATCCATCCATTCATCGATCCATTCATTCATTCATCCATTCCATTCATCGGAAAAAAGAGTCGGCGGCGACAGGGGTACCTGGATGAGAGGACGCGGCCGCCGGCGGCTGTGAGGACGCGGCCATCGGCGGTGAGGAGGCGGCCGCCGGCGGCTGCGAGGAGGCGGCCAGCGGCGGTGAGGAGGTGGCCATCGGTGGCGGTGAGGACGCGGCCGGCGGCTGTGAGGAGGCGGCCATCGGCGGTGAGGAGGCGGCCGCCGGCGGCTGCGAGGAGGCGGCCAGCGGCGGTGAGGAGGTGGCCATCGGTGGTGGTGAGGACGCGGCCGGCGGCTGTGAGGAGGCGGCCATCGGCGGTGAGGAGGCGGCCGCCGGCGGCTGCGAGGAGGCGGCCAGCGGCGGTGAGGAGGTGGCCATCGGTGGTGGTGAGGACGCGGCCGGCGGCTGTGAGGAGGCGGCCATCGGCGGTGAGGAGGCGGCCGCCGGCGGCTGCGAGGAGGCGGCCAGCGGCGGTGAGGAGGTGGCCATCGGTGGTGGTGAGGACGCGGCCGGCGGCTGTGAGGAGGCGGCCATCGGCGGTGAGGAGGCGGCCGCCGGCGGCTGCGAGGAGGCGGCCAGCGGCGGTGAGGAGGTGGCCATCGGTGGTGGTGAGGACGCGGCCGGCGGCGGTGAGGAGGCGGCCATCGGCGGTGAGGACGCGGCGGTGGCAGTGAGGAGGTGGCCGGGGGCGGTGAGGAGGCGGCCGGCGACGACAGTGAGGAGGCAGCCGAGCGGCGGTGAGGAGGAGGCGGCGGCGGTGAGGGCTACCTGCCTCCTGGCGCGAAAAGGAGGCGGCGGCGCTCTCCTGGCGCGAAAAGGAGGCGGCGGCGCTAGGTTTTTGCTGGCGGCGGCGGCTGAAAATTTTGGCAGCCTGGCGGCGGCTCTAGGGTTTTCGCGCCTTTGGGACTTAGTGAAAATTGAGGACTCCCGCGCGCCCATATATAGCGAAACCCATTTTCGCTGGCGGCCGGCTTACCTCGCCGCTAGCTAAAACCTTTTTCGCTGGCGGCCACATTAGGCGGGCCGCTAGCGAAACTATTTTCTCTAGCGGCCGGATTACCTCGCCGCCAGCAAAAACCATTTTTCGCTGGCGGCATGATTATGCGGCCCGCTAGAGAAACCCATTTTCGCTAGCGGCCTGCTTACCTGGCCGCCAGCGAAATAGGTTTTCGCTGGCAGCCGGAATAGGCGGCCCGCTACCGAAACCCATTTTCTCTGGCGGCCGGCTTACCTCGTCGCTAGAGAAAACCTTTTTCACTGGCGGCCTGATTATGCGGCCCGCTAGCGAAACCCATTTTCGCTGGCGGCCGGCTTACCTCGCCGCTAGAGAACACCTTTTTCGCTGGCGGCCGGAAGTGTCCTCGACCGCCAGGAAAAACGTTTGTCCCATTTCAATATTTTTTTCTTTGCACAACTAAATGTAAAAATATCCACAGAACTAATTACAAAAAGAGTTGGTAATCATCCGTACAAAAATTCATCATCCATCTTAGGTCACCATAATTACATATGTAGATTAACCTTTGACATTCTTCCCTACTCCCTTGTTCCTCATGTATGGCTTCGGGGAATCACCAATCATTGCTTCCGCGACCTTAATGTTGTTTGTAAAGTCCGTGAAGAGTGTCATGTTCTCGTACTGATTATATGCCTCAACATCTTGGACATCATCAACTCCCAAAATCTTTTGTTTCCCCGAGACAACTATATCTTTCTTCAACTGAGATGGATCAGTCACATAGAAAACCTGAGCGGCCCGATCGGCAAGTACCCATGGGTCATTCTTGTGCCCTACGTTGACCAGGTCGATGATTGTCAGCCCGAAAATGTCGACAACCACGCCAGATGGGTGTTTCACCCATTGGCACCGGAACAGTGGAATCTGCATGTTGGATCCATAGTCCAGTTCACAGATTTCTTCTATGAATCCATAGTATGTGCTCTTTTGTCCAGTTGGGTCGATTGCCTCTACTCGAAGGCCACTGTTTTGGCATGCACTCCTTTGGTCTTTCGCTTTGGTATAAAATGTGTACCCATTCAGATCATATGCTTGCCATGAGGTGTAAACACTTGATGGCCCGTCAGCCAATCTCTTAATAGTTTTTTCCTCCGTAGTATCGCCATCTGGTAGGCCGAGGTTCTTGAACCATTCAGTAAAGGCAGCCTTGTGTCGTTTCATGATCCATGCATCAGAACGCCCTGTATTCATTGCTTGTAATTCCTTAAGGTGCTGATCTATGTACGGCTCCACTATCGCGAGCTGTTGCAGCACAGTGAAATGAGCTTCTTTCACTTTCTTGTAATCATCGTCGTGGATTCTTTTCTGCCCTTTTGTCCCTCTTCCAGATAATCTACCTTCATGTCGAGGTACCGGTAAACCAATTGCTTTCCCCTCTTTTAGGTAATCAATACAACACTCAATGACTTCCTCGGTAGTATATCCCTCTATCATCGATCCCTCTTGGTGGGCACGGTTCCGTACGTAGCCTTTTAGAATGGACATGTACCGTTCGAATGGCCACATCTGATGCAGGTACAGGGGACCAAGTGCAATAATCTGAGGCACAATATGAACTATGAGGTGTTTCATCATATTGAAAAATGACGGCGGGAAACACATCTCAAGCTCGCACACGGTCTCTATAGCGAAAGTGCGGAGAGGACCTAACTCGTCAAGATCAATTACTCTCTGTGAGATTGCATTAAAGAAGTAACACAGCTTTGTGATGACCACCTTAACGTGTAATGGTTCGATTGCTCTGATGGCGATAGCGAGGAATACTGTGAGAATTACATGGCAATCATGGGAATTGTAGCCTGAAAATGACAAATCATTCATGGATACTAGTCGCTTAATGTTTGAGGAGAAACCAGTAGGCACTCTCACCCCACGTAGGCATTTGCACATTGCCTTTTTCTCCTCATTTGTCAAGGTGTAGCAGGCCGGCGGAAGATACACTTTTCCGTTACCCTCATCTACAGGGTGAAGCTCTTTCCTTATCTGCATATTCACGAGGTCCTTACGGGACTTCAGCCCATCCTTTGTCTTGCTAGGTATGTCTAGTAAAGTACCCATGGTGCTATCGAAGACATTTTTCTCTAGGTGCATGACATCGATAGAATAACGTATCTCTAAATCTTGCTAGTACGGAAGGCACTTAAAGAAAATGGAATGCTTCTTGAATGGCCCGCTAGCGCTTGCTGGCTCTTTGGCCTCATTTCTCTTCCGCTTGTTGGTTTCCTTTTTTTTGGCCTTCCCAAAAACAACCTTGAGCTTTTTCGTTATTGTGAACACTTTATCACCCTTTCATGGTTCTGGTGGATCACCATCCTCAACAGTGTTGTCGAAATATTCTGCTTTGGAGCGGTACGGGTGATTCTTTCTTAAGTAACGTCAGTGCCGCATGTACACTAGCTTCTTCGATCCCTGAAGATACCTGTACACTGTACCATCAACACAAATAACACAGCCTGTCTTCCCCTTGAGCTGTCCTGATAGGGAAAACAGTGCGAGCAAGTTGTTGATGGTGACAAAGATAATTGCATTAAGCGTGAAGTAATTCTGCATGAATTTGTCCCAAACCCGGACCCCGTGATTCCACAGATCAGCCATATCCTCCAGCAAAGGCTCCAGAAACACATCCATGTCATTGCCAGGTTGTCGTGGTCCCTGTACAAGGATGGTCAACAAAATATACTTCCTTTTCTGACACAGCCACGTAGGGAGGTTGTACATGGTTAGGAGTACTGGCCACGTGCTGTGTGAGCTGCTCAAGTCACCAAATGGATTCATTCCATCGGTGCTTAATGCAAACCTTACATTTCTTGGGTCCTCTGCAAACTCATGGTACTTTCTGTCAAATTCCTTCCACTGTCGAGCATCTACCGGATGTCGAATCATCCCATCCTTTTTCCGCTTTTCATGATGCCAGCGCATCAGTTCGGCATCCCTCGGGTTCGAGAACAAACGCTTCAATCGATCTTTCACCGGAAGGTACCACATGACCAACTGGGGGATCTTCTTCTTGTTGTTGTCTTCTACCTCGTCTTGGGTAACATCCTGATGCTCGGACTGGCTACGGCTTGTTTTGTATCGACTAGTGTTGCACGTTGGGCATCTGTCCAAATCCTCGTACTCTTTACGAAACAGTACGCAGTGGTTAACACAGGCGTGTATCTTTCGCACACCCAGAGATAAAGGGCAAATAAGCTTCTTCGCTTCATAGGTGCTGGTTGGCAGGGAGTTGGGTTGCGGAAACAGTTTCTTCAATAGAACCAACAAATCGTTGAAACTACTGTCCGACCAACCGTTTCTGGCCTTCAATCTCATAAGTTCAAGCACCGTCCGCAACAATGTGAAATCCTTCATGCAACCATTTGCCTCATCGTACAAAAGAACCTTCGTTGCCTTTTGTAATGATTCGAAGTTCTCCAACCCACGAGCGGACCCAACTACAACCTCAGGTTTAGCATGACGCAACATCTCTTTCAAATCAAAATTACCATCATCTACGCAAACATTACCATCATCGACATCATCAACTATACTGTGATGACCATCATCGCCACCAACATCATCATCAACATTAATGGGCTCTACTTCCTCTTCTCCTTCTTCTGCTACTACCATCAAATCCTCGTCCCAGTTGAACACTTCATCCTGTACTATCGCCTGGTTGGGAACTTGTTTGCTTGGGATCTCTCCATGATGTGACCAATTTGTGTAGCCTGCAACAAATCCATGCATCACCAAGTGTTGCTCGATTATAGATGGGTCGATCCAAATTTTCTGATTCTTGCAATGTAAGCATGGACATCTAATTTCCTTTGTCTTCTTAGATGCAGCATTCTTCTTAGCAGCTTTCATGAATATGTCAACTCCTTCAATGTATGAGGACCGGTATCTCTCTCTATACATCCATGCTCTGTCCGCCATCTATGCATTATTTGCGAAAAAATATGTACAACTTCGTCACTTTATATATTTTCGATAATATGTCACATTAAAATTATACTAATTAATATTTATAACCACTATAATCTAGACAAGATAATTAAAGCTAGCCAAAAATCTACAAACTACAAACAACTAGAAAAAAAATAAAAAAACTAGCTCTTTTTCTCTTCTTCTCAGCGTTCTCTGCAGTTAACTAATATATAGATCTGCTACAAATAAACACATCAAAACTAGATATATATATATAGAACATCGATCATGCACAATATTTCTTACAAAGTTTGCCCATTTTAAGCTCCAAATAACAAATAAAAAATAGTTTTCTTTCCCCGTGTCACATACTTTTTGCTATGTAAAATCTCAACAAACAACCAATAAAATTGAAAAAAAACTTTACAAATGGAGTAGGAGAAAGTATATGTAACCTCTGGTGCAATAGATCTTTCAAAAGATTGAAGATCAAAACCTTCCCCTCTATGTATTTGTTCACAAGAGAGAGAAAATCGTGCTCAAATGCCATGGCTGCTAGCTGGGCTGGTGATATAGGTGATGGTATTTTCCCTGGCGGTCAACATATGTCGGTTCATTCGAACCGCCATAGAAAATATTTAGGGGTGGCGGCGGCTAGAGTGGGCCGCCAGCGAAGATGTAGGAATCTTCTCTAGCAGGCCACGTCACCTTATCGCCAGCGAAAAAGTGATATGTTCGCTGGCGGTGTCTTAAGATGGCCGCCAGAGAAAATACCGCATCTTCTCTGGCGGCTAGCTTTAGGAGGCCGCCAGCGAAGATGTGTTTTCGCTGGCGGCCCGAGACCCCCACCCCCCCTATCTTTTTAGCTGGCGGTTTCACCTCATTTTCGCCAGAGAAAAGTTTTTCCAAACGCCATGAAAGATTGTTTTCGTAGTAGTGGTTAAAACTGTTATGGCATAGGTTTGTGAAATAATTTGTGAAAACTAGTTTTATGCAAATAAACCAAGTCATCCTTGAACCCCTATGAACATTATATGCATTTTGTAGTGGTGGCTTGCTGAGTACGGTTGGTACTCACTCTTGCTTATTTAAATTTTTTTTTAGAAAAAGGTGTTGGTGTCGATCTGTGCATGTGCTATGCCGGCAAGATGTTACCAAGGACAGCGGAATAGGGACCTAGGTTCACCAGTCGATGCGTGTGGGATAAAATGGACTACCGCTGCTTCGCTTCCGCTACCTCATTTATTTGTGTTGGTATGTTGTGTTGTTGTCGACCATGCTTGGTCTATTCGGATCCCATTTGGGCTATCCTTGTATTATTAATAGATTGTAAGACCTGTATGACGATGTCAGCTTGTGATATACAACTGTGTCATGTGTGTACCATCTACTGATCCAGAGAATGGTATTGTAATACACATGGGGTTTTCGGTATACAAAACCGGAGGCCCGCAATTACTGTACCCAAAGTGGCTGAAGCAATAGCGATTTGTAGAGCTGTAGCCATCATGGCAAGAAAAAAGGGTTTTCAGAAAGTGATTGTGGCCTCAAATTATCTAGTGGTGATTCGAACAACTTAGTTAGCTATGCAAGACCGTTCTATGATCGACTATGTACAGTCGATATCACCAAGAAAACATCGGCTTCCTTTTTAGATTGTTCTTTTAAACATGTTAACCTATTACTACATAAAATATTTTTCCATACGAGACCGGCAGTATATTGTAGGTGGGCCATAAGTGATCGCGCCTGCAAAAACCGATCCCTCGGGGACCGGTTGACGGACTGCATGTGATAATGCATTATCGCATGCGATTGCTTAAGCCTGCCACATGCGATAATAGCCATATTATCGCATGCGGCCATCTTAAGGAGCCGCATGCGAATCTGCTTAAGCCGGCTGCATGCGATGATGGCCCATATATTGCCACCTACCCTGAGCTGTATCCAATTGAACCCAAAGTTTCTCTCTTCTAAACCAAGCAACAAATAGGAAAGAGGTTTTCAACTTGAAATCTTTGGTTGAATTTGATATAGAAGGTACCACACTTGCACTCCTTCTTTCTTTGTCAACATTTAACGACACACAACCAGCCTGTTCTTCTGAGCTTTCGAGATGTAATTCCGAAGTGTATCTGGGATGTCCTCTATACTGATGCTACTTAATCTATGAAGTGTCATGATTATTTAGAAGAGGATTAGAGTTTTTTTACTTAAAAAAGGTGTAGAGTTGTCAGGAGAAATTACATGCTTCTTGTTGTAGGCGTCGATCTTCTTGGTGTAGTCAGCATGACACTTCTCTGCCTTGCCCACGAAAGGAGCCTTGTCCTACATCGTTTCAACACCCCAAATGTAAGAGCAAAGCAAAGCACAAGTCTATTCCAATAATGAGGCGAACCAGTCTCAAATACAAGTCCAGACATCACTGACGAGTAAATATGAACACACATTTTTACTCGAGTTAGAATTCCCACTAAATATTCTGATCGAACACTAACCAAACAAGGCAGGACAACACTTTACAGATCTAATGGTAAGAATAGAACACGGAGCAGATTCAACTTAGCAAACAAAGTTAGCCCGCTAGAATAACGAGCACAACTACTGCATCGTAATTAACCCATATTAACAAGACTAAATCCCCCACAGATTCGAAACTGAACAAGTAATTGGACCAAATAGTAACACAAACAAGCGGGGTAGAATAAATCCTCTGCAACAACTTGGATCTACAGTCAGACACGGAGATGCATGACTGCATACTCGCAGAGCATATTGTCCATCGTCATAGCTATTTTTACGAGGAGATAAAAATTATCTTGAGAAGGAAAAGATAAGTTGATAAAGCTGACGATTGGTTTGAGGTGAACGACTCTTCGAGAAACAAAGACAATTATATTTGATAACATTGGATGATTTGCGTCTGATTTATACTTACAATATATTTTTTATTTATCATTTTTTAAGATAAGTTTTAAAAAAACCTATGTTTTATTGTCAAATTTGTAGAAAACCATAAGTATTATGACTGGTGACATATAACCCCAGGTATTATGGTTCTAAAGTTTCATAAACTTCACCTTTGTATATGTTTAGTACAAATTTACTTGAATTCTAAAACATAGAGTGATATTAAGTTTTTTATTAAGGATGATAGTTTACCTCTTTGCTAATTTGAAAATTTTGTTTGAAATATGCTGTAATTAATCAAGATTTTTAGTAAAAGGTGAGGTTTTATGAAACATATAGACCATAAAACTTATGGTTGTATGCCACGCTTTATAATACATGTGGTTTCGTGTAACTTTGATCATAAAACCTGAAGCATCTGGAGCATCCATACGTGACCAACGGCTGGATTCCATCTTGAGTAAATGTTTATTTGGACGTTACTAACCACGCATCAACTGGATGGAGAATCTAACAATTAATAAGTAACGTGCAAAGTATGAGCTCGTTAGAAATAACAACAGAACAACATTGAGGTCATACAACTAACTGAACAAATTATGGAATAAAAGAGAAAGTTAATTAGGATCATTGTCAAGGCACGTAGAATTAAATCTTAACATTTTTCTAAACTGAAGTTATAAATCTTAATTTAAGCGAGTAGAAATTGAAAGGAGAACACGGAGACAGTAGTTGCATGTTTGCAATTGGCGTTGATTTTCTGAATTCATTTGATGGAGAAATAGGTGCGGAATGATGTCAGGTGCTTGTCAGATATGGTGGGTGGAATTCAGCCGTTGGTCACGTATGGATATGCTCCAGATGAAGCAACGGCAAAGTTTGCCGTATCACACCAAAGGCAGACGATGCCAACCCGGGAGAAGGAGAGGGAGAGAGATTGGGCGCGGTTCTGGCTCATTACGATTTGTATCAGTGCGGCGCGAAGCGAGGCGAGAGTAGATATTTGGAATAAGTTAACTTAAGATCCCTCAACTTGCGTCGAGTTCAAATTACATTCTCAAATCACAATACAAGACATGTATAGGGCCCGTTTGGTTGGGATTCTTAGGAGCAATTCTAGCAAGAATCGGTTGGAGCTGAGCCAAACGGGCAATTTTCCCTCAGCTTCCAAAGCGAATCAACCGGGATCGATTCCCTTTTTTACGAAGGAAGCGAGAATCGGCGGAGAGCGAGCTTATAAATATGGTCCTAAGACAGTGTTGTAAACGGTTTTACCTTGCATGGCACTGACATCGCACCAAAAACAAAAATAAAACGTACAAAAACATGTGGTCAGTGAAACCACAACTTTTTCTTCCCCTTTCCCCCTCTACCCTCTCTTCCCCATCTCTTTCTAGGGCGCTCTATCGATGGGAGAAGACAGCGTGGGCGATGGCCGACAAGGAGAAGGGCAAAGATAGGCGGCAACGGCGCCGGCAGAGAGGAGCTGGGCGGCAGCCGCGTTGGCCGACCAGCGAGCTCGAGCTCGCCCGCTCATCGGCGGAAAGGTGGTAGCGGCGGTCAACAGCGATGGCGGCGCTCGTTGGCGAAAAGGTGGTAGCGACGAGCTCGGGGTGAAGCCGATCGCCGTCAATGACCCCGCCCGCCGCTGACGCCGAATTTGTCTGCTTGCGCTTTCCTCCTCCCGCAGCGGCGCACAGGACGCAAAACCTACGGGCGGCCTCGAGGAGGCAATGTTGTTGGGCGGTGCGACCTAGACGGTTGCAGCAAGTCCACGGTTGCAGCAAGGGCGGGCCGGCGACGGTGCTGCAGTGGGGGTCCATGGCGACAGCGAGCCTCATGTTCACCGTCTTCTTCTTCATGCTTTTGTCCGTTCGTGTGTCATCCCTCTCATTTGATCTGCATTCATCTTTTTCTCCCTCTTACTTTTGCTTCGTGTTCGTCCTTGTGTGGTCTCTATTTCTTCTCAATTTGGTTTTTCATGCTCATGTGCCACCAATCCCGCCATCCTTTTCCTGTTGTTCAACATCGTGGGTCCCACTGTTAGTTTTATTAATCGAAGACTCATTGACATGTGGGTCTCACTGTTTTTCTTGACTTTAAGTGTCACATAGACGTCACGTCAGTCGAAACCGTTCTTCAAACCGTCTTGGGACCTTATTTGAACTAGTTTTGAAAGTTAAGGGACGCGTCATATCTATTGCGCTGCAGGGACGAATTTTAGAATCGGCGACAAATTGAGGGATCTAAAGTGAACTTATTCCTAGATATCTTCCTCGTCCTCTTTAATGGGCCATAAAGTGGGCCTAACTTTTTGGGCTTAGTCCCATGTGCTTCTCTTCACCCGCTTGATCGGTATCGGAAAGGAGAAAACCGAAAAAAGCCCATTCCACGGAGGCGGAGGGCGTCTTCTGCTTCGTCGCCGATCTCGTCTCCGCCGCGAGCGAATCGCCCTAAAATCGGGAGGGCGGCTGCTCTCGCCTGCAGATTTGCGGCGAATTGATGAGATAGAAGTGTCCAACTATCGCCTCTGGTTCGCGATGCTGCGGAAGGTGGCCGTCGCCTTCCTCGCCTGCGCCGCCCTCTACCTCGCCTTCGCCGCCTACTCCCGCCGCGAGGTATGGGCTTTTTCTTACAGTTGGGACGGATTTATTCGATTCAGTTGATCAGTGGACAGTTTTACCTACCGCGCGGCAATTCTTGGCTTCGTAGGAGTGGCAACGGGGCGGAATTAGACTGGATCTTTCTGTTCCACTGTTGATTTGTTCTAGGTGCAGTTGGGTTTTAGCTGCTCGCACCTACCGTTCTGCAATGTCATGTGTGCAATTAGTATGCTTGTATTGCGCTGCTAGAGATGCTTCAGTAGCTAGACGATATTGTTTACTAGTAGGATTGTAGAGAACACCATCCCCATCAATCGTTTAGGGGAAGATTTTTTTTCGCCGGGCCAAAAGGGAAAGACTTAAGCAAGGAATATATGTGAGTTGCTGGCATCTGACTGCACACTGATTTCTGTTTTGCTGACAACAGTAGCCTTATTGTACAAAGAGTTGAACCTCATGACTATGGGCATCACTTCTTGTCTCAAGATTAGAGCATGGTGTTTAGATTCTGAAAAATGTGAAGATGTGGGCGCTCATTTTGTGGATGATCTGGGACATAGGTTCTGGCCTTAGTTACGGTGGTAGTGACTAGAGAGGTGATGATTCAATATTACACAATATTTATTCTTCTTTCTCATCTTGGACAGAGACTTGCAGAGGTTCAGTTACCTGCAGTTACTAACAGGGTATACTTGGATGTGGAAATCGATGGGCAACATATAGGTATATCAATATATCATCATGACAACCTGTGTTGGATGTTCCAATGGAAAGAATAAAACTTGTTGTTGCATCCCCTGGTTAACCTAATTCTTGTGTGCTCCCCTCGTTACAGGTAGAATTGTCATTGGCCTTTATGGAGATGTTGTGCCAAAAACAGTTGGTAATCTTACTCCCATTCTTTTCTTCATCATGTTTATTTACAAACTTGAGAGTATAATCCTTTGGAGACAGTGGCTTAGCAGATTGTGGAATTCTTATGTTATGTTTGTGTGGAAAATAAATCTCCCCTTGAAGATACTTTGATTATCATTTGTATCATATCATTTGTCCCACTTGTTTGCTACTGTAATATAAATTAGCAATAATAGCTTATTGATTTTTTTATTCCACATTTTGCAGAAAATTTTAGGGCTCTTTGTACAGGTATTTCTTCTTCCTTGATCTATTCCTATTACAGCTGAAATTCAACCTTCTGTTCACATGATTATCCATATTGCACTCTGTTCACTATTGCAGGCGAAGAGGGCATTGGGCCCAAGGGTAAATCTCTTCACTATAAAGGATCAAGATTTCATCGTATCATCCCAGGTTTCATGATTCAGGGTGGGGACATAGTTAGAGGTGATGGAAAAGGAAGTGAGTCTATATATGGGGGCACCTTCCCAGATGAGAATTTCATAGTAAAACATACACATCCAGGTCAAAAATTCAGAATGTTTAACCGATTTGTACTTTCTACTTTACCTTTATTTATGAGTTACTAGCAAAATACCCATGTGTTGCAGCGGACTCTAATTATATTAGATGAGCTGATTAAAACTAAATCATCACTCTCAAGCTCTGATTAACGATGATAGGATAAACAGTGTGTTGTACACTGTACATGAAGCACATATAGCTTCTCACTTTAGTACATTGTTGGTCAACAATGATGAGCCCACAAGATAGATGGTGGCCTCCACTTGTCAGATAGATGGGGGTGGCAGAACCACCACCACCACTAGCATCTTTTAAGATAGTATATAGATATGTATTGCTAGGTTGCACATTTTTCTCCTATATATGGAACATAGATTTTTAAGTATTCTTTATGTATTGCTCTGCCCTGTTTCTGATTATCGCTCTTGGTCTGCTGTCATCATGCAGGTGTTATTGCTATGGCAAATTCTGGACCTGATTCCAATGGATCGCAGTTTTACATTACCACAATCAAGACAAGCTGGTAAGTTCTGTTACACTATAAGCTACCAATGATCAATCTAGATGGTACAAGTCCTGAAATTATAAGTACCGCAGGTTGGATGGGGAGCATGTTGTATTTGGCAGGGTGATTCAGGGAATGGATTATGTGTACGCTGTTGAAGGGGGTGCTGGAACTTACAATGGCAAGCCTAGGAAGAAAGTTGTAATCACCGACTCTGGTGAGATACCGAAGGAGAAATGGGCTGAAGAAGTGTAGGCTGTTTGGTACTTTGGTTTGCTCTGCACTTTTTGGGCAGCAGGTGCAGTTTTACATTACCACAAATCAGGCAAGGCGTCTAAAATGTTGTACTACCTCTGTTTTTTAATACATGACGTCGTTGACTTTTTAATCAACGTTCGATCATTCGTCTTATTCAAAATTTTTGTGCAAATATAAAAATATTTAAGTCATGTTTAAAGAACATTTGATGATAAATCAAATCACAATAAAATAAATATTAATTACATAATTTTTTTAATAAGACAAATGGTCAAATGTTTCTTAAAAAGTCAACGGCGTCATATATTAAAAAACAGAGGAAGTATATTGTAGTTAGTTCATACTCAATCGAATCTTACTTGCTGACACTGATTGCTCATGCTTGCGAATTGTGCACTGTGATGAACACACATATTCTCAGTTTCTCATGATGGTTTAGCAAGGTAGAACTGTCCTTTGTAATGCTTCATTTTTTCGGCAATCTGTAATGCTTTGTTTGGTATTGCAGTGATTTATAACAGTGCTTGTAAATTTCTATTTTTGATGAAATAGTTAGTGCTGTTATTTTTGTGAACTAATTACCCTGCCTCATAATACAGGATGGCCTACTCACTCAGCTTAATCTATGAAAATATGCACGTGTATGTTGTTGTCTTGTCATACGATCTCTCAAAATAATACAGAAGGCGAAACCATTGAAAGGACTCTCAGAAAGTTGTGGCCACTGCTCACCAAATTTACCACGAGTGCCTTTCAGAAATGACTGGTCTGCACTTTGCACGTTTCAATTTCCGTTGTTTTCATCATATATTTATATATACTTTAAGTTTGCTAATATCTGCATGGTGCTGAATGTATTGGATGATCGGAGCTAATTAATGTCTACTTTCTGGATAGATTTTCTTTTTTAAATATTTTTTAACATGGAATACCTTTTAGTTATACTTACAAGTTACGACGTAGAAATAGAAACTTCTCTAAATATTTTGAAGCTGGATGCTTTTTTTCCAGTAAGTTTTACGTTGCCAGTTTTTATCAATAGAGAAGAAATGTTCGGTCAATTTTCAGAAAGGAAAAACTCAGTAATAAAGAAACGCATAACATTTGTTTGCGTCGCTATCATTTCGTTGTAGTATTTTTTTATTTTTAAAGCGACACGATGACGTCCAACCGTCCAGCTCCAGATAACTGCTACTATCATGTTGGTTGTGTGCCCCTAGATCTTTCGACTAATTCCATGTTGGATTTACTCATCAAATTAAGCTGATGGCGACAGTTAATTTGGACCATGCATGACACCTGGTAACAAGCACACATGCATGAATCTTCCGATAATTCGATTAATTAATTCAGTGTTGGATTTACTCTCACCAATTAGATCGCGACGGGTTTGATCATGACATTTGTGTAATGCGCATGAAACGAGTTCATGCAAAACGAGCGTATGTACGACCAGGACGAAATTAACAACCGAGTGGTCATTATACGATTGCACGTCGTACGTATGTACGCCGCGTTCGATCGACCGTTGTAGACATGACGGATATTCACAGACATACGAGTTAACGAGTACACGACCTGCAGTTGCCAACCATTAATGTGTACTCCCTTTGTATAAAGGATCTTAATCGGTCAGGATATACTATGGATAATCTTTGTATTATACGAACATAATCTTTTATATATTTTAGAACGAATAAACGAAGAAACGACATCGATTAACACTACTATATATATGTCGCAAACGAGATTGAGAGAGAGGATGCAGAGATTACGACGGGTTCTACATTATTCTGGCCTGTCTCGGACGTCTATGTCGTCGTCGTGCTCTCTTGTTTTTCGCCAGTTCGCGCTCGGACAGGGGGCGACTGGCCAGCCGAGAAGATATATATCACAGCCGCTCCTGTCACCGTTCATGCATGTCATCTTTAACATTGAAATACGCCGTATATATCCTTACCGTTGACACTAACATAAACACCAAAAAGGATTATGCATACATTGATTACAGAGGTAAAAAAAATGCCCACGTACGATGGAAGTCATCCATGGCCTGCGTGCATGCCGCATGCGACTTGAGCAGGTGAGCCATCGGAGTTGGGCGCACATATATAATCCGGTGTTTTTCTTTGCCGAGGAGAACCATATTTCAAGTGAAGCTAGCTTAGTGAACTAAAAGGCGAAGTTTACAATACAACACCTTATATTATAGGTATCCATAATCCATTCACCTCATAGATATATGCACGACGCTTGCACATGTGTGATAGATATGCAATGCTTCCAGATATATTACACATATTATTAGTGGGTAACCATATAAAGTTGCGTGGTTATTTAGAGAAAACAAACGAGCTGGCGTATGAAGGTCTCGTGTCAAAAAGATGTGCCATGTAGGATGATACCACCTTCAGGAAACTCGATCCACAACCCTTCATTTTTTACAAGTCAATCTCTATAGTATTTTTTATTAGCAGTGTAACTGATTTTTTACGATGTAGACCGTGACAACAAATAAACCATTTGTCAGCTGGAATTAATTGTTGTTTTTTTATTCTTTGATTAATGTAGCATTTTTTTATCGTTGCAAAACTTGATATAATTTGTTTCCGCATAAAAATCTTGATATTTTGGTATCATGAACAAATCCTTTTTCTATATTGTACTATTACAATTTTAACTGATACTAAAAAAAATCAAATGACTAAAATAACCTGACGGAGCGTGAAACTCCTCACCGGGAGACCGTGCAGGTTCCCCTTTGCCGGTTCGGCCGGGGGCGCAAGGTGCGGTTCTTAGCCCCTGATCTGAGGGATCTCAGCGAGAAAGAACGCGTGGATACAGGCGGTTTAGACAGGTTCGGGCCGCTGAGAAGCGTAATACCCTACTCCTGTGTTCTGGTAGATCTAGGAGTGTGGAGGAATCCAGAGAGAGTTCAGGCTCTAGACCAAGTCAATCAGAGTCCGATTCTTCTCCTTCCTAGGCCTGAGCCTCCTTTTATATGGCAAGGGGTTACCACATGGGCCACAAGCTGCCTAAGAAAGAAAACATTCTTTTACAAACAGGGCTATCCTACTGCCAGAAGCAGCCTCTGACAGACGCCACAGCACGCCTCTGCTCAGCCAGTCGACCCATCCGGGGAACGCCCGTTTCAACCATCATTAAATGGCAGGCGACTTTCTCGTCTCGCCTGCGCCAGAATCTGGAATACATCTGACTGGGACTGACGTATAAACTCCAGGAGTTTGCACGCCAGCTCCGGCTGAGAGACGAGAGACAGAGAGCTCTCATCATTCTGACGGGACGGGGCGAGGCGTGCTGCAGGCCGCTTGGCGCCACCTAACCCGCGATCTGACCGATCTGTGATCGGTCGCTCGCTATGACCGGTCACGGACCGGATAGGCATGCGCCACGCCGCATTAAATGCGGCGTAGTGCGCTCGTCTGAACCGTCATAAATGCGGTTAGGTGAGCTCTACCACGCTCACCTAACCTGCACACGTGGCACCAAAACCACATGGGGTCGGGGCGCCCTAGCCCTCGGGGCAGAATCGGGAGCGGCCCGACCCCGGGAGGAGACCGGGAGGGCAGCTGCCACGTCACCCTCGGGCCCGACCCCTCCGGGGGAACGGGCCACGTGGATCACTGTGGCCGCCCTTCCCTTTGGTCTCGACACCCCCGGTCCCATGTCACCGACATAACCGTATAACTATACTCAGCAAATGGCAAGGAATTCAATTACCTAGGAGTAAAACAAAATGAGGAAAAGAATGGAAGAAACAAGCCGTTCATCCAGCCCTTGGGTGCATGGTGAAGGATGGATGATGGTGACTGCTTGTATATTGTAGGGAAAGCTACAACTACAGCCGATCCTGATCCCTATAACCCCAAAATTTGATAAGATTATTTAGTAGATTCGGTTAAGGAAAAAAGTCAAATAGCCGATGAAAATTTATTCAGGAGAGACCGAGTTCAATAAAAAATCTTGAAGACTATTGCATGACGGCTTAATTTTATCTATTAGTTAGACAAGTTTTGTATTTAGAAAAGTTTGTATCATGTCCGACAAGGACTTCATGTTTTTTCTTATCGTGTCCAATTAGAATTCTTATCAACCTATGGGTATAAATATGTACATCTAAGGTCCCTGTAATTTATCTCCATGGATTAATACAACTACTCTTGGCGCATCGTCACCCTCTTTTCTGAGGTTTTTACTATCGTCGGAACTTGGCATTTAATACGAGTGCTGCATTGGTTTCGATCTCCGGCAAAGAGGTAAGTCCTAAGTTCCGTCGACCCTGGCAATTGTATTGGTTATATTGGTGTTGTTCAAGACTGCATTACTTCGATCTCTTCGATTGCTCTGGTTCAATCGGTATCTTTGTGTACTTGATATCTCGATTCTATTTTCAATTGCATTGTGTTTAAAGACGCATCGGTTTAGTTGCGTCTGTCTCGGTTAGGTTTGATCTTCTAGCTTAATATATCTCTACAATCACAATGTTGTTTTAGATAAATTCGTTATATTCATTATATTAGACAGATTTATCGGCTCATTGAGTATTAGATTATTATATAAAATCTCATATTGTATTAGTTAGGTTTGACCTACTATATTGTTGTTGATAATCTAAATCTTGTTAAGCCGATAGGTTCATGCTAATGTTTCGTCGGAGTGTTAGCCAATCTTATCTGATGTGTTAAAATTTTCCTTGATGGTTTTACTATTTTAGTTAAATTTAATGCATGACCACTTTGATCGGTGTCATATCAACCTGGTTTAAATCTATTAGGCAATTATCAACCTTATGTTGCATCAGTTAAGTCCGACCTATGAGATTGTGATTGTAAGTTAGATTTATTTAAGTTAGTAGACATTAATCATTGTTTCATCGGGGTTTCAGTCGATGAGTTATTTAAGTGTTGCATCGACTTATAAGAATTATATACAAATTGGTTTTAGCCGATTGCAGCAAAGGTTTCATTGATTACTTAATCATTTGGATTTAATGACATTGGACTTCTAGCCGATGTATGCTTTAATCATCAGATCAACGTCTATTTTATCATACCGTTATCGGCCAATTGGTTTGTTGGATACTTGCTTCATTATATTTATATCGGTCGATTGGTTCATTATCTTGTTACATTATCATCAGCCGATTGCCTTTATATCATTATTTATCTAAGTGTCAGAATCTACATCAGATATATAGCCAATTGTTTAAAACCCTATCGACATCGGCTAATAGTGCTACATCGGCTTATTAGCCGATCGGCTCTGCAACATCAGCTAGTATCGTTACATCGGTGTAACGCCCGTTTTGTCGCGGCGTTAGCGGGAAAACCTAATTGCTAAAAACCCTATTTGCGAAATTTTTTTTTTCTCTTTTTCTTCGTTCGTGCTTCGTGTGTGTGCCAGGTCTCGTTCCCCTCCCTCTGCTCCCAGCTCGAATCCCAGAGAGAGAACCATCCCAAAATTCAAATCCAAAACTCCAAATCCTTCCAAACCTAGTTCCCCGGCAAAAGTCTAATTCGCGTCCCTCGGCTTTCTCTTGGGCTGCCCTTCCCCTCGGTCGGCCTCGTTCCCCCTCTCCCTCCCGGCCCTTTTCCTCCCCTCCTCCCCCCTGGGCCGCACTGTTCCCGGCCCAGTCCGCGTCGGCCCAGCCGCGCCGGCCGCTCCCGGGCACGTGCGGCGCACGTGCCGCGGTAGAGCCCGGCCGCGCACGCGTTATCTCCTCTCTCGCTCACGCGCGAGCTCGCTGCTCCCCGTGATCTCTCTCTCTCTCTCCCGCAGCGCTGCCGCCGCCCTGGGAGCTCGCGCCCGCGCCGCTCCAAGCCGCTAGCGGCCAAGCCCGGGGCGCGGAGCCCCCTCCTCCGCCCGTGCCCCCTCCCGGAGAGGCAAGTCCACCCTCCACCTTTCCCCTCTCCCTTTTCCTCTCTTTCTCTTCTCGGCCCGGCCATGGCTGCCGCCGCTCGGGCGCCGCGCCGGCGACCGCGCGTCCGCGTGCGTGACCGCGCCGCGAGTCTTCTCCGCGAAGCCAAGGTGCCGAGCCGCTATAAATCCCACCTTCCCCTCACTCGGCCGCGTTTCTCCCCACCGCCAAAAACCCCCAAAAATTCGCCGCCATTCCGCCGCGACCGCCGGAGCTCGAGGACGCGGGACGTGTACTCCGGCCGCCGCTTCTTCCTCTTCCTCGGCCCGAGGCCGAGACGATCACGTCTCGCGCCGTCGGCCTCCCTTCACGGCGAACCGTCTCCCCGCGGTACTCTCTCTCTCCCCTCTCCGTTGTCGCCTCTCCCCTAGGCGCTAGACCGTTCGCCGCCGCTCCTCCCGTGCGCGTAGTCGCGGTAGAACCGCCCTAGCTCCGCCGCGACCGCCGGAGCCAAATCCCCTTCGCCGCCGCCCGGAGCCGAGTCCCCACGCCGCTGACGGCCCTCCCGCTGCCGATTCCCCTCGTGGCCGCCCCTCCCGGAGTGCCCGTGAGCCATCCGGAGCACCGCCATGGGCGCCGCCCATCTTCCTCGTTCCCTCGCCGTGCGGCCATAGCCACCGCCGCATAGCGCCGTCGCCGGACGACGTCGCA
The DNA here is from genome assembly GCA_008326285.1 of Oryza officinalis. NCBI lineage: Eukaryota > Viridiplantae > Streptophyta > Magnoliopsida > Poales > Poaceae > Oryza > Oryza officinalis. The sequence continues at coordinate 2,889,691 of BDMV01000008.1, forward strand.
TCTCCTCCCCTTGATCCGCACCGGTGAAACGACGTCGCATCTCCTCCTCCCGCCGCCGGAGCTTGCCGCCCCTCCAAACCGCCGCCGTAAGCCGGAGCTCCCCCGTGCGCCGCCGGCCGTCCGATGCGGTCCCCTGCCCCTCCCCCTCTTGGTCCGACGTGGTGTCCACGTGGGCGCCACGTCCGCCCGCCCTGGTCCCACGAGAGACCGGTCAAAGTCTCTCGGTCCACCGCGCCCTCTCGCCGCTTGGGCCGCGCCATGGTCCGGCCCCAAGGCCTCTCCCCTCGCGGCCGCGTCGCCCGCTGGGCCGCGCCTCGCCAGCCAGGCCGTCCGGCCTTTTTCCCCCGCGTCGCGTCGTCCGTGGGCCGTGCCCCGCTCGGCCTTGGGCNCGGCCTCGCGCGCGTCGCCCGCTGGGCCGCACTTCGCCAACCAGGCCGTCCGGCCTTGTTCCCCCGCGTCGCGCAGTCTGTGGGCTATGCCCCGCTCGGCCTTGGGCCGCCTTCTCGCGCGCCGGCCCGTTTCACTTAGGCCGCGCAGCCACTCGGCCTTTTTTTTCCCGCTCGGCCCACTCGGCCTTTTCGGCCATCGGCCTTCCGCCATCGGCTCCCGGCCCATCGGCCTATTCTCTCTCGCGCGCCGATCGGCCATGGGCCGATCCCTTCGGGCCGCCGGCCCATTATTTTCGGCCACGCCCGCTCTAATCCTTTGGGCTGCTCTTAGCCGCCCGAATTGAAGTCTAATTGGCATCCCTCCTTCGTTTTCTTTTTTCCAGGGAATTAATAATTCCTTTTCTTATTCCAGAAAATCCTTTAATCTTCGGAAATTCATATCTTTTCACCCGTTCGTCCGATTGACTCCGTTCCACCTCCTGTAAATCCGTAAAATCGAGATCTACCTAATGGCACGCTTAGTGGTCTTTAATAGGGCTTCTTTTTATCGCTTTGTTGAGTCNACCGCCGCCGTAAGCCGGAGCTCCCCCGTGCGCCGCCGGCCGTCCGATGCGGTCCCCTGCCCCTCCCCCTCTCGGTCCGACGTGGTGTCCACGTGGGCGCCACGTCCGCCCGCCCTGGTCCCACGGGAGACCGGTCAAAGTCTCCCGGTCCACCGCGCCCTCTCGCCGCTTGGGCCGCGCCATGGTCCGGCCCCAAGGCCTCTCCCCTCGCGGCCGCGTCGCCCGCTGGGCCGCGCCTCGCCAGCCAGGCCGTCCGGCCTTTTTCCCCCGCGTCGCGTCGTCCGTGGGCCGTGCCCCGCTCGGCCTTGGGCCGCTTCCACGCGCGCCGGCCCGTTTCACTTGGCCGCGCCCGCATCCTCCTTCTGGGCCGTGCCTCGCCACCGGCCCAATTGCCCCGCACGCGCGCCTCGCTCGGTCGCGGGCCAACTCCACCCGCGCGCCGGCCCACGTGGCTCGGTAGCGCCCGATCTTTCTTTGGGCCGCGCCTAAACTCCCAAATTAAAGTCCAATTCATGCCCCTTCTCCTTTTTCTTTTTCAATGGATTTATTAATTCTTTTCCCTTAGTCAGAAAATCATTTAACCTTAAGAAATTCATATCTCTCTACCCATTCGTCCGATTGACTCCGTTCCACCTCCTGTAAATCCGTAAAATCGAGATCTATCCAATGGCACAACTTAGTGGTCTTTAATAGGGCTTCTTTTATCGCTTTGTTGAGTCGTCTCGTTTCGCGTGTAGTCTCGGAGCCCGAAGACCCGCAGTGCGCGGATTTCGAGGAAGAAGCTCAAGATCTCGAGCAAGGCAAGTCACCTTTGATCAATTGAACCTATAATTTAAATTAAGTATTTTGATTCCGCAAACTATGCATTAATTAGGTTACACTTGACACTTGGCCTCGGTTTGCAATATAACCGGCAGGCCCTACCCATTTGCTGCATTCACCTTCCTTGATATTTGAATACCCTAACACCCTTGTCACCCCTCAGGTGAAGCCTCGGTATCCGTACCTCGCGTACGAATATCGAGACTCCCCTCAAACTTTAAAATTGATCACCTGGGTAAAACTTGAGTTTACAAAATGCTTGGAAAACCCGACACTTGGGTCGGTGTCTTGAAAACTAAAGTGAGTTTCTAAAAACTCGCGGTACGGGAGACGTACTGGAGGTACGGTCTGCCCGTTCTCGCTCTAAGGACCGATTCCTTGGGAATTACATCCAAGCATATGTCAAGTACGACCACATGGGTGATATGGGACGCCCCTGGCTGAGTAATTAGCTAGGCCAGGGAAATCTTGATGCCAAGGGACAAGTGGATTCGCCGGGGTGGTGTCGGGGAGGACCCCTGGGCTTCCTGGCACAGTATGGTCTGGGACCTAACCTGGTGTTGGTCCGTGGGACCCCTCCCGTTGGCATAAGATGACCCTGAGTCGGCTTTCGAAATGCCTTGTCGTGAAAGCCTCAAGGTCGCCAGACGTGACCGAGGGTCGCGGGCTGGGTGATTCGGGGTTAGTAACGTCGTGTGGGTAAAGTGTACCCCCTCTGCAGAGGTTAACAACTGTTCGAACAGCCGTGCCCACGGTCATGGGCGGATGTGAGGTGATTCCTTAGCGTAGTTTTTATTGAACACCTTGTGAACTGCTGTTGGTGTGAGGTTTTCCCTTCTGTGCTTGGTTTAAGGCTGTTGAAGCAGCCGGAGTCGGTGACGATTGGCAGGGAGCCTCTCGTACCGATGTGTTGACTTGTGGCTGTTGAAGCAGCCGGAGTCGGTGACGATTGGCAGGGAGCCTCTCGTACCGGCGTGTGTGAGTTGTGGCTGTTGGAGCAGCCGGGGTCGGTGAACGATTGGCAGGGAGCCTCTCGTGCCGACAAGAATCAATTGATACAATTTCACTGCTCCGGCCGGATGAGACGCACTTTCTCGTCCGTGCCGTCGAGAAGCACTCACTTAGATGTTTCTGAAAGTCCTGAACTAAAATCAATTGTGAAAAAGAACAACTGGCTTTCCCTTGAAGCTTGCATTAAACACTTAATTCCCCTGACTTGCTGAGTACTCCCGTACTCACCCTTGCTCTATATAATTAAACCCCCCCCAGTTCTCGAAGATGAAGAGGTGGACCCTGCTGATGAAGAGTTCTTCCAGGAGCAAGCAGACTTCGAGCAGTAGTAGGGTTTCGGCCTTCCCCAAGGCTTTGCTTGTGGCTTAGGGCTAGTCTCCGCTTTCCGCTTCCGCCTTTTTGTAATGCTGTTGTGAACTCGGGTTCTGTCCGCAGTTCCAACCTTGGTTGTAATCCTACTCTTAATAAAGAGACCGCTGTTGTTGTGATATTCTGTCTTCCTGTTGTACCAGCGCTATTTCCTGGGACTGGTACAGGCATACAGGTTAATTTGGACCGCCTTATCCTGGCCTCCGCCCGAGGCTAGTTTGGGGCGTGACAATCGGCTTCTTAGCCAATCGGTTATCTGATCATCAATTTTTATATCTTATCAGTTGCAGGATCAAACTAACTGGCACGCCCGCATCTCATCAAAGTTTAGGACCTGCACTAGAGCTAAACAGATCTTCCAGACCTTCGTGTTTGTCAACATAATTCATGTTAACACAGATTTGACATTACCGGCCGGGCACGAATTTTTCGTCAATAACTATGGATGTAGTAGTTTCCTAACATTGTTTCTTAGTGCCTCAGGCATCATATTGCTAAAGGCACCATCAACATTGACTTTCAATAAACAATAATGCATGAAATAAAAAAGAAAAAAATTATTTTGCTTCCCCGAACTATTTCATTGGTTCACTTAACTCCTAAGCTATTTATTTTGACTCATTTTACCCCATGAACTATTGAAAATGGGTCACCTTACTCCTTAACACCATTTCTCTTTTTTTTATTTCTCTCCATATAAGTTGTGTTTTGCAATTAAATTTGTCAGGGGATTGATAGATGCATTATAACTTACCTCTAAGGCTGAGTTCGGCAATACACTTTCAGAACTAATCTAAGTTTCACGCAAAACGGAGCGACTCATTAGCACATGATTAATTAAGTATTTGTTAAAAAAATTTTCAAAAATGGATCAATATGATTTTTTAAAGCAACTTTCGTATAAAAACTTTTTGCAAAAAACACACCGTTTAGCAGTTTGAAAAGCGTGCGCGTGAAAAACGAGAAGGATTAGTTACGAAAAGCAGTTGCCGAACTCAGCCTTAGTATTTTTAGGATTTTTTATCATTGTTTTTATAGATTGGAGCATTGGGACCGATTTAAATATCAAGGTTTTAAATTTCAAGCAAATAGTCATGAAAAATTTTGAAACTTTAATAATGGTGTCATCTATAGCTCTACAAAATTTCAGCTTAAAATACGACTCGTATAAAAAAAACAAAGAAGATAAATGCTAAGCAGTAAAGTGAGCAAATGAAATAATTCAGGGGAGTAACGAGAATAACACTAATAATCAAGCAGTACTGTGATGGAACGAATGATGAAGATAATTTCATGGTTTCATTTAGGTTAAAGGCACAAACAGTGTGCACCAAACAGTTGTATTCAATGACCCGGAACCCTGCTTAGATAGAGAATTATCAAAAAAAGTATATAAGGAGATGAACAATGATTAATTAGACCACTGCTATTTGTATAAGCTTTTCAGGCCATGTTTGAAAAATGGGTTTGGGATATGATTTTCCACCTCTCAAAGGGTATCTTTCAATCTTAACCATTCATTTTTCTCACTCCATTTTATCCTATCCCTCTATTCATTTCTATTTTCTAATCCCATCTCTTCTGACCCATTTTCCAAACACACCCTCACTTTATATTTGCATAGTGAATAGATAGCTCGTATAATAGGTTGTCTGCTCAGTTATTTTAATAAATTCACATCATAAATAATATAATTATATATAGTATATATATTATATAATGGTATATATTTTACTATTAAGTTGTCTATTATTAGGTCGTCTAATGATCAACATCTGGCATCTTCCTCTCTCCTCCAGCTTGCATCCAACTCACAAAAAACTGTATATGGCATTCTCTCCCACGCGTTGACATCACAGTAGTTTTCATGCCCTAATGCGATTGATATCGACACTTCTCATAAGGCAGAAATGTTCCATAATTTTACAAATGATGACTTAATTAACATAGTTCATTCCACATACTTAACATAATTGTTCATGCCACATCTTCTCTCTGTTTTTTCTTTTCTTTTTTTTTTATTTTCAAGGAGGAGAACCAAAAGCCAAAAGTTCACAGCACAACAAGTTACATATTCATTCATTATTCATTCACCTCACAGGTGTGCACAAGACTTGCACATGTAATACATAGCACATGTACAATGCTTCATATATAGTATTGCACATATTATTCAGCGGGCAACATTAATGTATAAAAGTTGCGCGATTATTCACCCAAAGCAACAAAGCTAGCATATGCTACATGCTCTTAGACAGGTTCATGACCGATCGAAGAGATCATGGCAGCTAGCAAAGGCTCTTAGGCCAACACCGTTTCAGTGGGAATCACGATGTTGGCAGCCGATGTGGTGTTGAGCATCCAGGTGTGGAACGGATGGAAGAGCACCTCGGCAGGGCAGTTGAGGTTGGGCATGACAGGGCAGTCGATGAAGCTCTTAGCGTCCTTGTCAACGCAGAGGTAGATCTCATACAATTGCTTCTTCCCGAATGGTCCGTCTCTACACTGCACTCCTGGCGTCACGCCCAGCTTCTGATTCACAGCCCACTTGATGAACGCCGTGTTGTACAACTGGTAGTCCGGCTTGATGCCTATTCATCGATTGGCCCAAAGATTAACTAGAGCTTGCTTGGTGACATGCATAATGCATGAATTATGTACGTACGTTAATTCAGTTTTTATCATTTGTGATAGTGTGATTTGTACATGCATGTACCTTGTTCGGCGAGAGCAGAGAGAACATCTGCGCTCTTTCTGAGCTGGAGACCAGCCTTGAAGTAGTCCAACTCCTTGAGGCCGGAGCAGACGCCGTAGCTGTTCCACGCGCTCTTCCATGTGTTCACGCCGTCGGTGTGGGGACACTTGATGTTGCTCCAGTAGTGGTTCAGGTTGTTCTCGATTGAGTCTAGCTGCAATGTCACGTTGTATATGCATATGCATCATATATATTATCTGTGTCTGTGTCTGTGTGTGTGTAGACATGTATTTGACAAGATGGATCAATTATTGTACATGAAGCTAAATGAACCCCTGCTTGTAAATTAATGTGCTAACCTTGTTAATGTCGAAAGGATTGTCGGAGTTGCACCTGACAACAGCTGTGTTCTCTGCCGAGTCAAATGTCATGAAGCTCTGGACGAAGAAATCTTCTGACGGGTAACCATACTTGGGCACGCAACAACCATAGTAGCTGTCCGAGCAGTATGCTCCAGGCCACTGCAGGCACGAACGCGAATCAATTTATACTAACCATGCAAACTAAGTACGAAACTGTAGAGCTACTGAGCTAGAGATCATTTTTATTTGATCTGCATTTCAGTTTGAAAATTTTCCCCTCGTTTGGGGCTGAGTCCTGAATCCTATGAGATATATATAGATATATATATACTGATTTTACGTACTATTGAGATGAGTATGCTTTAAATTAACATTGTTGAAACTTCAATTCATCATATATCAGAGTAGATTTTGTCGATATTGTCTTGCAGCTCCTGCTTGCTGTACATGTTCAAATATGTTGATATGCTCGTTTGTTGTGCTTTCATTCTTTGACCCCCGTTTTAGCAAGATCTCGTACTGCTAATTAGTCCATTTAGGTTGTTTATGTGATATTAATATTTCTATTTAAAAAAATGCTATACTTGTTCTGAGCAAACTTTCATAATTTTACAAATTTTTAGTTCACGTGAATATAAGGTTAAATGCCGCCAATAGTACATCATGTATAACGTGCATATAACTAGATTAATTGTCTTGTATCCTTGAATAAAAGTTTTATGTAATACTAAAAAGAATTGCAAGCAGAATCTTTTTTATTAATTTGAAAAGGGAAGTGTAAAGAAGATACATCATGTAGTCATAATTTAACTAAACTTAATGCGTATCCTTGCAAGAAGTTAAATATTTGATGATTCACAGTTCATACCATGAGGATGAGATAATAAAAATCAAAGGCCGAGTCAGCATTGACGGTCTTGGCAGGTCCTGAAGCCGCAAGTAAGCCAAGAATTAGGCACAACAAAAATTTCCTCTGCTCCATAGTACTCTCTAGGCTTGTTTCTACAAGGAGAGAAATTTCTTTTTGCTTGTTGGTTGGCTACCCAACCAACACTGAGGTATTTATAGGCTCAGGAGGTTGTGGGCAAGAGGCAAAGGAATGAACCTTTAATTTTCTCCATTTCTTTATGGTGCTTGAATAGGTACCCTGAGGTATGTGTTTTTTTAGTGTTAACTTTTTCCGAAAAGAATACAGTATTAATAAATAAGAAATACGCATCTAATTATGTGGAGTCCCAAAGAAAAGGTAGTAACGTAAACATTCTAGTTACAAGGCAAGTTTGTCCTAACAGGCATGCACGGTGATTGATCAAATTAATAACATAACCAATCAAATCATCGATGCATAGATAGCTATAGTAACAGAGAGATAGATACTTGGCACGCATAAAACTAATTAGGGAATTTCGTAAAATTATAATGATTTAGCCAAGGTTATCATTTTGCAACAATTTTAACCTAACATGTCGTTAAACTGTTACAATAACATGTAACTTCTGTTACATAGTGTCGCGATTTTATTAGAGGTTTGCACCTTAAGTTGACACATCTAGGTGTATTTGACATGTATGCCCAACATAAAACATGAGTATTGCCTGTGTGTTCGATGGGTGAATCTTACTATTATAAAAATGATTTTTACATACATCTCTTTATTTGTATAAATGGGCTAAAAAAAAGATCCATCTGTAAAAATGTACGAGAGATATCCAATTAAGACTCGCTATGAAAATTGATTTTCACGAACGAACAACATGAAAAGCAGGTGGGCCATTGATATTTTGCACGAAGCTAAGACGAACTATCCACGCGCGTCCCCACACTAACCGCACCTCCACCTTTTTCTCTCCTCCTTTCTTTTCTCTTCTCTTCTTGACGCTCCTCTACTTCTCTTCACTCTCCCCTCCATGCCGCCTCCCCCTAGGCCCTAGCTGCTCTGCCTCCCATCATCATCTCCTCTCTCGCTCCTCACCTCTTCCCTTGGCCTCTCCCCTTTCTTCGGACGGAGGCACGGTGGATCCAAGGGCCGTGGCTTACAGGAAGGGCGTGACAGGCTTCATGCGGCAGCCATGGCTACGGCTGTGACGATCATTATTGTTTCATTGTCTAGTATGCCTAGTTAAAATTATAGGAAATCAATAGTTTCTAAAAATAATTGGTTGTTTTATAAAACTTACTCAATTGTTCTACTTTGTAAACATTGAAGATACGTAAATTAAGTGAAACCATCTTTACTCATATAGTCATACCTAACGGTGCGGATCTATACCATGAACACCGGTGTCAAATGACATCGACGACTTTCGATAAAACTTATGATTAAACTGTTTGTTCATATATTATAACACTATAGTTTAAGTATAATTAACATTCTATAACAACAATAGTTATGATATCAACTAACCAAATTTTATAGATCCGTCCCAGGTGAAGAGGGACCGGGCCCACCCATTCACTCCAATGAGAAATACGAGCTCACCCATTAAATTCGAGAAAATATATGCACGTGTCTATTCTGCCCTATCATTTTAATCTCCATAAAGTGTGCTCTCTGCGCCATAGTCAAATTGAAAAGAAAGCTGTCGCTAACTCGCTACTCGCTACCAGTCCCAGCTGCCTTGTGTCTCTTTCACAAGAACAATAATGATTCCTGTCGTTCACCTTGTATAAATCGGTTCATAAGAACGGTAAAAATGCTAGTACTACTACTTCTTTATGTTCCTTTTTTAAAAAGGAGAAAATGTTGTTCTTTTAATTGGTGGTGCACATGCATGCCTTTCGACCAATAAATTAGGGCCGACATCCTTGCCAAAGTGTTAGTTTAACATGCACTACATTATGGCTAAGAAAATTTTACCCAAGCCAATTATTGATCATTAAAACAAACCTGGAAAGCATCGGTTTTCACCATGCTACTAGCTGTTTATTTAATGTGCCCGGTTCTCACTGTTTGTTGGCTATCGGCTCTAAAGCTAACTAATAGTAATAGTATGTATGCAATAGATAGCCATTGAATATGTTTAATTTCTAACCATACTTTATCATTTGACAATAAATATCGTCATACTTGACTAAGTTGGGATGATTAAATTTTTTACCACACTTTAGCAAGCCTAAAAAAATCTTGTCATATTTTTCTGACAACAGTGAAATCTAATTTATTAGAAGAAAATCTTGTCACAACTGTGACTACAACCAAATAGTTGCCAATGCGATCAAACCTATCTAATCTTATATATGACAAACTGTGATAAAGTGTAACTAGCAACTAATCACCTAAGTGTGTTTTTCTTAATTTTTTAATCTAATATTTTTCTTGTCTAGGCTTATCCTTACGTTTTTGAAGTTTTTCTATCCACTCATTTTTCTCGAGAAGTGAGCAGTCACTCACTGAGATCCCAACAGAAATTGGGCATATGCTTCTAGTGTTGTATTGGAGCGTATAGAGCCAGTCATTATATAGTCACTGGCTCACACTCTATTTCTACTCATTTCTTGACGAACTCAATATTTTCTCCAGCGTGAAAATGGTATAGCCAGCAACCAAATACAAAGAAAAAATAAAAACATAATCATCCTAAAGAAATATCAAGACTCAGTTCCTTTGCTGCTGGGTTGAAAAAAGGAACCACTCTGTTCCTGAGTGTACTTATGGTACATGTGCGCCATCATTCGCCAAGATCATTCACTAGCAGAGTAGGTCGCTAGAGAGATCGGAGCCAAATTATCAACACGTACGATTCGTCGGATTCGCGATGGCGATCTCGCGGGTATCTCGAATCGTCCGTCCTAGCTAGCTCGCTGTCGATGGTGTTGTGCGGACAGGGAGCGAGAGCCAGCGCGCGAGCGCCGCGTCGTCGCGTCGCGTCGCGGCTGTGTCAACAATCAATGTACGTCGTAGCGAGGTCGGGACGTCGCCGTCGTTAATAATTGGTGGGTTGGTTGATCGCGTCGCGTCGCGTGGCCCAGGCCCGCGAGGGGAGAGGTGTGCCCCGTGCACATATGCGCGCGCCCGCGTCGCACCAGGTCGATAGAGTCACGTAAGATTGCACGTTGGCCGTTAGTGCGCCAGCTGTGCGGCCAGGGCCGTTCGACATGGCGAGAAGGGCGACCGTGAAGGACCCAACGCATTGCATTTAGGGGTCTTATTTGGTTGATATGTTTTTAAATATTATAAGTATCGTACCATATCTAATTAACTTAGATCGATCAACTAAATCAATTAATAGAAAAACAAAGTTAACTATGATTAATAATATTAACATGACATGTGCAACAATTATCCATCCATCATATATTATATTAACTTTGTCTACTTCGAGCTAAATAAGCGTTTCTCTAAAACAAATAATATTTCTCTATTAATCTTTCCTATATGCTAGGTAACGTCCATTAATAAAGTAGATCCAATTAATTTTTAGCTTTCTATTAACTTACATATGATTAATTTATAATCTATTATAAATTAAAATCATTGGCACAATGCATTTTACAAATATAATAATATATATAATTCAATAAGAGATTAATTTATTAAAAAGAACCCCAAATTGTTGGTCACTCTAAGGACCCCAATATATCACCCAATATATTAGGAACTGCCCTATGTGTGGCTGGGTCCATGTTTGAGTGGCAACGGCTACTAGCGGAGGAGATATGCAGGTACAGTGCCGGTTTAATTGATTAGTACTCCGTACTGGAGTACTAGTTTTTACTCGATCAGGCCATATTAATTAGATTTAAAAGTTTTTCACTTAAAAAATTTATAACGGATTTTAAAGATATTTTTATGTTTTTGCTCCGCAGGAGTACCGAGGCCGCCCGCTCATTCTGGTGCGCACATTGTGACCTCTCTCGGTCTCTCGCATCCAGGGTTGCCCTTACCGTTTTGCGCCCGGTTACCGCCGGTCGGCGGTAGCGCGGTAACCGGCGGTAACCGTGGTTACCGCGCAAAACCGTGACAAATTCGAAATTCAAAAATTTGAATCCAAAACCGCGGTATCTGCCACGGTTACCGTGCGGTATGGCGCGGTTACCGCGCAATGTTTGATCCAAGGAAAAACGAAATGAAATTTTTTTAAAAAAAATCAGAGAAATGCTTAAAAATGAGTAGAATTTGTGGATAATAAGTAAAATATGTAGATTACTTATGTGTATACTATAAAAAATTTTGGCATGATCTTTTCTATATTACGGACTTAAAATCAATTGAACAATACTTGTGGGTATAAAAAAAATTTTTGGCATGATCTTTTCTATATTACGGACTTGAAATCAATTGAACAATTCATAAGATAATAAGATAATATGTCGACAACAACAATCAACAATCTCAAGACATCGCACAAGGTGTCCACATGTCCACAATATAACATCCACAATATGATAGTTCACATAGCAACATATCAACATAGAGCAAGCAACTTTTGTTTTCAATGAAAGGAAATAGAAGGACATACCAGCATAGAGCAAGCTATAAGTTCCACTGATTATATGCCATGTTGTACTCCTCTGTGGACATGAGCATCAAGCCATGCGAGTGTAGCAACCCTGCCTTGTATTCCTCCCAACTTTGACCTGTCCATGATGATATTGTTTGCCACTGAGCATACAATTGAGCGTACCACTGGGGCTCTTGCCACTCGTACACCCAGGTAGGAGGGGGATAATCAGAAGCTTGGGGACGATTGTACGCATACGTTGGATAGCCACTTTCAATACTAGAGGCACTGAATGAGCTGTAGCTATCCTGTGGTATGTCAAGATGCTGTCGTTGTTGGTGCTCACTCGGTGAAACCGTAGTTCGTTGAGAGCTTGGAGCACCGTGATCACGGTCCTGAGTCGCGTGAGTGAAGTCGGCCTCACCTGCAAATGAAATTGTAGGAAGAAAATTAATCAATAGTGAAATGCATGGTAAAGGTCTAAATGGTAATTGAAGCACATCTCACCTGTGAATTGAATAGGGCTGTGGTGACTTCCAGAAGGCACTTCAGTGATGCGTTGCCCTCCTTGACCACCGTTGTCTCCGTCATCTGAATCAGTTCCTGAGCTACTATCATTCGACTCTTGGTAGTCTGGGCTTCCTTCGGTCTCTTCATCGCTATCAACATTGTACGATTGTGGACCTTTGCCCTTAGCTCTTTTGGATGTAGGTGCTTTTGGTGGCTGCCGAGTCTTCCTTTTTCCAATATGAGTGTCACCTACATTCGCATCAGCCCACTCTGCAATAGAAGAAGCTCCCGTGGTTCTGCGCAGGTCAATCAAGTCCACTAGGTTGGCTACAAGTGGACTAGGCACGGGGGCGTCACTCTCAGTTGAGTCTTCATCTAGTTCTGGGTCAGCATTGGACCGAGCATTATCCATCCATTCTTTAACATGATTGTTAGTTTCATAGAATGATAGGTCCGCTAGTCTTTGAAGGGGATCGTCATCCTCCTTTCTTACTTGGGCATTTGCGAGCTGAATGCGCAGGCGAAGGTTGTAGTTGACATAAACTAGTTTGCTCAGCTTCTTGTGGGTAAGTTTATTACGGACCTTTGTGTGTACGAATGCGAATGTGCTCCAGTTCCGTTCACATCCACTTGAAAAGCAACATTGACCAACCATACGCAGCGCAAGCCTCTTCAAATTCGGCGTGTCTGAGACAAACATAGACCACCATTGTGCTGCACATGCCAATTTTCATGTCAATTTACAACACTGAATACGTGTAAAGCAGCAGGACATATGACATGTGCAAATGATTACAAACATACTAGGGGAAGTTTTTCCATCAGTGGCCATCTTTCTTGCAAGGGCCCTCCCAAATTCACCAGTCTTACGGCGATACATCTCAACCTCCAACAAAGCGGCGGCGGCCGTATCGATGTCCGTCATCCACTCAAAGGCCTGACGAAGGTCTTGGAAGACGGAGGCACTTGGAGAGTATTGGTAGTGAGTCATAGGGTTCAATGCCGCACCTGCAAATCATGAAACAAAATCGATGAGAGTCGTACAATACCAATTTTCTCATCATGTAATGTCGGCTACTTACTGGCATTGATTAGAGTTCCATTACAGAGGTCGTGCATCCTTCTGTTCACAATTGCCATGTATGCTTCGAATTTATCCCTTTGGTTGGCAAAAAGACTGTCGTACTCCATTCTCAACAATTGATATCTTAGAAGAACCTCACTCAAATTGGAGTTCTTGTCCTCGTCAGCAAACCGAAGGAAGGAGTACATCGGCTGAACTGAATTGACTACTGCCTGCAAGTTCTCCCACCAAGACATGCTAGATAGGCATGCGTGTGCATACCTGCCCTCAGTTGTGCCACTGAATTTGCTTTGCATGAACCCAGAGGAAGCCATCCACTGCATGAACTGATCTCGCCTCCTGAGGAAGCTGTCAAGAAACATGTAGTTTGTGCCGAACCTTGTAGCATTCCACTTAACCAGTTCACCACCTATAGCAACCACCATCATGGCATGCAACTTGGAATGGTTGTATAGCCATCTGCAAAATTTTCTCGCACTCTCAATCACCATTTCATGGTCCGGCATTTTTCCAACCTCGTTAAGCATCAAGTTAATTGTGTGCGCCACACAAGGTTGCCACACGCTTCGAATCTAGCTAAAGAATTTTTTTGAAATCAAATTTACAAAGTGCATCTATATTTGTGGTTTACAATTACGAAATTACAAACCACAGTTTTCGCATCCATATTACAAAGTACATCTATATTACAAAGTGCATCTATATTACAAAATTACAAAGTGCATCTATATTACAAAGCATCTATATTACAAAGTGCATCTATATTACAAAATAACAAAATGCATCTATATTACAAAATTACAAAATTACAAAATAACAAAACCGCGTTATACCGGCGAGTTGTGCGCGGTAACCACGGTTTTATCGCGGTTACCGCACGATATTGCGCGGTTACCGCACGCTATTGCTACCAGACATCGTCCACAAATGCGACGGCAACCGTGAAAATACTCGCGATAACCGACGCAAATCGCGCGGTTACCGCGAGAAACCGCGCGGTACGAGCAGACTTACCGTGCGCTAGCTGGCGTGGCCGATTACCGTTGTTTACCGCGCGGTTACCGCGGCTTACCACGCGGTTTGCCTTCTCACCGGCGCGGTGGCGACGGATCTGGGCGCGGAGTGGCCGCGTCGGGCGTCGCCGAGGGTGAGGACGGAGTGGGAGAGAGAGAACAGAGCGAGGGTGTGACGGTAGAGATGGGGAGGAGATATTTTCTCCTCCCCGGGCCTCTATGGGCCTGATGCACAGTTGCACACAGTAACGGGCCGGCCCATTTTCTTTTTATTTTTTTAATTTCCAAATATATTCTCCGTTTTGCTCTCAAATTTAAATAAATTTTACTCTTTTTTGAGAAATTTCTTCACCATAAAACACTACAAATCAAGCTCTACCGTCACAATTTTTTTTGATTTTTTTCTTTTTTTTTTAAATTTTTGAATTCGGCCGAAATTTGTTAAACCGTACCGCGCGGTACGGGTAACCGTACCCCTGCGGTACGGGCGGTAACCACGATAACCGCGCGGTTACCGCCGGTTTTTCCTACCCTGCTCGCATCTGCCCACTACCGGGTGCACCCTGTAATAATCACACAAGTAAACTACTAACATAAGTATTTTTTAAGACAACTCACTACTACAGAGAACATTTTTCTGTACGGGGGGGCTTTATCTTCGCATGCGGGCGACCTGTGGGCGCGCCTGCAAAAATCGCCCCCCTGAGGGCAGGTTAATCAGCCGCATGCGATAATGAATCTTCGCATGCGGCTGTCTTAACGGACCGCATGCGATGATGGGCCCATATATCTTGCAGCTAGCCCGAACTTCACCATTTCAAACCGAGCTCTTCTCTCTCCTATGCATGCAACAAATAGGGGGGGAGGTTTTCAACTCGAAATCTTTGCTTAAAGTTTATATGAAAGGTGAAGAACTCTCTCTCCTCCTTCATTTGGCTCCATTTTTATTAAATTTCGTTGGTGGAAATTATAGTTTTTTTAAAATTTTGATAAGGTTTGTTTTAGCTAGTTTTTGCAAAATCTAGCTTCAAAATATATGTTTTGATGTGTAAATTTTGGATGTAAACACTTATACATACTAGTTACTTGTATTGTTGTATTTTTCTGATGGATATATATATGTATTTACACGTCTTTATAAAATACCTGCGGTCTATTATTTGTGTCTGTAATTTTATTGTCTTTATATATAGATGGATCAGTCGTCATGGATGTATGAGATGCGGAGAACTCAGCCAATATTTATGAAGGAAGCATCTAAATTTATTGATCAGGCTAAGGCGCATGCTTTGAGGGAGAATATGGCAAAAAATTTTTGTCTGTGTCGTCATTGCAAGAATCAGAAATTGCTGGTAGATCATGGTGAAATTTTGGGACACATAATGCAACATGG
The DNA here is from genome assembly GCA_008326285.1 of Oryza officinalis. Taxonomy (NCBI): domain Eukaryota; kingdom Viridiplantae; phylum Streptophyta; class Magnoliopsida; order Poales; family Poaceae; genus Oryza; species Oryza officinalis. The sequence continues at coordinate 2,905,343 of BDMV01000008.1, forward strand.
ATTCACCGCCAATTATAAGGTTTGGACCTATCACGGGGAAATCGCCGATCCCCAAGATGACGATGAAGAGTTAAGTCCGGAGATGAATGAGGCAGAGAATTTTGTAATCGAAGACATGTCCCGTGAAAGGTTAAATGTAGACGTGTCCACAGATAGTGATGATTTTGAGGGCGGTTTTGATATAGAAGATATGCTACGCCATGTCGAACCTGAGGTTCTAGCGGGTAGATCACGACGGTTAGAGAATTGGCAGGCACTGGAGAAGGCATCGAAGGATCTTCTTTACGATGAAACGAACGGATGTGATAACGATTTCACGGTACTGCGTTCAGTGCTTGAACTTCTGAGATTGAAGGCTAAACATGGATGGTCGGACACAAGTTTTAATGATCTGATGAGCTTGTTGAGTGTGTTGCTTCCTAAGCCTAACTTCATACCTTCGAATACATATCAAGCGAAGAAACTCATATGTCCTTTATCTCTTGGTGTTGAAAAGATTCATGCTTGTGAGAATCATTGTATATTATACCGCAAAGAATATGCAGACTTGGAAAGTTGCCCAACGTGTGGCACAAGTCGGTATAAAACGGGAAATGGGCCTGTTCACACAGAGTCTACCGACCTAGATTCATCGGAGCGTAAGCGAAAAAAAATTCCGTCAATGGTGATGTGGTA
>BDMV01000008.1:2906117-2940353 GCA_008326285.1 Oryza officinalis
GAATAGTGAATGGAAACAAATCACATATAACAGAACAAAACCACTAATTTTCAGTGAATATACATGCATCCCCTGCGATTACAAATGACTACAACAGATCATCGATTCATCGATGAATCCATCCATTCATACAATCAATCAATCCATTCATTCATCCATTCATCTATACATCTATACATCTATACATACAATCAATCATCGATCCATCCATTCATCAATTCATCCATCCATTCATCGATCCATTCATTCCTTCATCCATTCCATTCATCGGAAAAAAGAGGAGGCGGTGACAGGGGTACCTGGATGAGGCGGCGAGCAGAGGAAGAAGAGGAGGCGGCGGCAGTGAGGAGGCGGCCGTTGGCGGCTATGAGGAGGCGGCAAGCGGCGGTGAGGAGGCGGCCGCCGGCGGCGGTGAGGAGGCGGCCGTCGGCGGGTGTGAGGAGGCGGCCATCGGCGGTGAGGAGGCGGCCGGCGGCGGCTGTGAGGAGGCGGCCATCGATGGCGGTGAGGACGCGGTCGACGGCGGTGAGGAGGCGGCCATCAGCGGTGAGGACGCGGCCAGCGGTGGCTGTGAGGACGCGGCGAGGATGAGCCGGCGGCCGGCGGCGGCGGTGAGGAGGCTACCGGGGGCGGTGAGGAGGCTGGCGGCGGCGGTGAGGACCGGCGGTGGCAGTGAGGAGGTGGCCGGGGGCGGTGAGGAGGCGGCCGGCGACGGCAGTGAGGAGGCAGCCGAGCGGCGGTGAGGAGGAGGCGGCGGCGGTGAGGGCTACCTGCCTCCTGGCGCGAAAAGGAGGCGGCGGCGCTCTCCTGGCGCGAAAAGGAGGCGGCGGCGCTAGGTTTTTGCTGGCGGCGGCGGCTGAAAATTTTGGCAGCCTGGCGGCGGCTCTAGGGTTTTCGCGCCTTCGGGACTTAGGGAAATTGAGGACTCCCGCGCGCCCATATATAGCGAAACCCATTTTCGCTGGCGGCCGGCTTACCTCGCCGCTAGCTAAAACCTTTTTCGCTGGCGGCCACATTAGGCGGGCCGCTAGCGAAACTATTTTCTCTAGCGGCCGGATTACCTCGCCGCCAGCAAAAAACCTTTTTCGCTGGCGGCATGATTATGCGGCCCGCTAGAGGAAACCCATTTTCGCTAGCGGCCTGCTTACCTGGCCGCCAGCGAAATAGGTTTTCGCTGGCAGCCGGAATAGGCGGCCCGCTACCGAAACCCATTTTCGCTGGCGGCCGTCTTACCTCGCCGCTAGAGAACACCTTTTTCGCTGGCGGCCGGAAGTGTCCTCGACCGCCAGGAAAAAACGTTTGGTCCCATTTCAATATTTTTTTCTTTGCACAACTAAATGTAAAAATATCCACAGAACTAATTACAAAAAGAGTTGGTAATCATCCGTACAAAAATTCATCATCCATCTTAGGTCACCATAATTACATATGTAGATTAACCTTTGACATTCTTCCCTACTCCCTTGTTCCTCATGTATGGCTTCGGGGAATCACCAATCATTGCTTCCGCGACCTTAATGTTGTTTGTAAAGTCCGTGAAGAGTGTCATGTTCTCGTACTGATTATATGCCTCAACATCTTGGACATCATCAACTCCCAAAATCTTTTGTTTCCCCGAGACAACTATATCTTTCTTCAACTGAGATGGATCAGTCACATAGAAAACCTGAGCGGCCCGATCGGCAAGTACCCATGGGTCATTCTTGTGCCCTACGTTGACCAGGTCGATGATTGTCAGCCCGAAAATGTCGACAACCACGCCAGATGGGTGTTTCACCCATTGGCACCGGAACAGTGGAATCTGCATGTTGGATCCATAGTCCAGTTCACAGATTTCTTCTATGAATCCATAGTATGTGCTCTTTTGTCCAGTTGGGTCGATTGCCTCTACTCGAAGGCCACTGTTTTGGCATGCACTCCTTTGGTCTTTCGCTTTGGTATAAAATGTGTACCCATTCAGATCATATGCTTGCCATGAGGTGTAAACACTTGATGGCCCGTCAGCCAATCTCTTAATAGTTTTTTCCTCCGTAGTATCGCCATCTGGTAGGCCGAGGTTCTTGAACCATTCAGTAAAGGCAGCCTTGTGTCGTTTCATGATCCATGCATCAGAACGCCCTGTATTCATTGCTTGTAATTCCTTAAGGTGCTGATCTATGTACGGCTCCACTATCGCGAGCTGTTGCAGCACAGTGAAATGAGCTTCTTTCACTTTCTTGTAATCATCGTCGTGGATTCTTTTCTGCCCTTTTGTCCCTCTTCCAGATAATCTACCTTCATGTCGAGGTACCGGTAAACCAATTGCTTTCCCCTCTTTTAGGTAATCAATGCAACACTCAACGACTTCCTCGGTAGTATATCCCTCTATCATCGATCCCTCTGGGTGGGCACGGTTCCGTACGTAGCTTTTTAGAATGGACATGTACCGTTCGAATGGCCACATCTGATGCAGGTACAGGGGACCAAGTGCAATAATCTGAGGCACAATATGAACTATGAGGTGTTCCATCATATTGAAAAATGACGGCGGGAAACACATCTCAAGCTCGCACACGGTCTCTATAGCGAAAGTGCGGAGAGGACCTAACTCGTCAAGATCAATTACTCTCTGTGAGATTGCATTGAAGAAGTAACACAGCTTTGTGATGACCACCTTAACGTGTAATGGTTCGATTGCTCTGATGGCGATAGCGAGGAATACTGTGAGCATTACATGGCAATCATGGGAATTGTAGCCTGAAAATGACAAATCATTCATGGATACCAGTCGCTTAATGTTTGAGGAGAAACCAGTAGGCACTCTCACCCCACGTAGGCATTTGCACATTGCCTTTTTCTCCTCATTTGTCAAGGTGTAGCAGGCCGGCGGAAGATACACTTTTCCGTTACCCTCATCTACAGGGTGAAGCTCTTTCCTTATCTGCATATTCACGAGGTCCTTACGGGACTTCAGCCCATCCTTTGTCTTGCTAGGTATGTCTAGTAAAGTACCCATGGTGCTATCGAAGACATTTTTCTCTAGGTGCATGACATCGATAGAATGACGTATCTCTAAATCTTGCCAGTACGGAAGGTACTTAAAGAAAATGGAATGCTTCTTGAATGGCCCGCTAGCGCTTGCTGGCTCTTTGGCCTCATTTCTCTTCCGCTTGTTGGTTTCCTTCTTTTTGGCCTTCCCAAAAACAACCTTGAGCTTTTTCGTTATTGTGAACACTTTATCACCCTTCCATGGTTCTGGTGGATCACCATCCTCAACAGTGTTGTCGAAATATTCTGCTTTGGAGCGGTACGGGTGATTCTTTCTTAAGTAACGTCGGTGCCGCATGTACACTAGCTTCCTCGATCCCTGAAGATACCTGTACACTGTACCATCAACACAAATAACGCAGCCTGTCTTCCCCTTGAGCTGTCCTGATAGGGAAAACAGTGCGGGCAAGTCGTTGATGGTGACAAAGATAATTGCATTAAGCGTGAAGTAATTCTGCATGAATTCGTCCCAAACCCGGACCCCGTGATTCCACAGATCAGCCATATCCTCCAGCAAAGGCTCCAGAAACACATCCATGTCATTGCCAGGTTGTCGTGGTCCCTGTACAAGGATGGTCAACAAAATATACTTCCTTTTCTGACACAGCCACGTAGGGAGGTTGTACATGGTTAGGAGTACTGGCCACGTGCTGTGTGAGCTGCTCAAGTCACCAAATGGATTCATTCCATCGGTGCTCAATGCAAACCTTACATTTCTTGGGTCCTCTGCAAACTCATGGTACTTTCTGTCAAATTCCTTCCACTGTCGAGCATCTGCCGGATGTCGAATCATCCCATCCTTTTTCCGCTTTTCATGATGCCAGCGCATCAGTTCGGCATCCCTCGGGTTCGAGAACAAACGCTTCAATCGATCTTTCACCGGAAGGTACCACATGACCAACTGGGGGATCTTCTTCTTGTTGTTGTCTTCTACCTCGTCTTGGGTAACATCCTGATGCTCGGACTGGCTACGGCTTGTTTTGTATCGACTAGTGTTGCACGTTGGGCATCTGTCCAAATCCTCGTACTCTTTACGAAACAGTACGCAGTGGTTAACACAGGCGTGTATCTTTCGCACACCCAGAGATAAAGGGCAAATAAGCTTCTTCGCTTCATAGGTGCTGGTTGGCAGGGAGTTGGGTTGCGGAAACAGTTTCTTCAACAGAACCAACAAATCGTTGAAACTACTGTCCGACCAACCGTTTCTGGCCTTCAATCTCATAAGTTCAAGCACCGTCCGCAACAATGTGAAATCCTTCGTGCAACCATTTGCCTCATCGTACAAAAGAACCTTCGTTGCCTTTTGTAATGATTCGAAGTTCTCCAACCCACGAGCGGACCCAGCTACAACCTCAGGTTTAGCATGACGCAACATCTCTTCCAAATCAAAATTACCATCATCTACGCAAACATTACCATCATCGACATCATCAACTATACTGTGATGACCATCATCGCCACCAACATCATCATCAACATTAATGGGCTCTACTTCCTCTTCTCCTTCTTCTGCTACTACCATCAAATCCTCGTCCCAGTTGAACACTTCATCCTGTACTATCGCCCGGTTGGGAACTTGTTTGCTTGGGATCTCTCCATGATGTGACCAATTTGTGTAGCCTGCAACAAATCCATGCATCACCAAGTGTTGCTCGATTATAGATGGGTCGATCCAAATTTTCTGATTCTTGCAATGTAAGCATGGACATCTAATTTCCTTTGTCTTCTTAGATGCAGCATTCTTCTTAGCAGCTTTCATGAATATGTCAACTCCTTCAATGTATGAGGACCGGTATCTCTCTCTATACATCCATGCTCTGTCCGCCATCTATGCATTATTTGCGAAAAAATATGTACAACTTCGTCACTTTATATATTTTCGATAATATGTCACATTAAAATTATACTAATTAATATTTATAACCACTATAATCTAGACAAGATAATTAAAGCTAGCCAAAAATCTACAAACTACAAACAACTAGAAAAAATAAAAAAACTAGCTCTTTTTCTCTTCTTCTCAGCGTTCTCTGCAGTTAACTAATATATAGATCTGCTACAAATAAACATATCAAAACTAGATATATATATGGAACATCGATCATGCACAATATTTCTTACAAAGTTTGCCCATTTTAAGCTCCAAATAACAAATAAAAAATAGTTTTCTTCCCCCGTGTCACATACTTTTTGCTATGCAAAATCTCAACAAACAACCAATAAAATTGAAAAAAAACTTTACAAATGGAGTAGGAGAAAGTATATGTAACCTCTGGTGCAGTAGATCTTTCAAAAGATTGAAGATCAAAACCTTCCCCTCTATGTATTTGTTCACAAGAGAGAGAAAATCGTGNAATTCATTTCACTAAATAATGGCTGCTAGCTTTCCATTCGTTAATTAATGAACCCTTATGTCAGAACTGATCTCTATTGTATCTATACTATCTATAATGTGCTCAACATGCAAACATGCCACCTCATCATTCACTAGCAATAATTACATACAAAACTCATGCAAGCATGCAACATCATCTACAGTTCATTGAATTCAACAAATCAACATCCAATCATCTCCCTCACATTATTTTCACAATATTTTTAACATACACACACACACACACATACATATATATCCTTCATTTTTATAATACTTAACATATATTCATCCATATAATCAAAGTGCGGCATATCATATTTCATCTACAATCTCATATAGAGTCTACTGAATTTATTTCTCTCTGAACATAGTTTGACAAACCAGTTTTGTTTGTTGTTACTAACTAATATAACTTTTACTCTTAGCTCTATTATTAAAAAAATATTAAAAGTTACTATGTAATTTCTGCAGCAAAGCGCGAGGAATCACCTATGGTTAGTATATCTATCACAACGAGTTCTTGTTTGGAAATTAGACCTCTCGGCATGGAAACCAGGAGGAGATCACGCATGGTCGTTTCCCACGTGTTGCCTGCGTGGTCAACACGATTAACTCTTGATTCATTTTCCTATTGCTTGAGCGAACTCGCGAGTCATTTTCCTTAAATGCCATGTGCTGATAGGGAGCACCAAAAATCTATCATTTTGGATCGCCCCCGATACCCACAGTGCGAAATAAATAGGGGACTCCAGCGTCGATGTGTCGTGATGTGGTGTGACGATCACCTCACGAATGAAGGTATGGTCTTCTTACACGAGTGCTAACATGTTTTTATAGGATATAATAGTCCCATATTTAATTCATTATACAATGAACTTGTGGTATAGATAGCTTGTTAAAGCAGTTTGCTTGCTGAGATTTATTCTTATCTCCTTATAGTCTTTTTAGGTACTTGTGACATGTTTGCTTGGGGGATGGGATTAGCTACACTTTTGCACGTCAAGATATCACTTAACATATGAACGTTGCGATGTGGTGTTAAAATTGTTGAGTTGTTGTCCTAATGTGTTAATTGAACAATTGATACGTTGTTGGATCAACCTTTCCTTAGGGTGTTCATATAAATTACGATGTTCTTGGATCATACCCTTATATCTATATGTTGATTCATCCGTGATATTATTTTTGTTTCAAAATTGTTGTTGCCAAAAATTCATAGTTTTGGCATGGTTGTATAGTTCTTCAGTGGCATCCCCGGATGTTGTGATTTCTTTTGTGGTGTTGCAGAAAAAGACTTCCTCAAATTTTTAATGTGTCATGAACCGGTTTTGTTTTGGCGCAACATGCGTGCCTTCCTCTAATTTTGTTGAAACATGACATTCATTATCCTTTTTTTCACTGAAACTATCGACTTGCTGTGTTAGAATAAACTTTACATACCAACTAGCATGTGAGCAAGAACAGCCACAGTGTATAAGAGCATTCCCATAAGTAAGCCCTCTCACAATTTGGACTCTGGGACAATGGTGCTGCTTTTCGAAAGTCACTCTTTCGTGACCGTATAAACTTCAGCGCAACACGAATAATTTTTTTAATTTTTCACCCTCATTGTTGACGCTGCTTTCGGTGCTTCCAAGTTGAATTATTGATGTTTTGGTGCCGTTCCGTGATGCAAAGTGAATGAGAGCTGAAGTCAATATTTTCTTGTATACTTCCTCTCGTCATAAATCACGGACAACAAGATGACCTTTCTAGTGAAACTGATATTCATATATGAGATTATTAAGATAGTAATGTTTAAAATTTCAAAATTCTAACATGACACTGATATTACTTGAAACAACATATTTCCATGACCAGGATTTCAGTCTTCCAATTATTAACTTGTTGTTGCATGAAGTGATATGTTTGCACGACAAGGGCATGTTATATTCACAACGATGTGCCATGTGCTGCCTTTTATATTTGCTTGTTTCAATGGTGGATGGAGAATCATTCCAGGTTGCCACTCCTTTGCAAGTTTTGTATCGTATAGGATTTTCTTGTAAGCGATATAGTACTTGCCATTTGTGCTTCGAGTTTGTTCCTGTTGGAATGAAAAGTTGGACATGCTTAATACCTTCCATTTATATCTAATAGCTAAAGTGGCTTATGATCAAATACATGCACATAGTAAAATTGTAAAGTCTCTGTTATGGTAATTAGCTACGATAATGTACAAGGATTTATTATTATAGAGGAAAGCTATTTAAATATGTAAGACAATTTTATTTAGATTTATATGACCCCAAGTTTGAACTGTCACACATGATGGTGTATGACTTTATTTTTAACATTTGAACTATCATATGGTTACAATTCAGTACCAGACACCGCCAACGGTGGCAATGCTACTAGGAGCACTATAGTAGCTAGGGTAGATACCACATATGGATGGCAAGTTTAAGGCCAGCAGAGCTTGGGCTTGAGCTTGAGTCTGATCAAAGTAGACACCACCGAACTGTTGCAGGTGTAGTTGCTGCACAACCGCCTGAACACTACTAATGGCCTGGTATTGAGATTGCTGCGCTATCAGCCTGAGCTGTTGGCAGCACTGCTGCTGCATGACTTGGTTGTTTCTCAGTTGAAACGTAGCTGATTGCCAGAAGGGGGTTGCCACTACGCCGTATTGTTGCCTTACGAACTCATTGCATGGGCTAAGCACCTGTTGCTGTAGCAGGAGATGCGGCTGTAGCTGATATTGCCTATAACTTTGACTAAAGGCATCAAACTGCGCAGAGGCACTGCATGCAACAATAGCAAGGAGAACAAATACAAAAATGATCTTCATTGTTGCAGGATTCTAGTCCTACGCTTTTGCTATGATTTTTGAATTGTGTGAAGGATGAGAAGGGTTTTCAATGTGCTTGTCTATTTATAGATGCTTCCTCATCGGTTGCTTTAGAGTGTTAGTTTTGCTAGGATGCTCTATGAGGATCTAAGTGAGTCATGTCATTTGGATGTTTTATTAGGTGCCCCTAAAAATGTCCTTTGATATCATCATCAAAGTAACTTTTGTGCCTATCACATATGCATGATGGTTAGCAAGCAAGATAATGATATGACTCATCACTCACTTTATGCGTCAATGTGATGGTTANTATATATCCTTCATTTTTATAATACTTAACATATATTCATCCATATAATCAAAGTGCGGCATATCATATTTCATCTACAATCTCATATAGAGTCTACTGAATTTATTTCTCTCTGAACATAGTTTGACAAACCAGTTTTGTTTGTTGTTACTAACTAATATAACTTTTACTCTTAGCTCTATTATTAAAAAAATATTAAAAGTTACTATGTAATTTCTGCAGCAAAGCGCGAGGAATCACCTATGGTTAGTATATCTATCACAACGAGTTCTTGTTTGGAAATTAGACCTCTCGGCATGGAAACCAGGAGGAGATCACGCATGGTCGTTTCCCACGTGTTGCCTGCGTGGTCAACACGATTAACTCTTGATTCATTTTCCTATTGCTTGAGCGAACTCGCGAGTCATTTTCCTTAAATGCCATGTGCTGATAGGGAGCACCAAAAATCTATCATTTTGGATCGCCCCCGATACCCACAGTGCGAAATAAATAGGGGACTCCAGCGTCGATGTGTCGTGATGTGGTGTGACGATCACCTCACGAATGAAGGTATGGTCTTCTTACACGAGTGCTAACATGTTTTTATAGGATATAATAGTCCCATATTTAATTCATTATACAATGAACTTGTGGTATAGATAGCTTGTTAAAGCAGTTTGCTTGCTGAGATTTATTCTTATCTCCTTATAGTCTTTTTAGGTACTTGTGACATGTTTGCTTGGGGGATGGGATTAGCTACACTTTTGCACGTCAAGATATCACTTAACATATGAACGTTGCGATGTGGTGTTAAAATTGTTGAGTTGTTGTCCTAATGTGTTAATTGAACAATTGATACGTTGTTGGATCAACCTTTCCTTAGGGTGTTCATATAAATTACGATGTTCTTGGATCATACCCTTATATCTATATGTTGATTCATCCGTGATATTATTTTTGTTTCAAAATTGTTGTTGCCAAAAATTCATAGTTTTGGCATGGTTGTATAGTTCTTCAGTGGCATCCCCGGATGTTGTGATTTCTTTTGTGGTGTTGCAGAAAAAGACTTCCTCAAATTTTTAATGTGTCATGAACCGGTTTTGTTTTGGCGCAACATGCGTGCCTTCCTCTAATTTTGTTGAAACATGACATTCATTATCCTTTTTTTCACTGAAACTATCGACTTGCTGTGTTAGAATAAACTTTACATACCAACTAGCATGTGAGCAAGAACAGCCACAGTGTATAAGAGCATTCCCATAAGTAAGCCCTCTCACAATTTGGACTCTGGGACAATGGTGCTGCTTTTCGAAAGTCACTCTTTCGTGACCGTATAAACTTCAGCGCAACACGAATAATTTTTTTAATTTTTCACCCTCATTGTTGACGCTGCTTTCGGTGCTTCCAAGTTGAATTATTGATGTTTTGGTGCCGTTCCGTGATGCAAAGTGAATGAGAGCTGAAGTCAATATTTTCTTGTATACTTCCTCTCGTCATAAATCACGGACAACAAGATGACCTTTCTAGTGAAACTGATATTCATATATGAGATTATTAAGATAGTAATGTTTAAAATTTCAAAATTCTAACATGACACTGATATTACTTGAAACAACATATTTCCATGACCAGGATTTCAGTCTTCCAATTATTAACTTGTTGTTGCATGAAGTGATATGTTTGCACGACAAGGGCATGTTATATTCACAACGATGTGCCATGTGCTGCCTTTTATATTTGCTTGTTTCAATGGTGGATGGAGAATCATTCCAGGTTGCCACTCCTTTGCAAGTTTTGTATCGTATAGGATTTTCTTGTAAGCGATATAGTACTTGCCATTTGTGCTTCGAGTTTGTTCCTGTTGGAATGAAAAGTTGGACATGCTTAATACCTTCCATTTATATCTAATAGCTAAAGTGGCTTATGATCAAATACATGCACATAGTAAAATTGTAAAGTCTCTGTTATGGTAATTAGCTACGATAATGTACAAGGATTTATTATTATAGAGGAAAGCTATTTAAATATGTAAGACAATTTTATTTAGATTTATATGACCCCAAGTTTGAACTGTCACACATGATGGTGTATGACTTTATTTTTAACATTTGAACTATCATATGGTTACAATTCAGTACCAGACACCGCCAACGGTGGCAATGCTACTAGGAGCACTATAGTAGCTAGGGTAGATACCACATATGGATGGCAAGTTTAAGGCCAGCAGAGCTTGGGCTTGAGCTTGAGTCTGATCAAAGTAGACACCACCGAACTGTTGCAGGTGTAGTTGCTGCACAACCGCCTGAACACTACTAATGGCCTGGTATTGAGATTGCTGCGCTATCAGCCTGAGCTGTTGGCAGCACTGCTGCTGCATGACTTGGTTGTTTCTCAGTTGAAACGTAGCTGATTGCCAGAAGGGGTTCCAAGTTGAATTATTGATGTTTTGGTGCCGTTCCGTGATGCAAAGTGAATGAGAGCTGAAGTCAATATTTTCTTGTATACTTCCTCTCGTCATAAATCACGGACAACAAGATGACCTTTCTAGTGAAACTGATATTCATATATGAGATTATTAAGATAGTAATGTTTAAAATTTCAAAATTCTAACATGACACTGATATTACTTGAAACAACATATTTCCATGACCAGGATTTCAGTCTTCCAATTATTAACTTGTTGTTGCATGAAGTGATATGTTTGCACGACAAGGGCATGTTATATTCACAACGATGTGCCATGTGCTGCCTTTTATACACTGACGAGGCCCTTGGCAATTTATAGTAGTTAGTACGCCAACACATGTGTAAATACTTCGAGGTCATTCTTAGATAGAGTTTTCTAAACCATTTGTACCACCGCCATACAAAATTAAGCAAGAGGCTTCTTCAACATTTTCGATGCAAAATAAAACGAAAAGGAACATATGCGGCTCCAAATTCATTTCACTAAATAATGGCTGCTAGCTTTCCATTCGTTAATTAATGAACCCTTATGTCAGAACTGATCTCTATTGTATCTATACTATCTATAATGTGCTCAACATGCAAACATGCCACCTCATCATTCACTAGCAATAATTACATACAAAACTCATGCAAGCATGCAACATCATCTACAGTTCATTGAATTCAACAAATCAACATCCAATCATCTCCCTCACATTATTTTCACAATATTTTTAACATACACACACACACACACATACATATATATCCTTCATTTTTATAATACTTAACATATATTCATCCATATAATCAAAGTGCGGCATATCATATTTCATCTACAATCTCATATAGAGTCTACTGAATTTATTTCTCTCTGAACATAGTTTGACAAACCAGTTTTGTTTGTTGTTACTAACTAATATAACTTTTACTCTTAGCTCTATTATTAAAAAAATATTAAAAGTTACTATGTAATTTCTGCAGCAAAGCGCGAGGAATCACCTATGGTTAGTATATCTATCACAACGAGTTCTTGTTTGGAAATTAGACCTCTCGGCATGGAAACCAGGAGGAGATCACGCATGGTCGTTTCCCACGTGTTGCCTGCGTGGTCAACACGATTAACTCTTGATTCATTTTCCTATTGCTTGAGCGAACTCGCGAGTCATTTTCCTTAAATGCCATGTGCTGATAGGGAGCACCAAAAATCTATCATTTTGGATCGCCCCCGATACCCACAGTGCGAAATAAATAGGGGACTCCAGCGTCGATGTGTCGTGATGTGGTGTGACGATCACCTCACGAATGAAGGTATGGTCTTCTTACACGAGTGCTAACATGTTTTTATAGGATATAATAGTCCCATATTTAATTCATTATACAATGAACTTGTGGTATAGATAGCTTGTTAAAGCAGTTTGCTTGCTGAGATTTATTCTTATCTCCTTATAGTCTTTTTAGGTACTTGTGACATGTTTGCTTGGGGGATGGGATTAGCTACACTTTTGCACGTCAAGATATCACTTAACATATGAACGTTGCGATGTGGTGTTAAAATTGTTGAGTTGTTGTCCTAATGTGTTAATTGAACAATTGATACGTTGTTGGATCAACCTTTCCTTAGGGTGTTCATATAAATTACGATGTTCTTGGATCATACCCTTATATCTATATGTTGATTCATCCGTGATATTATTTTTGTTTCAAAATTGTTGTTGCCAAAAATTCATAGTTTTGGCATGGTTGTATAGTTCTTCAGTGGCATCCCCGGATGTTGTGATTTCTTTTGTGGTGTTGCAGAAAAAGACTTCCTCAAATTTTTAATGTGTCATGAACCGGTTTTGTTTTGGCGCAACATGCGTGCCTTCCTCTAATTTTGTTGAAACATGACATTCATTATCCTTTTTTTCACTGAAACTATCGACTTGCTGTGTTAGAATAAACTTTACATACCAACTAGCATGTGAGCAAGAACAGCCACAGTGTATAAGAGCATTCCCATAAGTAAGCCCTCTCACAATTTGGACTCTGGGACAATGGTGCTGCTTTTCGAAAGTCACTCTTTCGTGACCGTATAAACTTCAGCGCAACACGAATAATTTTTTTAATTTTTCACCCTCATTGTTGACGCTGCTTTCGGTGCTTCCAAGTTGAATTATTGATGTTTTGGTGCCGTTCCGTGATGCAAAGTGAATGAGAGCTGAAGTCAATATTTTCTTGTATACTTCCTCTCGTCATAAATCACGGACAACAAGATGACCTTTCTAGTGAAACTGATATTCATATATGAGATTATTAAGATAGTAATGTTTAAAATTTCAAAATTCTAACATGACACTGATATTACTTGAAACAACATATTTCCATGACCAGGATTTCAGTCTTCCAATTATTAACTTGTTGTTGCATGAAGTGATATGTTTGCACGACAAGGGCATGTTATATTCACAACGATGTGCCATGTGCTGCCTTTTATATTTGCTTGTTTCAATGGTGGATGGAGAATCATTCCAGGTTGCCACTCCTTTGCAAGTTTTGTATCGTATAGGATTTTCTTGTAAGCGATATAGTACTTGCCATTTGTGCTTCGAGTTTGTTCCTGTTGGAATGAAAAGTTGGACATGCTTAATACCTTCCATTTATATCTAATAGCTAAAGTGGCTTATGATCAAATACATGCACATAGTAAAATTGTAAAGTCTCTGTTATGGTAATTAGCTACGATAATGTACAAGGATTTATTATTATAGAGGAAAGCTATTTAAATATGTAAGACAATTTTATTTAGATTTATATGACCCCAAGTTTGAACTGTCACACATGATGGTGTATGACTTTATTTTTAACATTTGAACTATCATATGGTTACAATTCAGTACCAGACACCGCCAACGGTGGCAATGCTACTAGGAGCACTATAGTAGCTAGGGTAGATACCACATATGGATGGCAAGTTTAAGGCCAGCAGAGCTTGGGCTTGAGCTTGAGTCTGATCAAAGTAGACACCACCGAACTGTTGCAGGTGTAGTTGCTGCACAACCGCCTGAACACTACTAATGGCCTGGTATTGAGATTGCTGCGCTATCAGCCTGAGCTGTTGGCAGCACTGCTGCTGCATGACTTGGTTGTTTCTCAGTTGAAACGTAGCTGATTGCCAGAAGGGGGTTGCCACTACGCCGTATTGTTGCCTTACGAACTCATTGCATGGGCTAAGCACCTGTTGCTGTAGCAGGAGATGCGGCTGTAGCTGATATTGCCTATAACTTTGACTAAAGGCATCAAACTGCGCAGAGGCACTGCATGCAACAATAGCAAGGAGAACAAATACAAAAATGATCTTCATTGTTGCAGGATTCTAGTCCTACGCTTTTGCTATGATTTTTGAATTGTGTGAAGGATGAGAAGGGTTTTCAATGTGCTTGTCTATTTATAGATGCTTCCTCATCGGTTGCTTTAGAGTGTTAGTTTTGCTAGGATGCTCTATGAGGATCTAAGTGAGTCATGTCATTTGGATGTTTTATTAGGTGCCCCTAAAAATGTCCTTTGATATCATCATCAAAGTAACTATTGTGCCTATCACATATGCATGATGGTTAGCAAGCAAGATAATGATATGACTCATCACTCACTTTATGCGTCAATGTGATGGTTAGCAACTTTTTCTCAAGCATCTTATCCATACATACATCTCAATCGCTGGTGAAAATTCCTTCTCTGCTCCCTCTAAATCCAGTGCTAGGTTCACCTGAAATCTGGGAATTCCATTTATTAAAAGATGCTCCCAGAGCGATACAATAGTAGGCCATGGAAGTAGTAGGCAATTGGAAGGTTACTGAAATTATTTGTTGTTCATTTTGGATATTTGACATGGCTCCAGTTCAGTTATACAAATATATATTGTTCATAACAATGTTACTTCGTTTTTTTGCGTCGGTCAGATGGATAACTATCCTAGCGCCATGAATAATTCAAGCATGTACATAGTTCTACATGGAGTATTACACAAAAACAAATGATGCATTTTGTTATGGAGAAATTAATTTGCAGGAGACAAAAATATGTAATCAACATCGAATTACTATGAAATATGGGATCACATAACATATTTATCTACGGTGTTATACTTAAATTAATTTGTGGTCTAAATTGAAACATGGCTTGGCAAGGTCCACAGATATACACTGACGAGGCCCTTGGCAATTTATAGTAGTTAGTACGCCAACACATGTGTAAATACTTCGAGGTCATTCTTAGATAGAGTTTTCTAAACCATTTGTACCACCGCCATACAAAATTAAGCAAGAGGCTTCTTCAACATTTTCGATGCAAAATAAAACGAAAAGGAACATATGCGGCTCCAAATTCATTTCACTAAATAATGGCTGCTAGCTTTCCATTCGTTAATTAATGAACCCTTATGTCAGAACTGATCTCTATTGTATCTATACTATCTATAATGTGCTCAACATGCAAACATGCCACCTCATCATTCACTAGCAATAATTACATACAAAACTCATGCAAGCATGCAACATCATCTACAGTTCATTGAATTCAACAAATCAACATCCAATCATCTCCCTCACATTATTTTCACAATATTTTTAACATACACACACACACACACATACATATATATCCTTCATTTTTATAATACTTAACATATATTCATCCATATAATCAAAGTGCGGCATATCATATTTCATCTACAATCTCATATAGAGTCTACTGAATTTATTTCTCTCTGAACATAGTTTGACAAACCAGTTTTGTTTGTTGTTACTAACTAATATAACTTTTACTCTTAGCTCTATTATTAAAAAAATATTAAAAGTTACTATGTAATTTCTGCAGCAAAGCGCGAGGAATCACCTATGGTTAGTATATCTATCACAACGAGTTCTTGTTTGGAAATTAGACCTCTCGGCATGGAAACCAGGAGGAGATCACGCATGGTCGTTTCCCACGTGTTGCCTGCGTGGTCAACACGATTAACTCTTGATTCATTTTCCTATTGCTTGAGCGAACTCGCGAGTCATTTTCCTTAAATGCCATGTGCTGATAGGGAGCACCAAAAATCTATCATTTTGGATCGCCCCCGATACCCACAGTGCGAAATAAATAGGGGACTCCAGCGTCGATGTGTCGTGATGTGGTGTGACGATCACCTCACGAATGAAGGTATGGTCTTCTTACACGAGTGCTAACATGTTTTTATAGGATATAATAGTCCCATATTTAATTCATTATACAATGAACTTGTGGTATAGATAGCTTGTTAAAGCAGTTTGCTTGCTGAGATTTATTCTTATCTCCTTATAGTCTTTTTAGGTACTTGTGACATGTTTGCTTGGGGGATGGGATTAGCTACACTTTTGCACGTCAAGATATCACTTAACATATGAACGTTGCGATGTGGTGTTAAAATTGTTGAGTTGTTGTCCTAATGTGTTAATTGAACAATTGATACGTTGTTGGATCAACCTTTCCTTAGGGTGTTCATATAAATTACGATGTTCTTGGATCATACCCTTATATCTATATGTTGATTCATCCGTGATATTATTTTTGTTTCAAAATTGTTGTTGCCAAAAATTCATAGTTTTGGCATGGTTGTATAGTTCTTCAGTGGCATCCCCGGATGTTGTGATTTCTTTTGTGGTGTTGCAGAAAAAGACTTCCTCAAATTTTTAATGTGTCATGAACCGGTTTTGTTTTGGCGCAACATGCGTGCCTTCCTCTAATTTTGTTGAAACATGACATTCATTATCCTTTTTTTCACTGAAACTATCGACTTGCTGTGTTAGAATAAACTTTACATACCAACTAGCATGTGAGCAAGAACAGCCACAGTGTATAAGAGCATTCCCATAAGTAAGCCCTCTCACAATTTGGACTCTGGGACAATGGTGCTGCTTTTCGAAAGTCACTCTTTCGTGACCGTATAAACTTCAGCGCAACACGAATAATTTTTTTAATTTTTCACCCTCATTGTTGACGCTGCTTTCGGTGCTTCCAAGTTGAATTATTGATGTTTTGGTGCCGTTCCGTGATGCAAAGTGAATGAGAGCTGAAGTCAATATTTTCTTGTATACTTCCTCTCGTCATAAATCACGGACAACAAGATGACCTTTCTAGTGAAACTGATATTCATATATGAGATTATTAAGATAGTAATGTTTAAAATTTCAAAATTCTAACATGACACTGATATTACTTGAAACAACATATTTCCATGACCAGGATTTCAGTCTTCCAATTATTAACTTGTTGTTGCATGAAGTGATATGTTTGCACGACAAGGGCATGTTATATTCACAACGATGTGCCATGTGCTGCCTTTTATATTTGCTTGTTTCAATGGTGGATGGAGAATCATTCCAGGTTGCCACTCCTTTGCAAGTTTTGTATCGTATAGGATTTTCTTGTAAGCGATATAGTACTTGCCATTTGTGCTTCGAGTTTGTTCCTGTTGGAATGAAAAGTTGGACATGCTTAATACCTTCCATTTATATCTAATAGCTAAAGTGGCTTATGATCAAATACATGCACATAGTAAAATTGTAAAGTCTCTGTTATGGTAATTAGCTACGATAATGTACAAGGATTTATTATTATAGAGGAAAGCTATTTAAATATGTAAGACAATTTTATTTAGATTTATATGACCCCAAGTTTGAACTGTCACACATGATGGTGTATGACTTTATTTTTAACATTTGAACTATCATATGGTTACAATTCAGTACCAGACACCGCCAACGGTGGCAATGCTACTAGGAGCACTATAGTAGCTAGGGTAGATACCACATATGGATGGCAAGTTTAAGGCCAGCAGAGCTTGGGCTTGAGCTTGAGTCTGATCAAAGTAGACACCACCGAACTGTTGCAGGTGTAGTTGCTGCACAACCGCCTGAACACTACTAATGGCCTGGTATTGAGATTGCTGCGCTATCAGCCTGAGCTGTTGGCAGCACTGCTGCTGCATGACTTGGTTGTTTCTCAGTTGAAACGTAGCTGATTGCCAGAAGGGGGTTGCCACTACGCCGTATTGTTGCCTTACGAACTCATTGCATGGGCTAAGCACCTGTTGCTGTAGCAGGAGATGCGGCTGTAGCTGATATTGCCTATAACTTTGACTAAAGGCATCAAACTGCGCAGAGGCACTGCATGCAACAATAGCAAGGAGAACAAATACAAAAATGATCTTCATTGTTGCAGGATTCTAGTCCTACGCTTTTGCTATGATTTTTGAATTGTGTGAAGGATGAGAAGGGTTTTCAATGTGCTTGTCTATTTATAGATGCTTCCTCATCGGTTGCTTTAGAGTGTTAGTTTTGCTAGGATGCTCTATGAGGATCTAAGTGAGTCATGTCATTTGGATGTTTTATTAGGTGCCCCTAAAAATGTCCTTTGATATCATCATCAAAGTAACTTTTGTGCCTATCACATATGCATGATGGTTAGCAAGCAAGATAATGATATGACTCATCACTCACTTTATGCGTCAATGTGATGGTTAGCAACTTTTTCTCAAGCATCTTATCCATACATACATCTCAATCGCTGGTGAAAATTCCTTCTCTGCTCCCTCTCAAATCCAGTGCTAGGTTCACCTGAAATCTGGGAATTCCATTTATTAAAAGATGCTCCCAGAGCGATACAATAGTAGGCCATGGAAGTAGTAGGCAATTGGAAGGTTACTGAAATTATTTGTTGTTCATTTTGGATATTTGACATGGCTCCAGTTCAGTTATACAAATATATATTGTTCATAACAATGTTACTTCGTTTTTTTGCGTCGGTCAGATGGATAACTATCCTAGCGCCATGAATAATTCAAGCATGTACATAGTTCTACATGGAGTATTACACAAAAACAAATGATGCATTTTGTTATGGAGAAATTAATTTGCAGGAGACAAAAATATGTAATCAACATCGAATTACTATGAAATATGGGATCACATAACATATTTATCTACAGTGTTATACTTAAATTAATTTGTGGTCTAAATTGAAACATGGCTTGGCAAGGTCCACAGATATACACTGACGAGGCCCTTGGCAATTTATAGTAGTTAGTACGCCAACACATGTGTAAATACTTCGAGGTCATTCTTAGATAGAGTTTTCTAAACCATTTGTACCACCGCCATACAAAATTAAGCAAGAGGCTTCTTCAACATTTTCGATGCAAAATAAAACGAAAAGGAACATATGCGGCTCCAAATTCATTTCACTAAATAATGGCTGCTAGCTTTCCATTCGTTAATTAATGAACCCTTATGTCAGAACTGATCTCTATTGTATCTATACTATCTATAATGTGCTCAACATGCAAACATGCCACCTCATCATTCACTAGCAATAATTACATACAAAACTCATGCAAGCATGCAACATCATCTACAGTTCATTGAATTCAACAAATCAACATCCAATCATCTCCCTCACATTATTTTCACAATATTTTTAACATACACACACACACACACATACATATATATCCTTCATTTTTATAATACTTAACATATATTCATCCATATAATCAAAGTGCGGCATATCATATTTCATCTACAATCTCATATAGAGTCTACTGAATTTATTTCTCTCTGAACATAGTTTGACAAACCAGTTTTGTTTGTTGTTACTAACTAATATAACTTTTACTCTTAGCTCTATTATTAAAAAAATATTAAAAGTTACTATGTAATTTCTGCAGCAAAGCGCGAGGAATCACCTATGGTTAGTATATCTATCACAACGAGTTCTTGTTTGGAAATTAGACCTCTCGGCATGGAAACCAGGAGGAGATCACGCATGGTCGTTTCCCACGTGTTGCCTGCGTGGTCAACACGATTAACTCTTGATTCATTTTCCTATTGCTTGAGCGAACTCGCGAGTCATTTTCCTTAAATGCCATGTGCTGATAGGGAGCACCAAAAATCTATCATTTTGGATCGCCCCCGATACCCACAGTGCGAAATAAATAGGGGACTCCAGCGTCGATGTGTCGTGATGTGGTGTGACGATCACCTCACGAATGAAGGTATGGTCTTCTTACACGAGTGCTAACATGTTTTTATAGGATATAATAGTCCCATATTTAATTCATTATACAATGAACTTGTGGTATAGATAGCTTGTTAAAGCAGTTTGCTTGCTGAGATTTATTCTTATCTCCTTATAGTCTTTTTAGGTACTTGTGACATGTTTGCTTGGGGGATGGGATTAGCTACACTTTTGCACGTCAAGATATCACTTAACATATGAACGTTGCGATGTGGTGTTAAAATTGTTGAGTTGTTGTCCTAATGTGTTAATTGAACAATTGATACGTTGTTGGATCAACCTTTCCTTAGGGTGTTCATATAAATTACGATGTTCTTGGATCATACCCTTATATCTATATGTTGATTCATCCGTGATATTATTTTTGTTTCAAAATTGTTGTTGCCAAAAATTCATAGTTTTGGCATGGTTGTATAGTTCTTCAGTGGCATCCCCGGATGTTGTGATTTCTTTTGTGGTGTTGCAGAAAAAGACTTCCTCAAATTTTTAATGTGTCATGAACCGGTTTTGTTTTGGCGCAACATGCGTGCCTTCCTCTAATTTTGTTGAAACATGACATTCATTATCCTTTTTTTCACTGAAACTATCGACTTGCTGTGTTAGAATAAACTTTACATACCAACTAGCATGTGAGCAAGAACAGCCACAGTGTATAAGAGCATTCCCATAAGTAAGCCCTCTCACAATTTGGACTCTGGGACAATGGTGCTGCTTTTCGAAAGTCACTCTTTCGTGACCGTATAAACTTCAGCGCAACACGAATAATTTTTTTAATTTTTCACCCTCATTGTTGACGCTGCTTTCGGTGCTTCCAAGTTGAATTATTGATGTTTTGGTGCCGTTCCGTGATGCAAAGTGAATGAGAGCTGAAGTCAATATTTTCTTGTATACTTCCTCTCGTCATAAATCACGGACAACAAGATGACCTTTCTAGTGAAACTGATATTCATATATGAGATTATTAAGATAGTAATGTTTAAAATTTCAAAATTCTAACATGACACTGATATTACTTGAAACAACATATTTCCATGACCAGGATTTCAGTCTTCCAATTATTAACTTGTTGTTGCATGAAGTGATATGTTTGCACGACAAGGGCATGTTATATTCACAACGATGTGCCATGTGCTGCCTTTTATATTTGCTTGTTTCAATGGTGGATGGAGAATCATTCCAGGTTGCCACTCCTTTGCAAGTTTTGTATCGTATAGGATTTTCTTGTAAGCGATATAGTACTTGCCATTTGTGCTTCGAGTTTGTTCCTGTTGGAATGAAAAGTTGGACATGCTTAATACCTTCCATTTATATCTAATAGCTAAAGTGGCTTATGATCAAATACATGCACATAGTAAAATTGTAAAGTCTCTGTTATGGTAATTAGCTACGATAATGTACAAGGATTTATTATTATAGAGGAAAGCTATTTAAATATGTAAGACAATTTTATTTAGATTTATATGACCCCAAGTTTGAACTGTCACACATGATGGTGTATGACTTTATTTTTAACATTTGAACTATCATATGGTTACAATTCAGTACCAGACACCGCCAACGGTGGCAATGCTACTAGGAGCACTATAGTAGCTAGGGTAGATACCACATATGGATGGCAAGTTTAAGGCCAGCAGAGCTTGGGCTTGAGCTTGAGTCTGATCAAAGTAGACACCACCGAACTGTTGCAGGTGTAGTTGCTGCACAACCGCCTGAACACTACTAATGGCCTGGTATTGAGATTGCTGCGCTATCAGCCTGAGCTGTTGGCAGCACTGCTGCTGCATGACTTGGTTGTTTCTCAGTTGAAACGTAGCTGATTGCCAGAAGGGGGTTGCCACTACGCCGTATTGTTGCCTTACGAACTCATTGCATGGGCTAAGCACCTGTTGCTGTAGCAGGAGATGCGGCTGTAGCTGATATTGCCTATAACTTTGACTAAAGGCATCAAACTGCGCAGAGGCACTGCATGCAACAATAGCAAGGAGAACAAATACAAAAATGATCTTCATTGTTGCAGGATTCTAGTCCTACGCTTTTGCTATGATTTTTGAATTGTGTGAAGGATGAGAAGGGTTTTCAATGTGCTTGTCTATTTATAGATGCTTCCTCATCGGTTGCTTTAGAGTGTTAGTTTTGCTAGGATGCTCTATGAGGATCTAAGTGAGTCATGTCATTTGGATGTTTTATTAGGTGCCCCTAAAAATGTCCTTTGATATCATCATCAAAGTAACTTTTGTGCCTATCACATATGCATGATGGTTAGCAAGCAAGATAATGATATGACTCATCACTCACTTTATGCGTCAATGTGATGGTTAGCAACTTTTTCTCAAGCATCTTATCCATACATACATCTCAATCGCTGGTGAAAATTCCTTCTCTGCTCCCTCTCAAATCCAGTGCTAGGTTCACCTGAAATCTGGGAATTCCATTTATTAAAAGATGCTCCCAGAGCGATACAATAGTAGGCCATGGAAGTAGTAGGCAATTGGAAGGTTACTGAAATTATTTGTTGTTCATTTTGGATATTTGACATGGCTCCAGTTCAGTTATACAAATATATATTGTTCATAACAATGTTACTTCGTTTTTTTGCGTCGGTCAGATGGATAACTATCCTAGCGCCATGAATAATTCAAGCATGTACATAGTTCTACATGGAGTATTACACAAAAACAAATGATGCATTTTGTTATGGAGAAATTAATTTGCAGGAGACAAAAATATGTAATCAACATCGAATTACTATGAAATATGGGATCACATAACATATTTATCTACAGTGTTATACTTAAATTAATTTGTGGTCTAAATTGAAACATGGCTTGGCAAGGTCCACAGATATACACTGACGAGGCCCTTGGCAATTTATAGTAGTTAGTACGCCAACACATGTGTAAATACTTCGAGGTCATTCTTAGATAGAGTTTTCTAAACCATTTGTACCACCGCCATACAAAATTAAGCAAGAGGCTTCTTCAACATTTTCGATGCAAAATAAAACGAAAAGGAACATATGCGGCTCCAAATTCATTTCACTAAATAATGGCTGCTAGCTTTCCATTCGTTAATTAATGAACCCTTATGTCAGAACTGATCTCTATTGTATCTATACTATCTATAATGTGCTCAACATGCAAACATGCCACCTCATCATTCACTAGCAATAATTACATACAAAACTCATGCAAGCATGCAACATCATCTACAGTTCATTGAATTCAACAAATCAACATCCAATCATCTCCCTCACATTATTTTCACAATATTTTTAACATACACACACACACACACATACATATATATCCTTCATTTTTATAATACTTAACATATATTCATCCATATAATCAAAGTGCGGCATATCATATTTCATCTACAATCTCATATAGAGTCTACTGAATTTATTTCTCTCTGAACATAGTTTGACAAACCAGTTTTGTTTGTTGTTACTAACTAATATAACTTTTACTCTTAGCTCTATTATTAAAAAAATATTAAAAGTTACTATGTAATTTCTGCAGCAAAGCGCGAGGAATCACCTATGGTTAGTATATCTATCACAACGAGTTCTTGTTTGGAAATTAGACCTCTCGGCATGGAAACCAGGAGGAGATCACGCATGGTCGTTTCCCACGTGTTGCCTGCGTGGTCAACACGATTAACTCTTGATTCATTTTCCTATTGCTTGAGCGAACTCGCGAGTCATTTTCCTTAAATGCCATGTGCTGATAGGGAGCACCAAAAATCTATCATTTTGGATCGCCCCCGATACCCACAGTGCGAAATAAATAGGGGACTCCAGCGTCGATGTGTCGTGATGTGGTGTGACGATCACCTCACGAATGAAGGTATGGTCTTCTTACACGAGTGCTAACATGTTTTTATAGGATATAATAGTCCCATATTTAATTCATTATACAATGAACTTGTGGTATAGATAGCTTGTTAAAGCAGTTTGCTTGCTGAGATTTATTCTTATCTCCTTATAGTCTTTTTAGGTACTTGTGACATGTTTGCTTGGGGGATGGGATTAGCTACACTTTTGCACGTCAAGATATCACTTAACATATGAACGTTGCGATGTGGTGTTAAAATTGTTGAGTTGTTGTCCTAATGTGTTAATTGAACAATTGATACGTTGTTGGATCAACCTTTCCTTAGGGTGTTCATATAAATTACGATGTTCTTGGATCATACCCTTATATCTATATGTTGATTCATCCGTGATATTATTTTTGTTTCAAAATTGTTGTTGCCAAAAATTCATAGTTTTGGCATGGTTGTATAGTTCTTCAGTGGCATCCCCGGATGTTGTGATTTCTTTTGTGGTGTTGCAGAAAAAGACTTCCTCAAATTTTTAATGTGTCATGAACCGGTTTTGTTTTGGCGCAACATGCGTGCCTTCCTCTAATTTTGTTGAAACATGACATTCATTATCCTTTTTTTCACTGAAACTATCGACTTGCTGTGTTAGAATAAACTTTACATACCAACTAGCATGTGAGCAAGAACAGCCACAGTGTATAAGAGCATTCCCATAAGTAAGCCCTCTCACAATTTGGACTCTGGGACAATGGTGCTGCTTTTCGAAAGTCACTCTTTCGTGACCGTATAAACTTCAGCGCAACACGAATAATTTTTTTAATTTTTCACCCTCATTGTTGACGCTGCTTTCGGTGCTTCCAAGTTGAATTATTGATGTTTTGGTGCCGTTCCGTGATGCAAAGTGAATGAGAGCTGAAGTCAATATTTTCTTGTATACTTCCTCTCGTCATAAATCACGGACAACAAGATGACCTTTCTAGTGAAACTGATATTCATATATGAGATTATTAAGATAGTAATGTTTAAAATTTCAAAATTCTAACATGACACTGATATTACTTGAAACAACATATTTCCATGACCAGGATTTCAGTCTTCCAATTATTAACTTGTTGTTGCATGAAGTGATATGTTTGCACGACAAGGGCATGTTATATTCACAACGATGTGCCATGTGCTGCCTTTTATATTTGCTTGTTTCAATGGTGGATGGAGAATCATTCCAGGTTGCCACTCCTTTGCAAGTTTTGTATCGTATAGGATTTTCTTGTAAGCGATATAGTACTTGCCATTTGTGCTTCGAGTTTGTTCCTGTTGGAATGAAAAGTTGGACATGCTTAATACCTTCCATTTATATCTAATAGCTAAAGTGGCTTATGATCAAATACATGCACATAGTAAAATTGTAAAGTCTCTGTTATGGTAATTAGCTACGATAATGTACAAGGATTTATTATTATAGAGGAAAGCTATTTAAATATGTAAGACAATTTTATTTAGATTTATATGACCCCAAGTTTGAACTGTCACACATGATGGTGTATGACTTTATTTTTAACATTTGAACTATCATATGGTTACAATTCAGTACCAGACACCGCCAACGGTGGCAATGCTACTAGGAGCACTATAGTAGCTAGGGTAGATACCACATATGGATGGCAAGTTTAAGGCCAGCAGAGCTTGGGCTTGAGCTTGAGTCTGATCAAAGTAGACACCACCGAACTGTTGCAGGTGTAGTTGCTGCACAACCGCCTGAACACTACTAATGGCCTGGTATTGAGATTGCTGCGCTATCAGCCTGAGCTGTTGGCAGCACTGCTGCTGCATGACTTGGTTGTTTCTCAGTTGAAACGTAGCTGATTGCCAGAAGGGGGTTGCCACTACGCCGTATTGTTGCCTTACGAACTCATTGCATGGGCTAAGCACCTGTTGCTGTAGCAGGAGATGCGGCTGTAGCTGATATTGCCTATAACTTTGACTAAAGGCATCAAACTGCGCAGAGGCACTGCATGCAACAATAGCAAGGAGAACAAATACAAAAATGATCTTCATTGTTGCAGGATTCTAGTCCTACGCTTTTGCTATGATTTTTGAATTGTGTGAAGGATGAGAAGGGTTTTCAATGTGCTTGTCTATTTATAGATGCTTCCTCATCGGTTGCTTTAGAGTGTTAGTTTTGCTAGGATGCTCTATGAGGATCTAAGTGAGTCATGTCATTTGGATGTTTTATTAGGTGCCCCTAAAAATGTCCTTTGATATCATCATCAAAGTAACTTTTGTGCCTATCACATATGCATGATGGTTAGCAAGCAAGATAATGATATGACTCATCACTCACTTTATGCGTCAATGTGATGGTTAGCAACTTTTTCTCAAGCATCTTATCCATACATACATCTCAATCGCTGGTGAAAATTCCTTCTCTGCTCCCTCTCAAATCCAGTGCTAGGTTCACCTGAAATCTGGGAATTCCATTTATTAAAAGATGCTCCCAGAGCGATACAATAGTAGGCCATGGAAGTAGTAGGCAATTGGAAGGTTACTGAAATTATTTGTTGTTCATTTTGGATATTTGACATGGCTCCAGTTCAGTTATACAAATATATATTGTTCATAACAATGTTACTTCGTTTTTTTGCGTCGGTCAGATGGATAACTATCCTAGCGCCATGAATAATTCAAGCATGTACATAGTTCTACATGGAGTATTACACAAAAACAAATGATGCATTTTGTTATGGAGAAATTAATTTGCAGGAGACAAAAATATGTAATCAACATCGAATTACTATGAAATATGGGATCACATAACATATTTATCTACAGTGTTATACTTAAATTAATTTGTGGTCTAAATTGAAACATGGCTTGGCAAGGTCCACAGATATACACTGACGAGGCCCTTGGCAATTTATAGTAGTTAGTACGCCAACACATGTGTAAATACTTCGAGGTCATTCTTAGATAGAGTTTTCTAAACCATTTGTACCACCGCCATACAAAATTAAGCAAGAGGCTTCTTCAACATTTTCGATGCAAAATAAAACGAAAAGGAACATATGCGGCTCCAAATTCATTTCACTAAATAATGGCTGCTAGCTTTCCATTCGTTAATTAATGAACCCTTATGTCAGAACTGATCTCTATTGTATCTATACTATCTATAATGTGCTCAACATGCAAACATGCCACCTCATCATTCACTAGCAATAATTACATACAAAACTCATGCAAGCATGCAACATCATCTACAGTTCATTGAATTCAACAAATCAACATCCAATCATCTCCCTCACATTATTTTCACAATATTTTTAACATACACACACACACACACATACATATATATCCTTCATTTTTATAATACTTAACATATATTCATCCATATAATCAAAGTGCGGCATATCATATTTCATCTACAATCTCATATAGAGTCTACTGAATTTATTTCTCTCTGAACATAGTTTGACAAACCAGTTTTGTTTGTTGTTACTAACTAATATAACTTTTACTCTTAGCTCTATTATTAAAAAAATATTAAAAGTTACTATGTAATTTCTGCAGCAAAGCGCGAGGAATCACCTATGGTTAGTATATCTATCACAACGAGTTCTTGTTTGGAAATTAGACCTCTCGGCATGGAAACCAGGAGGAGATCACGCATGGTCGTTTCCCACGTGTTGCCTGCGTGGTCAACACGATTAACTCTTGATTCATTTTCCTATTGCTTGAGCGAACTCGCGAGTCATTTTCCTTAAATGCCATGTGCTGATAGGGAGCACCAAAAATCTATCATTTTGGATCGCCCCCGATACCCACAGTGCGAAATAAATAGGGGACTCCAGCGTCGATGTGTCGTGATGTGGTGTGACGATCACCTCACGAATGAAGGTATGGTCTTCTTACACGAGTGCTAACATGTTTTTATAGGATATAATAGTCCCATATTTAATTCATTATACAATGAACTTGTGGTATAGATAGCTTGTTAAAGCAGTTTGCTTGCTGAGATTTATTCTTATCTCCTTATAGTCTTTTTAGGTACTTGTGACATGTTTGCTTGGGGGATGGGATTAGCTACACTTTTGCACGTCAAGATATCACTTAACATATGAACGTTGCGATGTGGTGTTAAAATTGTTGAGTTGTTGTCCTAATGTGTTAATTGAACAATTGATACGTTGTTGGATNAACTTTTGGGAATATTGAAGGTCATGCTTCCTGAAGAGAACACATTGCCCGAGACGACATATGAAGCAAAGCAGGTTCTGTGTCCGCTGGGGTTAGAGGTACGTAGAATTCACGCTTGTCCAAACGACTACATATTGTACCACAAGCAATATGCGGACCTAGATGTTTGTCCTATGTGTAAGGCTTTTCGATACAAGCGAAAGAAAAGTGCGGGGGAGGGAAAGAAGTCAAAGCGGGGTGGTCCGGCGAAGGTTGTGTGGTATCTACCTATCATTGATCGCTTCAAGAGAATATTTGCCAACCCCAAGGAAGCAAAGTTAGTGCGTTGGCATGCCGAAGATAGAAGGAACGACGGTTTGCTAAGGCACCCTGCGGATTCGATTCAATGGAGGAATATCGATCGAATGCACAAAGACTTTGCTGCTGATCCCAGAAACATGAGGATATGTCTGTGTACGGATGGCATGAATCCTTTTGGAGATATGAGCAGTTCTCACAGCACTTGGCCAGTTCTTATTGCGAACTATAACCTCCCACCATGGTTGTGCTTCAAAAGAAAATATATTATGTTGTGCTTGTTAATCAAAGGTCCAAAACAACCGGGCAATGATATCGATGTGTTCTTGGAGCCTGTTATCGATGATCTTGAGATTCTTTGGAAAGAAGGTGTCGAAACCTGGGATGCATACGGTCAGGATAACTTCAAGCTACGAGTTCTATTGTTCTGCACCATTAACGACTATCCTGCACTAGGTAATCTTTCCGGACAAACCGTGAAAGGAAAGAAGGCTTGCTCTGACTGTATGGAACATACACGCAGTAGGTGGCTGAAGAAATCAAGAAAGATGGTTTACATGGGTCATAGGAGATGGCTCCCGCTACGCCACGCCTTTAGAAGAAAGAAGAAAATTTTCAACGGTCGGAGAGAACTTGGAACTGCTCCCAAGGATTTGTCTGGAGACGAAGTCCACGACATGGTCAAAGACATAACTAACGAGTTTGGGAAGAAAAGAAAACGTGGCAAGGGAAATGATAAGGGTATGTGGAAGAAAAAATCCATATTTTGGCGGCTACCATACTGGAAAGACCTTGAGGTCCGGCATTGCATTGATCTAATGCATGTAGAGAAGAACTGCTGCGATAGTTTGCTCGGGCTACTACTTAATATGCCTGGAAAGACAAAGGACGGGTTGAATGCTCGCCTAGATCTGCAGGAATTGAACATTCGCAGTGAGCTTCAGCCTGTTACGGACGAAGAGACAGGCAGAGTGTACCTCCCACCAGCTTGCCACACATTGTCGAAGGATGAGAAGATCGCAATGCTATCATGTCTGGCTGATATTAAGGTTCCTTCGGGCTATTCAGCAAGCATCAGTAAGTACGTTAAATTGGAGGATCTAAAACTGGTTGGAATGAAGTCTCACGATTGCCACGTGCTAATCACACAGATCTTGCCAGTTGCTATCAGAGGCATTCTACCCCCCAAAGTCCGTCACACGATCCAACGGCTCTGTGCTTTCTTCAATGCAATCGGTCAGAAGATTATAGATCCCGAAGATCTAGATAAGATGCAGGCTGATATTGTCAATACCTTGTGTCACTTGGAGATGTATTTTCCACTGTCTTTCTTCGATATCATGGTTCATCTCCCTGTTCATCTAGTGAAGCAAACAAAACTATGTGGTCCAGCTTTTCTAAGGGAGATGTACCCGTTTGAGAGGTATATGGGAGTTCTTAAGTCGTACGTTCGAAATAGAGCAAAACCGGAGGGAAGCATCATTGAAGGGTACACGACGGAGGAGGTTATTGAGTTCTGCATCGATTACATGGCCGAGACTGATCCTATCGGAGTTCCTGCGTCTCGCCACAAAGGAAGGTTGGCAGGCCTTGGCACAACAGGCAGAAAAAGAATTGTACCCGATCAGGCATCCTATGCACAGGCTCATTTCGCTGTGCTACAACATATGGCCGAAGTAACTCCATACTTTGAGGAGCATCTAGCGAAGGTCCGACAGGAGAACATGGGTCGATCAGATACGTGGATCAACAGAAAACATAGTACTCGCTTCAACGAATGGTTCAAGAATCGTATCGCACGGAGTACCGATGGCCCAAGTGAGATAATACGAAGGTTGGCAAGGGGCCCAAGCTGGGATGTCGACACATGGCAAGGGTACGATATCAATGGATACACATTCTACACCGTCAAACAAGATGACAAAAGTACAGTGCAGAACAGTGGAGTCCGTATAGATGCATATCAGGATCAAGCTGGATCGAACACATACTATGGCCGCATAGAGCAGATATGGGAGATGAACTACATGAGCTTCAAAGTCCCTTTGTTTCGTTGCAGCTGGGTGAATATCCGCACTGGAGTAAAAGTCGACAGGGAAGGATTCACTTTAGTGGACCTGGCCAAGGTTGGATACGCGGACGAACCGTTCGTCCTAGCGAAGCAGGTCGAGCAGATTTTCTATATACAAGACCCCGCTAACAAGAAGCTGCACGTCGTTAGGGATGGCAAACGAAGAATTGTTGGGATTGACAACGTCGTCGATGAGGAAGAATATAACCAGAATCTTCATGTGAGACCTCAGATCGACCTTGACGATGATCCCGAAGACGAAGTGGCATACGCTCGTTCTGACCATTCGGAAGGCATATCCTTGTAAACAGAGTCTTCGTAGTACTGTAAATTGTAAATAGATATAAGTAATGAAGTATTTTGTACCGGCGCCTAATGATCTGCATATTTTAAATTCATGTGTGTTTTAAAATTTAATAGCAAATTTACACTGTTTAAATAAGGCATAGGTTAACTATAATAATTTTTTAAAATTTAATGGCAATTTTAAACTAATTTAATAAGGCATATTTTAATTTAACAGAAATTTTACACAATCTAAAAATGTAATAGCAATTTTAAATCGGGTACAAGTTAATTATAATAATTTTATAACTTAAATATCATTATTAAATACAACTGATTAGGAATATTTTAATTCTATAGTGGGATGAGCTTATCTCTATCGGGCATATAAATAATGCCCGTCAGAGATGATCTTATCTCTATCAGGCGTATTAGCTCTGCCCGTCACGGATGATTGTCATCCGTATCGGGCTTATTGGTTGTGCCCGTCACGGATGATTGTCATCCGTATCGGGCTTCTTTCTTGTGACCGTCACGGATGATTGTCATCCGTATCGGGCTTCATTCTTGTGCCCGTCACGGATGATTGTCATCCGTATCGGGCTTAATGCTTTTGCCCGATGGCGATGACCTACGACTAGGTTTTCTACCGATCCAGATCTGACTCTGGATCGGTAGAAAAACTAAGTTTTTCCTAAGCGCCTCACCGACTAAGTTCACTCCTCACCAACAACTGCCTTCTCCCTCGAAGCGCCTCCTGACCGCCGCCGCCGCCTCCTCCCTCCAAGCGCCTCCCGACCCCGCCGCCGCCTCCTGGACGCCGCCGCCTCCTGCACGCCGCCGCCGCCTCGCCGTCGCCGCCTCGTCGTCGTCGCCGCCTCCTGGACGCCGCCGCCTCCTCGCCCACCCCGCCCGCAGCATCTCCGGCAACATCCACCGCTGCCACACCGCCGGCCGTCCAGATCTGGTGAGACCCCGCGGCTCCACTTCTTGTTGATCCCTAGCCCCCCAAAGTGCAAATTTGTGTACATACATATTGATCTGTTTAGGAGGATTGTAGTTTTACATTTTGATTTTCATATATTGCTATTTTGTTGTTTTATTTTCATACATATTAATCTATTAGTGTACATACAAATTTGTTGTTATTTATCTATATGTATCATGCTGACATATAACTTGTATTAATGAAATTTGTTGTACTGACATTTAACTTGTACTGACATAGATATAACTATTTTCATACATATTGATCTATTAGTGTACATACAAATTTGTTGTTATTTATCTATATGTATCATGCTGACATATAACTTGTATTGATGAAATTTGTTGTGCTGACATCATACATATTACCTTGTTCTGCTCTGTCCTCTTCCTGCCACTATTACCCTGTGATTTCTTGATAAATGGCCAGTGATGAATGCTCAAAAACAGACCATAAGAACAGACCATCTACACTTATTCTTTTTTTTGGGAACTACACTTGTTCTTTTTTCATACAAACAGCCCATCGACACTTGTTCTTTTTTTTAGGAAGCTACACTTGTTCTTTTTTGCATAATAACAGACCATCTACACTTGTTCTTTTTTTTTTGGGGGGGACTTCACTTGTTCTTTTTGCATAAGAACAGACCATCTACACTTGTTCTTTTTTTGGGGGGGGACTTCACTTGTTTCTTTTGCATAAGAACAGACCATCTACACTTGTTCTTTTTTTGGGGGGCACTACACTTGCTCTTTTTTGCATAAGAACAGACCATCTAAACTTGTTCTTTTTTTTGGGGAACTACACTTGCAAATGATTGTAATTGATGCACAATTTCTAAGCAAAACTGAGGCCATATCTTAACCTTAGCATAAGTTATATACACAACCAAAATAAGTTTTTCTATAAATTTTTTTAACTTTCTTGCCGTACAAAAGTTGTATAGAAAATGTCGCAGCAAGGCGAACCCATGTCAGCGACTGCTAGTGGGACAACATCGAGCCGGGCTACTAGGACCCAGAGTAAGATCCATAAGGAAGTGTACACCATAACAGAGGTGGACGATCTGGGATTTCCGACGGCTCCTGCGAAAGCTGTCAAAAAGTTCGCCACAATATGTGGAATCCTTGGGAGGCGGAACTTCACCATATTGAAGGACCACATCGATCTGGTCCCACAAGAAGAAAAAGATGAGGCCTGGAAGCAGTTCAAGGAAAGCTTCGAATACCCCCCAGAGGCCGAGGCAAGACTCAAGCGGCAGGCTATCCGCAAGATGGGCAACTTGTGGAAAAATTTCAAGACCACGTTGGTCACCGAGTACGTCCTCAACGCCGCCCAGCCAGAACCATTCGGGAAGTACCCGTTCATCTCACGGGTCGTGTGGGAAGAGTTCCATGCCGCAAAGTCAACCCCTGAGTCTCGGGAAAAAAGCGAGGCCTATAGGAGGTTGCAGGCAAAAAACGTTCACCCGCACCGGCTTGGCACCGGAGGCTACGCCGGGAAGCAGCACGAATGGGTCAAGGAGGACGAAGCTGCTGCTGAATCTAACACGCCGCCAGTACTTGGTGATATCCCGACCACCCGAGCAAGGAACTGGGCAAGGGCGAGGGTGAAGAAGAATAGTGATGGAACACTAACGTTCCCAAATCCCGAAGATCAAGCGGTGTACCAGAAAATCGTAAGTACCACACGTAGATTATGTTTCGGTAGGTTGTATCGTACTCTTGAATAAATTCGTCCTAACTGCATCGCAGGTCGACCTGACTGCTGAGAGACAATCCTCCCAAGAGGTCTGCTCACAAAGACGCGAGGATGACGTCCTCACGAAAGCGTTGGGAAGCGAAGAACACCGTGGACGGACAAGGGGCATTGGCTCCAATGTTCCATGGAAGCTTGGGTTTCCCCAATACGCGTGGCAGTACAGGAAGCACAGGCTTTCAAAGGCGCAGAAAGATGCATGCTTGAAGGCACAACTTCGGGATGAGATTAGAAACGAGCTCCGAGAAGAGTTCGATAACAAGTTGTTACAAGTGGAGGCTCGGGTGGAGGCACGCCTCAGGGAAAGCGAGCCTACTGCCACTCCCATAGTAGAAACGAGCCCCACACAGAGACGTAGCAGCTGCGCATCTACTGGGGCGGCGGCACAAGAAACACCAGCCCCTAATGCGGTGGACCACATAACGGTAAAACCAACACAAAACATATATGTTCTCCCCTAACCACAGTACATTATAACATATCATAAAGATACGTATGAATCTAATGCAGGGACCCACATCGTGCACCTTAGTCGTTAGGGTGACAAAGGACTTTGCAATTCCTGCCGCAGAGGGTCTAGCGTTCAAGCCCACGCCAGAGACCCGAGTGCATGTGGGGCAGCTGCTAGCCGACCATGCAAAAGTTCAAGTGGACATGGTGAAGCCCGATTGGGTTGGCTTCACTCTCCCGCTCCCACCAAATGACGAGGTTGTGACCCTTGGAGCTGCACGCGGGACCTTTATCCAATGGCCCAAGCAGAACATTCAGATAA
>BDMV01000008.1:2940453-2956389 GCA_008326285.1 Oryza officinalis
GATGTGTTCCATTGTAGATATATCATCTTGCCCTGAAAACTTGGAGAAATCTGGAACCTTGCATTGATGTGGCAATGACACCCTATCAAACCACTCAGGATATGGCAGCCGATACACAAAAGTTTGTTCCTTGGGCTTTATTCCAAACTGCTCTTCTATTACCTTTGCAATCACATCGGCCCAATCTTCTTTAGACTGATATCTTTGAATTTCTTCTGGCCGATATTGTTGTTGTAACCCATCATACTGATATGCTTGCCCCCCGAGCCAATATTGCTGTTGCCGATGATGCTGAGACTGTTCGTCGATTTGCCCCCCAATCTGATTTGTTAAGGCAATCACTCTGGGAACTATCTTCTCGATCAAACCATGTAATGTACTCATCAAAACTCCAGACTGATCAAACAAAGTACGATGAACTGCTTCATTAATACTTTCTTGAATAATTTCATCGATCGGCTTGATTGTTCCTTCTCGGCATTGACTTCTTCTTCAGACATGTTGGGTAGAAAACTCGTGTCCCACTGGGCGTGCCAAAAGCGTGTTGATGCAAAAAAACACACACTGGCGTGGGAGATCTGCTTAGCTCCAGTGCAGGTCCAAATCTTGGTGAGATGCGGGCGTGCCAGTCAGTTTGACCCTGCAACTGACAAGATATACAAACGACAGATCAAAGAACCGATCGGCCAACATAGCCGATGTAGTAATTCCAGCCGATCCTGATAACAGCCGATAGCGATAGGGTTTTGAGCTATCGGCTATGTGTTCAATGTAGATTCTGACACTTGACAAAGAGACAATCGGCTGATGATAATATGCATTAGATCGGCAATGACTTGATAAAGTGAAACGAAAGTTAGACATACTCGATCGGCTGTAGATATCAATGATACATAATCTAAATCTCAAAATATATTTAAACCAAGTGATTGGGATAGATCGGACAGGGCGCCGAGACAGTATAAATCACTTATGTCTAAAAACACCTCAAGAGAGAGATTATATATATTCATAGCATAGCCGATGAAGTGAATCTAACATAGATCCAATGCCATAAAATCCACAAGATTAGATTAAACAGTGAAACCTTTGTTGTCATCGGCTAAATTCAACTTATATGCAATCCTTATAAGCCGATGCAACGTCCAGATAACTCATCGGCTGAAACCCCGATGAAACCCTTATCGGCAATCAAAAAGCAGGCTAGAGATTCATGGTTCTAAGCACGACTTAGTAGGTCAAACTCAACTGATGCAGCACTAAGTATGTAAAGAAACACGGTATCTAGATGATCAAGCCCTTGACTGATTTTCAGGGTGGTAGATGCCTAAGCTAATCTAATCTAGCAAGACGATTTAGTCGATACCGGCAGAAACCCTAAAACGAGAAGCAGCCGATAAAGCTAAATCGAGATGCTAATACTAGATTAACAGAAGACATATGATAAATAGCCAGGCAAATATATCATCCAAACCAGAGCAATCCAAGAGGTCGAATGTACTGATGCAGCCTTGAACGACGCCGACGTAGATGATACAATTGCCTGAACCGACGGAACATTGGACTTACCCCTTCGCCGGAGATCGACAGCCGATGCAGCCCCGCGTCAGGTGCCAAATTCCGCCGGTTGATAAAGAAACCGTAACAGAGTAAAAGGTGGCGATGCGCCGAATTGTATTGATCGAGAGTTGATAGATTACAATAACCCCGGGTGTACATATTTATACCCATGGGGAGATACTAGTCCTTGTAGGACAAGAAAGAAACTTTCCTAAAGATAAAAGAAAAACATAAAGTCCTTAAGGGACACTAAACACACTTTCCTAAAGATAAAAGGAAACTAACAAATATTCTAATTAATAGATACAATTGCCTTCTTCGGACTCAATCCGCACGTGGCAATCCTCATGAAGCACATCAACCGAACCCGACAATGATCCTGCCATCTCCTTATCGGAATCGGCTACATCGGCTATCCTTGTCCGATTCTGTTTCAGCCGATGCACACCGTAGCCGATTTGGCTTGCAGCCGATTCATACTCTGTTTCTGTAATCGCTTATCTCCTCCAATCGGCTTCGGCTTTAACTCTGAATCCAATGCATGATTTACCAAATTTCGTCGTTAACACATGCCCCCCAGTTTTGGAGTATGGGAACTCATGCTTCAAAATTATCTTCTGTGACTCCAAAATTGATCCTCTTTTGCTTCTTGCAATCGGCCTTCATGAGCCGATACCGTCTGCATTAGATGAGCTAGACTGTCAAACTTGTGGCAAAAGAATTTATCCTTGATAGATGCTGATAACCCTTGGAATGCAAGATCTGCTAGCTGCTCATCGCTTAGATTCAAACTATAACATCGGCTGCGGACATCACGAAATCTTTGTATATATTCCATAGCCGATTCTCCTTCTTGCTGCTGCATTGATATCAAATTTGAAAGTTTCATCTCACTGACGCCAGCAAAGAAGTAGTCATGAAATTGCTTCTCAAGATCGGCCCATCTTCTAATGGAATTTGATGGTAGTGATGAAAACCATGTGAAGGCCGATCCAGTCAAAGACAGTGGAAAAAATCTAACTCTCAGAGCTTCCTCAGCCGATGCTTCCCCACATTGCACTAAGAATCGGCTGATGTGTTCCATTGTAGATATATCATCTTGCCCTGAAAACTTGGAGAAATCTGGAACCTTGTATCGATGTGGCAATGACACCCTATCAAACCACTCAGGATATGGCAGCCGATACATAGAAGTCTGATCCTTAGGTTTAATTCCAAACTGTTC
The DNA here is from genome assembly GCA_008326285.1 of Oryza officinalis. Lineage (NCBI taxonomy): Eukaryota > Viridiplantae > Streptophyta > Magnoliopsida > Poales > Poaceae > Oryza > Oryza officinalis. Next base: position 2,943,239 of record BDMV01000008.1, read on the forward strand.
CTCTATTACTTTTGCAATCATATCGGCCCAATCTTCTTTAGACTGATATCTTTGAGCTTCTTCTGGCCGATATTGTTGATGTGGCTCTCCAGGCTGATGCTGATCTATTTGCCCCCCAAGCCAATGTCGCTGTTGCCGATGATGCTGAAATTGTTCGTCGATTTGCCCCCCAATCTGATTTGTTAAGGCAATCACTCTGGGAACTATCTTCTCGATCAAACCATGTAATGTACTCATCAAAACTCCAGACTGATCAAACAAAGTACGATGAACTGCTTCATTAATACTTTCTTGAATAATTTCATCGATCGGCTTAAGAGATTGTTCCTTCTCGGCATTGACTTCTTCTTCAGACATGTTGGGTAGAAAACTCGTGTCCCACTGGGCGTGCCAAAAGCGTGTTGATGCAAAAAACACACACTGGCCTGGGAGATCTGCTTAGCTCCAGTGCAGGTCCAAATCTTGGTGAGATGCGGGCGTGCCAGTCAGTTTGATCCTGCAACTGACAAGATATACAAACGACAGATCAAAGAACCGATCGGCCAACATAGCCGATGTAGTAATTCCAGCCGATCCTGATAACAGCCGATAGCGATAGGGTTTTGAGCTATCGGCTATGTGTTCAATGTAGATTCTGACACTTGACAAAGAGACAATCGGCTGATGATAATATGCATTAGATCGGCAATGACTTGATAAAGTGAAACGAAAGTTAGACATACTCGATCGGCTGTAGATATCAATGATACATAATCTAAATCTCAAAATATATTTAAACCAAGTGATTGGGATAGATCGGACAGGGCGCCGAGACAGTATAAATCACTTATGTCTAAAAACACCTCAAGAGAGAGATTATATATATTCATAGCATAGCCGATGAAGTGAATCTAACATAGATCCAATGCCATAAAATCCACAAGATTAGATTAAACAGTGAAACCTTTGTTGTCATCGGCTAAATTCAACTTATATGCAATCCTTATAAGCCGATGCAACGTCCAGATAACTCATCGGCTGAAACCCCGATGAAACCCTTATCGGCAATCAAAAAGCAGGCTAGAGATTCATGGTTCTAAGCACGACTTAGTAGGTCAAACTCAACTGATGCAGCACTAAGTATGTAAAGAAACACGGTATCTAGATGATCAAGCCCTTGACTGATTTTCAGGGTGGTAGATGCCTAAGCTAATCTAATCTAGCAAGACGATTTAGTCGATACCGGCAGAAACCCTAAAACGAGAAGCAGCCGATAAAGCTAAATCGAGATGCTAATACTAGATTAACAGAAGACATATGATAAATAGCCAGGCAAATATATTATCCAAACCAGAGCAATCCAAGAGGTCGAATGTACTGATGCAGCCTTGAACGACGCCGACGTAGATGATACAATTGCCTGAACCGACGGAACATTGGACTTACCCCTTCGCCGGAGATCGACAGCCGATGCAGCCCCGCGTCAGGTGCCAAATTCCGCCGGTTGATAAATAAACCGTAACAGAGTAAAAGGTGGCGATGCGCCGAATTGTATTGATCGAGAGTTGATAGATTACAATAACCCCGGGTGTACATATTTATACCCATGGGGAGATACTAGTCCTTGTAGGACAAGAAAGAAACTTTCCTAAAGATAAAAGAAAAACATAAAGTCCTTAAAGGACACTAAACACACTTTCCTAAAGATAAAAGGAAACTAACAAATACTCTAATTAATAGATACAATTGCCTTCTTTGGACTCAATCCGCACGTGGCAATCCTCATGAAGCACACCAACCGAACTCGACAATGATCCTGCCATCTCCTCATCGGAATCGGCTACATCGGCTATCCTTATCCGATTCTGTTTCAGCCGATGCACACCGTAGCCGATTTAGCTTGCAGCCGATTCATACTCCGTTTTCTGTAATCGCTTATCTCCTCCAATCGGCTTCGGTTTTAACTCTGAATCCAATGCATGATTTACCAAATTTCGTCGTTAACAGGCAGCTACGAGGTTAAACCGCCAGCTCAAAAGATAGGGGGGTGGGGGTCTCGGGCTGCCAGCGAAAACACATCTTCGCTGGCGGCCTCCTAAAGCTGGCCGCCAACGAAGATGTGGTATTTTCTCTGGCAGCCATCTTAAGACCCCGCCAGAGAACATATCAGATCTTCTCTGGCGGTAAGGTGACGTGGCCCGCTAGCGAAGATTCCTACATATTCGCTGGCCACCCCTAAATATTTTCTATGGCGGTTCGACTCAACCGACATATGTTGACCGCCAGGAAAAATACCATCACCTATATCACCAGTCCAGCTAGCAGCCATGGCATTTGAGCACGATTTTCTGTCTCTTGTGAACAAATACATAGGGGGAAGGTTTTGATCTTCAATCTTTTGAAAGATGTACTGCACCAGAGGTTACATATACTTTCTCCTACTCTATTTGTAAAGTTTTTTTTCATTTTTATTGGTTGTTTGTTGAGATTTTGCATAGCAAAAAGTATGTACCACGGGGGAAGAAAAGTATTTTTTATTTGTTATTTGGAGCTTAAAATGGGCAAACTTTGTAAGAAATATTGTGCATGATCGATGTTCCATATATATATCTAGTTTTGATATGTTTATTTGTAGCAGATCTATATATTAGTTAACTGCAGAGAACGCTGAGAAGAAGAGAAAAAGAGCTAGTTTTTTATTTTTTCTAGTTGTTTGTAGTTTGTAGATTTTTGGCTAGCTTTAATTATCTTGTCTAGATTATAGTGGTTATAAATATTAATTAGTATAATTTTAATGTGACATATTATCAAAAATATATAAAGTGATGAAGTTGTACATATTTTTTCGCAAATAATGCATAGATGGCGGACAGAGCATGGATGTATAGAGAGAGATACCGGTCCTCATACATTGAAGGAGTTGACATATTCATGAAAGCTGCTAAGAAGAATGCTGCATCTAAGAAGACAAAGGAAATTAGATGTCCATGCTTACATTGCAAGAATCAGAAAATTTGGATCGACCCATCTATAATCGAGCAACACTTGGTGATGCATGGATTTGTTGCAGGCTACACAAATTGGTCACATCATGGAGAGATCCCAAGCAAACAAGTTCCCAACCGGGCGATAGTACAGGATGAAGTGTTCAACTGGGACGAGGATTTGATGGTAGTAGCAGAAGAAGGAGAAGAGGAAGTAGAGCCCATTAATGTTGATGATGATGTTGGTGGCGATGATGGTCATCACAGTATAGTTGATGATGTCGATGATGGTAATGTTTGCGTAGATGATGGTAATTTTGATTTGGAAGAGATGTTGCGTCATGCTAAACCTGAGGTTGTAGCTGGGTCCGCTCGTGGGTTGGAGAACTTCGAATCATTACAAAAGGCAACGAAGGTTCTTTTGTACGATGAGGCAAATGGTTGCACGAAGGATTTCACATTGTTGCGGACGGTGCTTGAACTTATGAGATTGAAGGCCAGAAACGGTTGGTCGGACAGTAGTTTCAACGATTTGTTGGTTCTGTTGAAGAAACTGTTTCCGCAACCCAACTCCCTGCCAACCAGCACCTATGAAGCGAAGAAGCTTATTTGCCCTTTATCTCTGGGTGTGCGAAAGATACACGCCTGTGTTAACCACTGCGTACTGTTTCGTAAAGAGTACGAGGATTTGGACAGATGCCCAACGTGCAACACTAGTCGATACAAAACAAGCCGTAGCCAGTCCGAGCATCAGGATGTTACCCAAGACGAGGTAGAAGACAACAACAAGAAGAAGATCCCCCAGTTGGTCATGTGGTACCTTCCGGTGAAAGATCGATTGAAGCGTTTGTTCTCGAACCCGAGGGATGCCGAACTGATGCGCTGGCATCATGAAAAGCGGAAAAAGGATGGGATGATTCGACATCCGGCAGATGCTCGACAGTGGAAGGAATTTGACAGAAAGTACCATGAGTTTGCAGAGGACCCAAGAAATGTAAGGTTTGCATTGAGCACCGATGGAATGAATCCATTTGGTGACTTGAGCAGCTCACACAGCACGTGGCCAGTACTCCTAACCATGTACAACCTCCCTACGTGGCTGTGTCAGAAAAGGAAGTATATTTTGTTGACCATCCTTGTACAGGGACCACGACAACCTGGCAATGACATGGATGTGTTTCTGGAGCCTTTGCTGGAGGATATGGCTGATCTGTGGAATCACGGGGTCCGGGTTTGGGACGAATTCATGCAGAATTACTTCACGCTTAATGCAATTATCTTTGTCACCATCAACGACTTGCCCGCACTGTTTTCCCTATCAGGACAGCTCAAGGGGAAGACAGGCTGCGTTATTTGTGTTGATGGTACAGTGTACAGGTATCTTCAGGGATCGAAGAAGCTAGTGTACATGCGGCACCGACGTTACTTAAGAAAGAATCACCCGTACCGCTCCAAAGCAGAATATTTCGACAACACTGTTGAGGATGGTGATCCACCAGAACCATGGAAGGGTGATAAAGTGTTCACAATAACGAAAAAGCTCAAGGTTGTTTTTGGGAAGGCCAAAAAGAAGGAAACCAACAAGCGGAAGAGAAATGAGGCCAAAGAGCCAGCAAGCGCTAGCGGGCCATTCAAGAAGCATTCCATTTTCTTTAAGTACCTTCCGTACTGGCAAGATTTAGAGATACGTCATTCTATCGATGTCATGCACCTAGAGAAAAATGTCTTCGATAGCACCATGGGTACTTTACTAGACATACCTAGCAAGACAAAGGATGGGCTGAAGTCCCGTAAGGACCTCGTGAATATGCAGATAAGGAAAGAGCTTCACCCTGTAGATGAGGGTAACGGAAAAGTGTATCTTCCGCCGGCCTGCTACACCTTGACAAATGAGGAGAAAAAGGCAATGTGCAAATGCCTACGTGGGGTGAGAGTGCCTACTGGTTTCTCCTCAAACATTAAGCGACTGGTATCCATGAATGATTTGTCATTTTCAGGCTACAATTCCCATGATTGCCATGTAATGCTCACAGTATTCCTCGCTATCGCCATCAGAGCAATCGAACCATTACACGTTAAGGTGGTCATCACAAAGCTGTGTTACTTCTTCAATGCAATCTCACAGAGAGTAATTGATCTTGACGAGTTAGGTCCTCTCCGCACTTTCGCTATAGAGACCGTGTGCGAGCTTGAGATGTGTTTCCCGCCGTCATTTTTCAATATGATGGAACACCTCATAGTTCATATTGTGCCTCAGATTATTGCACTTGGTCCCCTGTACCTGCATCAGATGTGGCCATTCGAACGGTACATGTCCATTCTAAAAAGCTACGTACGGAACCGTGCCCACCCAGAGGGATCGATGATAGAGGGATATACTACCGAGGAAGTCGTTGAGTGTTGCATTGATTACCTAAAAGAGGGGAAAGCAATTGGTTTACCGGTACCTCGACATGAAGGTAGATTATCTGGAAGAGGGACAAAAGGGCAGAAAAGAATCCACGACGATGATTACAAGAAAGTGAAAGAAGCTCATTTCACTGTGCTGCAACAGCTCGCGATAGTGGAGCCGTACATAGATCAGCACCTTAAGGAATTACAAGCAATGAATACAGGGCGTTCTGATGCATGGATCATGAAACGACACAAGGCTGCCTTTACTGAATGGTTCAAGAACCTCGGCCTACCAGATGGCGATACTACGGAGGAAAAAACTATTAAGAGATTGGCTGACGGGCCATCAAGTGTTTACACCTCATGGCAAGCATATGATCTGAATGGGTACACATTTTATACCAAAGCGAAAGACCAAAGGAGTGCATGCCAAAACAGTGGCCTTCGAGTAGAGGCAATCGACCCAACTGGACAAAAGAGCACATACTATGGATTCATAGAAGAAATCTGTGAACTGGACTATGGATCCAACATGCAGATTCCACTGTTCCGGTGCCAATGGGTGAAACACCCATCTGGCGTGGTTGTCGACATTTTCGGGCTGACAATCATCGACCTGGTCAACGTAGGGCACAAGAATGACCCATGGGTACTTGCCGATCGGGCCGCTCAGGTTTTCTATGTGACTGATCCATCTCAGTTGAAGAAAGATATAGTTGTCTCGGGGAAACAAAAGATTTTGGGAGTTGATGATGTCCAAGATGTTGAGGCATATAATCAGTACGAGAACATGACACTCTTCACGGACTTTACAAACAACATTAAGGTCGCGGAAGCAATGATTGGTGATTCCCCGAAGCCATACATGAGGAACAAGGGAGTAGGGAAGAATGTCAAAGGTTAATCTACATATGTAATTATGGTGACCTAAGATGGATCATGAATTTTTGTACGGATGATTACCAACTCTTTTTGTAATTAGTTCTGTGGATATTTTTACATTTAGTTGTGCAAAGAAAAAAATATTGAAATGGGACAAACGTTTTTTCTGGCGGTCGAGGACACTTCCGGCCGCCAGCGAAAAATGTGTTCTCTAGCGGCGAGGTAAGACGGCCGCCAGCGAAAATGGGTTTCGGTAGCGGGCCAGGTAAGCGAAAACCTATTTCGCTGGCGGCCAGGTAAGCAGGCCGCCAGCGAAAATTGGTTTTTGCTGGCGGCGAGGTAATCCGGCCGCTAGAGAAAATAGTTTCGCTAGCGGCCCGCCTAATGTGGCCGCCAGGGAAAAAGGTTTTAGCTAGCGGCGAGGTAAGCCGGCCGCCAGAGAAAATGGGTTTCGCTATATATGGGCGCGCGGGAGTCCTCAATTTTCACTAAGTCCCGAAGGCGCGAAAACCCTAGAGCCGCCGCCAGGCTGCCAAAATTTTCAGCCGCCGCCGCCAGCAAAAACCTAGCGCCGCCGCCTCCTTTTCGCGCCAGGAGAGCGCCGCCGCCTCCTTTTCGCGCCAGGAGGCAGGTATCCCTCACCGCTGCCGCCTCCTCCTCACCGTCGGTCGGCTGCCTCCTCACTGTCGTCGCCGGCCGCCTCCTCACCGCCCCCGGCCACCTCCTCACTGCCACCGCCGCGTCCTCACCGCCGATGGCCGCCTCCTCACCGCCGCCGGCCACGTCCTCACCGCCACCGATGGCCGCCTCCTCACCACTGATGGCCGCCTCCTCACAGCTGTCGGCGGCCGCCTCCTCACAGCCGCCACCAGCCTCCTCACCGTCACCGGCGGCCACCTCCTCACAGCCGCCGCCAGCCTCCTCATCGCCACCGGCAGCCTCCTCATAGCTGCCGGCGGCCGCCTCCTCACAGCCGCCGCCAGCCTCCTCACCGCCACCGGCAGCCTCCTCACCGCCGCCGCCTCCTCAACTTCCTCTGCTCGCCGCCTGTAACGCCCGTTTTGTCGCGGCGTTAGCGGGAAAACCTAATTGCTAAAAACCCTATTTGCGAAAGTTTGCTCTTCGGTTGAGTCTTGTCGTGTGCCAAGGTCTCGTGTCTCCCCTCTCAATTCAATCCCGGAGAAAACCGCGAAATCGGATTTCGATTCTGAGCTCTAAACCCTCCAAAACCCAATTCCCAGAAAGTCTACTTTTGCCCCCTCCTTACTCGGGCTGGTCCCCTTTCGGCCCAAGTTGCCCCCTCGGCCCAACCGCCGGCTCGGCCACTTTCCCCCCCTCCCGCTGGGCCGCGCCAGGCCGCTCGGCCCGCGCGCGCCCGAGCCGGGATCACCAGCTCTCTCTCTCCCGGTCTTCTCCTTCGCTCGCCCGTTCTCCCCTTTCTCTCTCTTCCCCAACGGCTCCCGCCGCCGCCGTTCCGTGCTGCCCCCGTCTGGCCCCGCCGCTGCGCTGCGCGGGCGTGCCGCCAAGGCGCCGAGCGCGCGCCCCCTCTCCCTCTCTCTCCCCGTGCGCGCCCTTGCCCAAAGCGGCAAGGAGGCCACCTCCCTTTCCCCTTCCCTTTTCTACTCTTTCTCCCGACCGGCGGACGTCACCCGGCCGCGCCGCCTTGTCCGCTTGCATGCGCCGGACCCCGCTCCGCTTGCCGCACCGCCTCTCCGCGCCCCCAAACCGACCTCCGCTAACCGACAATCGCCCCCAAACCGCCTTCCGTCCCTCCTCTTTAAATCCTCTCCGCCCAGCCACCATTATTGCCACCCGAGCTCGCCCCTTTCCTTCCCGCAGCCGCCGCCGCCCTCGTCGGCCGCCACCGTAGCCCAAATATGCCAAGGAGGACCCCGGCGCCCCCTTCCGCCTCCTCCTCGGCCCGGAGCCGAGCCGCGCCGCGCCCGCACCGTCGGTCCTCTTCCCCGGCGAACCCCTCTCGCGGTAACTCTCTGTTCCGCCATCCCCCTCTTCTTCTCCCCTTCATTAGGCGCTAGGTAGCACCACCGCCGCGTGTTTGAGCCCTAGGCGCCGCCCCCGCACCGCCGTCGCTCGTCCTCGCCCGCCGCACCGCCGCCGCCGCTCGGGGCCGAGCCCCGCGTCGTCGTCCGCCCTCACTGGTGCCACTCCGCCCCTCCCCACGTTCGGGACGTGTCCGTGAACCCGCGGGGTCTCTCTCTCTCCGGTGAATCGCCCCCCTTCGTCCCGGCGCCATTTTCCCCTTTCTCTCGCCAGCGTCGGCCGCCGCCACAATCCGCCGCCGTCGCGTCTCCCCGGGCAAGGCCGAGCCACTGGCTCGCTTCCCCTCTTCCTCCTCTAGCCACCGGCGCCCGCCTCCCCTCCGTCTCGCCGCCGCCCGCCGGGATGAACCGCTCGCCGACGTTCCGCCGGACACCGCCGTTCCCGGGCGAGCTCGTCGCCCTCTCTTTTTCCTTTCCCCCGTGCGCGCCTACGTGGACGCCACGTCCGCCGTCCCGGGTCCCACGGGAGACCGGTCAACGGTCCCGCGTGCATCGGCCGGGCCACGTCGCCAGGCCGGCTATCTGGGTCTCCTTGGCCGCTCGGCCCACTCGGCATCGACCCCCTCTCCCCTCCTTGGCCACTCGGCCCTTTTTCGCCCATGGGCCGCGCCCTCAAGCGCCGGCCCGCTCGGCCTCCCGCCATCGGCCTCAGCTGCTAGGCCCATCGGCCTCAGCCGCTAGGCCCATCGGCCCATCGGCCCCTCCCCCCCTCGTGTGCCGATCGGCCGAGGGCCGATCCCTTCGGGCCGACGACCCACTAATTCGGCTGCGCCCGTTCTATTCCTTTGGGTCGCCCTTAGCCGCCCAAATTAAAGTCCAATTTCCGTCCCTCTTTTCTTTTCTTTTTCCAGGGAATTAATAATTCATTTTTCTTTATTCCAGAAAACCCTTTAATCTTTGGAAATTCATATCTTTTCAACCGTTCGTCCGATTGACTCCGTTCCACTTCCAAAATTCCTCAAAAATCGAAATCTATCCAATGGCACGCTTAGTGGTCTTTAATAGGGCTTCTTTTTATCGCTTTGTTGAAGCCGTCTCATTTCGCGTGTAGTCTCGGAGCCCGAAGACCCGCAGTGCGCGGATTTCGAGGAAGAAGCTCAAGATCTCGAGCAAGGCAAGTCACCTTTGATCAATTGAACCTATAATTTAAATTAAGTATTTTGATTCCGCAAACTATGCATTACTTAGGTTACACTTGGCACTTGGCCTCGGTTTGCAATACAACCGGCAGGCCCTACCCATTTGCTGCATTCACCTTCCTTGATTATTGAATACCCTAACACCCTTGTCACCCCTCAGGTGAAATCTCGGTATTCGCACCTCGCGTACGAATATCGAGACTCCCCTCAAACTTTAAAATTGATCACCTGGGTAAAACTTGAGTTTATAAAATGCTCGAAAAACCCGACACTTGGGTCGGTGCCTTGAAAACTAAAGTGAGTTTCTAAAACTCGCGGTACGGGAGACGTACTGGAGGTACGGTCTGCTCGTTCTCGCTCTAAGGACCGATTCCTTGGGAATTACATCCGAGCATATGTCAAGTACGACCACATGGGTGATATGGGACGCCCTTGGCTGAGTAATTAGCTAGGCCAGGGAAATCTTGATGCCAAGGGACAAGTGGATTCGTCGGGGTGGTTTCGAGGAAGACCCCTGGGCTTCCTGGCACAGCATGGTCTGGGACCTAACCTGGTGTTGGTCCGTGGGACCCCTCCCATTGGCATAAGATGACCCTGAGTCGGCTTTCGAAATGCTTTGTTGTGAAAGCCTCAAGGTCGCCAGACGTGGCTGAGAGCCGCGGGCTGGTTGACTCGGGGTTAGTAACGTCGTGTGGGTAAAGTGTACCCCCTCTGCAGAGGTTAATAACTGTTCGAACAGCTGTGCCCACGGTCATGGGCGGATGTGAGGTGATTCCTTAGCGTAGTTTTAAATGGGATCCTTGTGAACTGCTGTTGGTGTGTGAGAATTCCTCCCTGTGCTTAAGTTGGGCTGTTGAAGCAGCCGGTGTCGGTGAACGATTGGCAGGGAGCCTCTCGTTCCGACGTGTTTGATTTGTGGCTGTTTGTGCAGCCGGTGTTGGTGAGCGATTGGCAGGGAGCCTCTCGCGTGTGGCTGTTGGAGCAGCCGGGTCGGTAAACAATCGACAGGGAGCCTCTCATGCCGACAAGAATCAATCGATACATTTTCACTGCTCCGGCCGGATGAGACGCACTTTCTCGTTCGCGCCGTTGAGAAGCACTCACTTAGATGTTTCTGAAAGTCTTAAACTAAAATCAATTGTGAAAAATAACTGGCTTTCCTTTGAAGCTTGCATTAAACACTTAATTCCTCTAACTTGCTGAGTACTCCCGTACTCACCCTTGCTCTATATAATTAACCCCCCCCCCCCCCAGTTCTCGAAGACGAAGAGGTGGACCCTGCTGATGAAGAGTTCTTCCAGGAGCAAGCAGACTTCGAGCAGTAGTAGGGTTTCGGCCTTCCCCCAAGGCTTTGCTTGTGGCTTAGGGCTAGTCTCCGTTTTCCGCTTCCGCCTTTTGTAATGCTGTTGTGAACTCGAGTTCTGCCCGCAGTTCCAACCTTGGTTGTAATCCTACTCTTAATAAAGAGACCGATGTTGTTGTGACATTCTGTCTTCCTGTTGTACCAGCGCTATTTCCTGGAACTGGTACAGGCATACAGGTTAATTTGGATCGCCTTATACTGGCCTCCGCTCGGGGCTAGTTTGGGGCGTGACACCGCGTCATCCAGGTACCCCTGTCGCCGCCTCCTCTTTTTCCGATGAATGGAATGGATGAATGGATGGATGAATCGATGAATGGATGGATTGATTATACGACTATGAAACTCTATTAAGATTCTTTATCACTATAATTTTACTGTGAAACTCTGTTATTTGGAAATCTTTTTTTTTTGCTGAAGTAAAGTAGTCGTCTAGTGTCAAGTATTATTTTTGCTACCCGCTGGACGCAAATGATAAATGTATTGTGTAAATCGATCGAGCGAATTTGTGCTTGATGTCATATATACAACTATGAACAAGCGAAATGCTCATGTATCTGGGAGCTGGAATTGTCGCATTTCTTAAAAGAGCATTTCAAGATCCCCTGTTCTTTTGAAAGAAAAAAAACTGATTATGATAAATTTTTATTATGCATAGGACGAGGTTTAATTAATCCTTCATCGTTTTACCTCTATTTTTAAATATATAGTGTTGTTGACTCTAATTCTTTTATATATATAGTGTTTTACGATGTTTGATCATTCATATAGCTTGTTTTATTATTAAAAATACATTAAGCATGATTTCAATTTTTCATACTTGTACCAAATTTTAAGTAAGATAAATAATCAAACATCATGTTTAAAAGGCCAAGAATCTCGTATATTTAAAAATAGAAGGAGTATAGTCCATCCGGTAAAAAAAAATCTATTTTCGATTTTTTATTTGGGCCAAACTTTCAAAGTTCATGTAATTACAATGTAATATAATTTACTTGTTCGTAGTGTAATTCTCTAATTTATTAAGAGAATTTGTTAGTCGATTTTCTATTTATCTTGGAATTAGTATGTATCTAGAATTATCTCTAGAATTAAAATTTTTTAGAATAGAGAGAGTATGGAATAGAAGCAAATACCATCTAATGAAGTCATTTAATTCCCCCCTCACTTATAGTAGTGATTTATTTTCCTTTTTAACTCTTTTAAGAAAGATGTAACGATTCCATTCCGCATCTAATATAAACTCACCTTAAAAGGATATCAATGGAAAAACCGACCGAAGCGCAACCCTCGGGTGCCAAGGGCAAGCAAACTCCACCGATGGTCGAGGAGGATATTTGCACACAAGTAGTCGCAGAGGAATCATCGCCGTCAAGATCCGGTGAGGAAGGGAGTGGATCGTATCACTCGCCGAGTGACCCCCATCCTTCTCCTGCATGGAAGAAAAAGGGTGGGAGCGACAATGAAGAAGTCGACTCCGACTACATCCCCCGCGAACCGGTGGTACGTAACATATTATATATGATTAGTTCCGATCGTATTAAGTATATATATGGATTATAACCGATGTCACGTGAAATGCAAATATAGAAGAATGCTCCACGCCGATCTAAAAGGAAAGCCCAAGCCGCACCCGAAGCGGAAGCCGAAGCTGGAGCTATCGTGCGCGTCTCAGCTTCAAGTAAACCCAAGAAAAGAAGGGGCGAGCGAGGGAAGAACATGTTGTTGAAAGAAGTCAGCGTGCTGACGCGGATCAGTGAGAAAGGGGAACCCCTATCACCCGAAGATTCATGTTCCAAGTATAGCAACCAATGCGGGGCGATAGTTAGGGATATCGTGGAGATCACATGGAAGGATTGGAAGAAAGTTCCTGACGCTACAAAGAACAGCTGTTGGACGTCGCTGCAAAGCAGGTTTGAGTATCCACAAGGGACAGACGACGATACAGCGAAGGTCTATGCACTCAAGACCATGGGCAAGCTGTGGCGGAACTGGAAAACAGACCTTAACAAGAAATATGTTCAGAAGGGACGTACGCCGTTTACGGAGTACGGAAAGATAACACCAGCCCAGTGGGATGAGTTCGTTGCCCTGAAGACATCGGCGGAGGAAAAGGAGAAGAGCCAGAGGATGTCTGAACTAGCAAGAAGGAATGAATATCCTCATCGTTTGGGATCGACCGGTTACCGTGCAGCGGTTAAGAAATGGACAAAACAAGATGAAGAGATGGAAAAGGCTGGGAAACCGGTTCCTATGAAAAATCACAACCCACGAACCAGGAACTGGGTGCGTGCAAGAACACCGGCCTTCACCCCGGAGGGGGATGTAGTCTTCAAGGATCCAAAGCTCCAGG
>BDMV01000008.1:2958529-2983769 GCA_008326285.1 Oryza officinalis
GCCGTACTCGCCAGTCTACTCTCCCTACCCCCACCGTGCCAGCCCCTCCTACACCCCAGGCCACACCCCAGTCGTCAGCCGCCGTAGGCTCCGACTGATTCGCACCGCGCGGAAGCGCGTTGTGGGCTCCTCCACCGTGTTCCGTTTCGACCACCCAGCTCCTACCCCGCCAGCAGGCCGCCCTGCTGCCGGCCCTCGACAGGTTCCGCCGGTCCCTTCGCGTGCGCCGATCGACGTGTCCTCTTCAGACGAGCCGACCACCGGAGCCAGCCAGGCAGGAGAGCAGTAGAGTTTGTCTGCTGCAGGTGGAGTTCGAGTGCTAGACCTTTTGTACCGCCGCCAACTCTTTCGGAGTCGTGGCGAGGTAGTGTGTGAGTGTGTTGTTGTGGGTGTTGTCTGGTAGTCTGGATCTCTGAGGTGGTGTGCGTACAGTCAAGCTCGGCGCAGCTCTGTGACTTGTCCACACCCGTTGTTTTAGGTGCTTTCCGAGTTGAGAAAAGCTTTATGACTAGTGTGTGCTTTCTGAGCTCGTTTACTTTACTTCTTCCCTTTTTAAGTGCTGCCCTGTTTTCTTACCCCGCCCTTTTCTGGGAGATTAGATGGCTACCCGTCCCCGTCGTGTGGCTCGTGCTCCAGCTCGTTTGGGTTACGAAACCCGCAGGGAAGAACCAGAATCGGAAAATGAGTCAGGGAATGAACCGGTTAATGCTCCAGCTCAGGCAGACCCTGCAGCAAACCGTGCACAGGACTTACCCCCGCCTCCCCAGCTTCAGGCAGATTACCAGCACATGATGGCAGTTCAGACTCAGATCTTGCAGGGCTTAGCCCAAGCCATTGCAGGCATCCAGCAGAATTTGCAGCCGCAGGCTCCGCACCTAGTGCCTTTCCATAACAACAACCACAGATCCAAGCTGACGGACTTTCTAAGATCCCACCCACCAGAATTCTCTCACACCGTCGAGCCCGTTGAGGCCGACGATTGGCTAAAGGATGTTGAGAGAAAACTCAACCTAGTGCAGTGCACCCCAGTGGAAAAGACCCTTTTTGCTGCACATCAGTTAAGAGGTTCTGCAGCCGACTGGTGGGAGAATTACTGTAATGCCCATCCAGACGCTGTCAACATTGAGTGGGCAGAGTTCGCCGATGCCTTCCGTGCAGCTCATGTGCCCGAAAGTACCATCGACATGAAGAAAGAAGAGTTCAACCGTCTGAAACAAGGTACAGGAAGCGTCAATGAGTACCTGAGTCGCTTCAACAAATTGGCTCGGTATGCTCCCGAAGAAGTGGACTCCGACAAGAAAAAGATCAGGAAGTTCTTGAAGGGAATCGCAGTAGGGTTGAGAATCCAGTTGCTTGCCCATGACTTCCCCACCTTTCCAGCACATGGTCAACAAGGCCTTGCTTCTGGAGGATGCCAGAAAAGAGGCAACTGAGGAATATAAGAAGCGCAAGTCTACCCACCAAGCGCCCCCATTCCGAGGTGCGCCACGCCCTCGTGTTGGACATCCCATGCAGTACCACCAACCTGCCCATCAAGTCAGTCGCCAACCTGGCTTTACTCCCCGTCCGCCAGTGCCCCGCCTTACTCCGTCGCCCCAGCAGCATGCCCCTAGTGGCAACACCGCAAGGAACAGTGTCTCCTCCTTCAATTCGCCCACAGGAATGGCAAATGTGCAGTGCTTCACGTGCAAACAAATGGGACATTACGCCAGGCAGTGTCCTCGGAATCAGGGAAATTCTAACCCCGGACGCTCTGATGCTAGCTTCCCCAGGACGCCAGCACCTGCACAGTCCCGTCCAGTCACTCAGACAAGTGGACAAGGTTCTCGCGCCTCCAACAACTTTGGACGAGGTCGAGTGAACCACATTCAAGCTGAAACCGCCCAAGAGGCCCCCGACGTGGTGATGGGTATGTTCTCTGTCAACTCCATACCCGCACTCGTTCTATTTGATTCAGGAGCTTCTCATTCGTTCATATCACAAGCTTTTGTGAAAAGAAATGGTTGGAAAACCCAAAATTTACAAGTACCTATGGTAATACATTCCCCTGGAAGGGATATAAGGGCAGATAAACTATGCCCCAAGGTTGATCTAGTGATAGAAGGGGTTAGCTTCGCAGCCAAACCCATAGTCCTAGACTCCCAAGGTCTGGATGTCATCCTAGGGATGGATTGGTTGGCTAAGCACAAAGGACAAATTGATTGTGCCGATAGGACCATCACTTTGCAAGGACCCGGAGGAAAACAAGTGCGTTTCACTCCCCTCCTTCCCGGAAATCGGTCAACCCTGAACAGTTTGCAAGCCACTCCCTTGGAAATGGTACCTATAGTCAACGAGTACCCCGATGTGTTCCCAGAAGAACTACCCGGGATGCCACCGGATCGAGAAATTGAGTTCTCCATAGAGCTTGCCCCAGGCACCGCTCCCATTGCCAAGAGACCCTACAGAATGGCAGCCAACGAACTGGCAGAAATTAAGAAACAGATCGAGGAACTTCAGAACAAGGGTTACGTGCGACCCAGCTCGTCCCCTTGGGGAGCCCCTGTGCTCTTAGTAAAGAAGAAAGATGGCTCTGAGAGAATGGTGATAGACTATAGAGCCTTGAACGAAGTAACCATCAAGAATAAGTATCCCCTACCACGGATTGACGATTTGTTCGACCAATTGGAAGGAGCCAGAGTATTCTCCAAGATCGACCTACGATCTGGGTATCACCAGCTCAAAATCAGATCAGAAGATATCCCCAAGACCGCTTTCTCAACGCGGTATGGCTTGTATGAGTTCACCGTGATGTCTTTCGGACTCACCAATGCTCCGGCATTCTTCATGAACCTGATGAATAAAGTTTTCATGGACTACTTGGATAAGTTCGTTGTGGTCTTCATCGACGACATTCTGATTTACTCCAGGAATGAACAAGATCATGCAAATCATCTACGGAAAGTAATGGAAAGGTTGCGTGAACACCAACTCTTTGCCAAGTACTCGAAGTGTGAGTTTTGGTTGGATAAAGTAGCCTTCCTTGGCCATGTCATTTCCACCAAAGGTGTTGAAGTAGACCCCAGTAAGGTTGAGACCGTCCTCGCCTGGAACGCACCCAAGACGGTGTCTGAGATCCGTAGTTTCCTCGGTTTAGCAGGTTACTACCGGAGGTTCATCGAAGGATTTTCCAAACTGGCTCGACCAATGACGGAACTCCTAAAGAAGGAAAAGAAGTTTGAATGGTCAGAAGCATGTGAACGCAGTTTTCAAGAACTCAAGAAAAGATTGACGACTGCTCCCGTCCTTACCCTGCCTGACATCCGAAAGGATTTTGAGATCTTCTGTGATGCATCGAGACAAGGTCTAGGATGTGTCTTAATGCAAGACCGAAAGGTGGTGGCCTACGCTTCAAGACAACTCAGGCCCCATGAGGTCAACTACCCTACGCATGACCTGGAATTGGCAGCTGTGGTTCATGCCCTGAAAATTTGGCGTCACTACCTGGTTGGAAACAGATGTGAGGTTTACACCGATCACAAAAGCCTCAAGTACATTGTAACGTCCCGCCTCCACGAGGCCGGGCCCGCTTACATCTAGCAGATTAAATAGGACATAGACTGCCCTCACAAACCAACACCAGTCTTTTCTGCGCACTTTGTCCTCACTCGTGCGCACCCGGGAAGACTTCCCGGTCGGTCACCCATCCCTAGATTTCTCCAAGCCAAGCACGCTTAACTTTAGAGTTCTTTGGAGATGGGCTTCCGGAAAAGAAGTTGCAACTTGTTGGCATGAGTATCCTATCAATCCTATTATGCCTTGGGCCGGGGTGTTACATCGTCACCCCCTTAAGAGATCGACGTCCTCGTCGATCAACCCCAAGCCAGGAACTCCCTCTCTTGGCCACGTCCGTCTGTCCAGTGCCAGCGCATGTGCCATGCTGTGTGACCATACCGGGTCCACACCAGCCATGCACACCATGCCTGCGCAACTGCGACACACCCATGTCCAGTGCCAGCGCATGTGCCATGCTGTGTGACCACACCGGGTCCACACCAGCCATGCGCACCATGCCTGCGCAACTGCGACACACGCGCCCGTGAAACCGCGAGAGTCGGCTCTGATACCATACTGTAACGTCCCGCCTCCACGAGGCCGGGCCGCCTCCACGAGGCCGAGCCCGCTTACATCTAGCAGCTTAAATAGGACATAGACTGCCCTCACAAACCAACACCAGTCTTTTCTGCGCACTTTGTGCTCACTCGTGCGCACCCGGGAAGACTTCCCGGTCGGTCACCCATCCCTAGATTTCTCCAAGCCAAGCACGCTTAACTTTAGAGTTCTTTGGAGATGGGCTTCCGGAAAAGAAGTTGCAACTTGTTGGCATGAGTATCCTATCAATCCTATTATGCCTTGGGCCGGGGTGAACTGAACATGAGACAAAGAAGATGGTTGGAATTAATCAAGGATTATAATCTCGGTATACACTACCACCCTGGAAAAGCAAATGTGGTCGCCGACGCGTTAAGTCGCAAGACCTACTGTGCTACCGCCCTAGTTTGGCCAACACAGGATGACCTGTGTCGAGAAATCGAGAAGTTGAAGGTGACCGTGGTTCCCACCGGAAACCTAGCCAGTCTTACAGTGCAACCGACCCTAGAAGTTCAAATTCGAGAAGCGCAACAAGAAGACGAGGGTATGAAAGGAATGAAGGATAAGATCCGTAAGAAAAGACTCAAAGGCTTCACCATCGACGACCAGGATACTGTTTGGTTCGGATCCCGCATCTGCGTGCCAGCCAAAAAGGAATTAAGGGACCTCATTCTGAGAGAAGCTCATGAGTCAGCGTACTCCATCCATCCAGGGAGTACTAAGATGTATCAAGACATCAAGGAATACTTTTGGTGGGCTGGAATGAAGCGAGATGTTGCAGAGTATGTAGCCTTATGTGACATCTGCCAAAGAGTAAAGGCCGAACATCAGAACCCCGCCGGTTTGTTACAACCCCTCCGAATTCCCGAGTGGAAATGGGAGGAGATCGGTATGGATTTCATTACCGGTTTACCAAGAACCCCTANCGTTGATGAGCACCAATGGCGGCTTGCACAGGAGCTAAGAAATCCTCCAAAAAATCGAGATCAGCTGCACTTGTAGAGTTAGCGGGGACCTCGGCAAAATTGGAAGGATTGTTCGTCAAACACAGCATGCCTAGAAATGATGACTCTACTAGAGATAGGATTAAAACACCGATACCCTTTGTGGTGGTGTGGATAGTCGAGGAATACACACACATGGTGGAGCGGGAGGGGGGGGGGGGGGGGGGCGGTGGCGGAGAGATGTGGATAGCATTTGCAACCGAAGACTCATGGGTGTATGTATGTGAGGTGAAATCCGTAAAGGGCAACGAAGGGTGTGTGATTCTGAAGTGTTTTGGTGAGATGTTGGTTGATGAGGAGGGTGGTGGTGTGGAGGATCTCAACCCACAAGGCGTCGGGGAGACAGGCTTGGAATGGGAGGGAGTGAACAATGTTGCTGAGGGAATGGAGGATGCACTCAGCTCTACCATTTTGAGGGGAGGTGTGAGGACAAGACATGCAGAGATGAACACCGTTGGTGAGGCAGAAGGTGTGGGTGATGGAGTTATCAAACTCTCGGCCATTGTCACATTGCGGAGAATTGAGTTTTGACATAGGCAAAAAATTGTGTCAGGGTGGAGAAGGTGTCGGATTTAAAGCGAAGCGAGAAGGTCCAAACAAAGTGAGAACAATCATCAAGAATGACAAGATAATATTTAAAACTCAAAATGTTAACGACAGTGGAGGTCCATAAATCACAATGAATTAACTCAAAGTTGACCCAAGCCATAGTTATAGAATTGGCAAAAGGAAGATGGACAGGTCATCCAAGCTAACAAGCATGGCAAAGTCTAGGGGCTCTCCTTTGTCATGGCAAAGTCCAGGGGCTCTCCTCTGGACAGGGGCATGATGGAGGCGAGGCGAGCAAGCGCATCGTGACCAAGGTTGTCACGCCCCGATTTTCGATCGGGATTAAAAATCGTTAAATAATACATTTTTCAGAAATTTAATAAAAATTAAGAGTAATTAATCAAATGAAATTAGCAAGGAAATCAAAATTTTCCTTTAAAAATTATGGCCGGCAATATTTTTGTAATATTCCCCATGCCCTAAAGTACTCTCCAAAATTTTTCGTGAATTTTTGGAGCTAAAGAAATAATTTTAAAGTCACAAAGTTCATTTAACTGATTAAATTAAAGGAAAAACAAATTAAAAAGTGTCCCCTTTGTTTTGGGCCGTTTTTGGCCGAAAATTCTCCTTTCTCTCCCTTCGGCCTAGTTTGGCCCGTTGGCCGCGCCCGCACCTCCCTTCCCTCTCTCGGCCTGGCCCAAGCCGCCCGCGCCCGCCCCTTCTCCTTCCCGGGCCGGCCCGAGGCCGTGGCCCAAGGCCGCCCGAGAGCTGCCGCTTCGCCCGCACCGCCTGTGCCGCTGCCGCGTGGGTCCCGCAGCCGAGACCATCAGCCGCATCCGGCCGCCGCCGCGCCGCCCGCGCCGCCGCGAATCCCGGCGGGATTCCCGGCTGCCGCCCCGCTCGGCCCCTCCTATTTATTGCCCCCCCGAGGCCTCCTCCTCGCTTTTCCCTCCGCCGCCGTCCCCAAACCCTAACCCTAGCGCCGCCGCCGACGCCGCCGTTTCCGCCGCCGGTGAGTACCGCCACCGCCCCCTTTTTCCCTCCCGCCCGTGCGCCGCCGCTCCGCCGCCGCCCGTGCGCTGTCGCCTTATGCCGTCGCCCGCGTGCGCCGGCAGCCGCATCCGGCCGCGGCCACGCCGATGCTTCCCGGCCGCGCCTCCGGCCGGCCTCCGTCATCGTTGCAGCCCGGAGAGCTCCTCTCTCTCCCGTTTTTCCTTTTTCTTCCCCACGGTGCGCCGCCGCCGCCACAGCGCCTCCGCCGCCCTCGCGTCGCCGCCTCGCGCCACCTCCCTAGCCACCAGCGCCTCGCGCCGCCGCGCCCTCGTCGTCGGCTACCGCCGGTGGCAGCCCGTCGTCGCACCGCCACAGCCGTGCCCTGGCCGGTTCGGCCCACCTCCCTCCGGCCCAGCGGCTGTTGGGCCGATTGGCCCACCTTCTCGTGAAAAGTCTGTTTCACGTCCCTCCCAGCCCTTTCTCCTCTATTGGGCCGTCGGCCTATTATCCTTTCTTCACACAAAAGTCTACTCTATGTCCCTCGGCCCTTTTAACTTTTTCCGAGGAAGCCCAGTTCACCTCCTCAGGTCTAGTTTACCTTCTTTCCCTCCCCAGTTCGCCGACACTTGTGTTGCCGACACGTGGGGCCCCTTTGTTTAATCCGGTCCTCACCTTGACCACGTGGCCACCCGTGGCTTCGCCATGTTGGCGTCCACGTCGGCGCTACCTTCTCCCTTCCGTCCGCAGTGGCCGCCTCGTCAGCGCAATAAATCAATTTAATTTCTAGAAATTCATTGAAATGGCTCAAAACTTCTAAAATTCATATCTAATTCATACGAACTCCAAATTGAGCCATTCAACTTGAAAAATTCATCTAAAATTGAGCTCTACATGTTTGTTTACTTCTTATGTACTGTTCACTTGGTTTTTATTAGAGTTTTTCCTCGTTTTGCGTGCCAGCGTGTAGATTCCGCTGTTTTGGAAGTTCGTGCTCGCGAGGAAAGAGTCCGGAAGATTGTTTGAAGAAGCAAGGCAAGTCACACATTCCCCTTGAGCATGTTGTACCTATTTTACGAAATGTTTTACGTTTGCAAATAAAGTGCATGTTTTGCTAATTACATGGGAATAGGGTTTACCTATCCGTTCGCTTGTGCCATGTTTACTTGTTAACCGTCCTTTGTTAACCTTGGGTGATAATCTGACTAGCGTGAGTCACTTATGTTGACTTTGCTAGAATTATATATGCTTAGCCATGCTTAATTACCACTAGCTCATTTAATGGGATAATTACACTGTTTACAATTAGCTTCTAACGAGCAGTTCGCTCGAGACACCCGACCATGTTTTATTGGTTGTAATTATCCAACTAAAATATGACCTAATGGTGGGTTGTGGGTGCATGGTTTTGCTGGTCGCACCCATGGCAATTAAGGACCGGTTCATGGGAAACCCTGGAAGAATAACAGTGCTTACCACAAGCAAGAATGGGCATCTGCTGGACTCGTAGTATAGCTCTTTCCTAGCCGACGCTCCCCGGAAAGGGTGGGCGTGATGGAGTTGGGTCGGCTGGGGATATACCGGTTGATCGGCTGCCGGATTCACCAAGGCACGAGGGGGGCTGCCCACTGCTGGATATAGGGAGCGCGGGCGAAACCTGCGGTGTGGTGCGCTTGGTTAGGAGGAGTTATGTGAAAGGTCTTGTCACGATTTCCCCCTTTGCAGTATCGTGGTGATACTTCGGGGCATGGTAACATGTGTGGAATCGTGTCTTGTGGGTACAGTTGCGCACCTCTGATCAGAGTAAAACTATTCAAATAGCCGTGCCCGCGGTTATGGGCGATCAACCAGATTCACCGTGATTAGTCCCACATGTTTAATTAATTTGACTTAATGAACTGATGTAGTTCAGGTGGAATGGTTGGGCCTATTCAACGTGGTTGTAGCATTGTTCAGTGAAGATTTAATATTGCCTTAATTAAACAACTGTTTTACTGTTTTAAAATAAAAATGTTTTCAACCGCTTTTCTGCAAATAGCCATAAGCCTCCCTTTGTCTCCCCTTTGCACGTTTGCATATTTGGTGTGGCTTGTTGAGTACGGTGGTTGTACTCAGCCTTGCTATTATTCCCTTTTTTCAGAAGTGTAGTGCTTCTGAACTGAAGATAAAGTTAGAGGACCAAGGCTCAGACCCCAGTTGAGTTTGCCTGTGGAGTGGAGCAGAAGCCCTGCTAGGATCGCTTTTTTCTGCTGCTGTTTTCTTTTTGGTGTGAGGACTAAGTGCCTCTGTTGTAAGTATTTATCGCTTTATTTACGTTTGGGTCTGTTTATTGATTTGTCATTTTGTGTACCCTGGTTGATGCCTGGACAGGGACTTAATACACAAAATGGTCTGGAAATTTGGGAAAATTTTTGGGCGTGACAAAGGTGATCGAGACGGTGGTGCCATATGTCGGTGGTGGTGGTGGCTAGGGCGGTTGCAGATGTAAATGAAGGCAGGGCATGGTGAAGGGGTAGAGAGGATCAGAGCTATTGAATCTAGCGATAATGGTCCTGCTGCGCAGATCCGTCACAGAAAAACCAAAGGGTCAAACTCAACAGAGCACCAATTAGCAATAATAAAACAACGAACGGAGATTAAGTTTTTGATAATAAGAGTTGAGCAAAGAATGTCAAGGATTGTAAAGGAGCGCTTGGGATGATGAATGTTGGTTTGCCCGATGCACGAGATAGGATGGTGGAACCATTACCAACAACAATATGAGAGGGGGAATTTGAATTTGGCAGTGAGTGAAGGAGAGGGTACCGGCGTCGGAGGTCATGTGTGTCGTCGCACGGGTGTCCATGTGCCATTCATTTGTGGCGGGTTGTGGCAACGTCGTGGTGTTGAAGGAGTTGGTGAGTGATACTTGATCCCATTGGGATGGTGCACCAACGAACTAGCCCATGGGCTGTTGAAAGCCAGAGGGGATGGCGGCTAGGACACCGCTTGTTGCGTCGGGTGGCCCAGTCCACCTTGTGCCATTATCCAAGGTTGGAATGCTGTGGGGGGGGGGGGGCGACCACCTGGCGGCTAGCGAAGGCAGCCCCAGCTAACAGTGCGCCGGCTAGATGCGCTCCAGGCAGGCCACGGCCCAACGGTCCCGGCCATGTGTGCATTGAGCCGACCCAGGGATTTTGGGGGGGGCACTATTGGGCGCCGCCGGTGCCGAGCCTTGCCGTTACCACTGCCTTGACCAGCCAGCTACTGGTTGTTGGTGCCGCCATCGCCACCGCCACCGCCACCACGACGATGCTGATTGCTAGAATTGTTGTCGCCACCTTGGTTGCCCTAGTTGTCGGCACGGAAGCTGGTGTTGTGCACTGGGTTGGCTCGCTTGCCATTGCCGCCACCACCGGTGTCACCGGTGAGGAAGACCGCGGAGGTCTTGGTGGTGCGTGATGACCTCATGATTTCTACCTGGTGAAGGAGAGAGTGGAACTCGGCGAATGAATGGAAGGGACGTTGCGTGGGGATTAGAGACCGGATATGAACCAATTTGTCGCACAGACCATTGAGTGTGTTGATGATGAGGGTGTGGTCATGAATGGGTTCGCTGAGGTCAACGAGGCCGTTGGTGATGGCCTTCATCTTGAGGCAGTACTCAAAGATTGTGAGGTCTTCTTGATGTAGCGTATGGAACTCCGTCGTCAAGTTGAGGGCTCGTTGCTAGCAGTTGCCAAGAAATTGGTGTTCGAGACCCCGCCAGACGATGCGAGCAATGATGTCGACGAAGAGATCGTCTTGGAGAAGCTTGGCGGAGATCCACACGACTACAACACAATCCATTTGCACCTAATTGGCGCAGTCGAAGTGGAAGGCGTTGGAGAGGACATGATCAGTGAGGACGCACTTGCCGAGGGCCACTACAAAAAGGCCACGCCATCGGGTGTAGTTGGCGGTGGCGATGTCGAGGGTCACGGGAACAAGAGCCTTGATGTTGAGCACGCCGACTGCCTGGGCATGGAGCACGACTAGGGCGGCATCGTCGAGTGGAGGCATAATCGGGTGGTGAAAGCTACTGGCAGGTGGAACCATGGCATGTCCTTGGTGAGCACACTACTACGAAAACAATCTTTCATGGCGTTTGGAAAAACTTTTCTCTAGCAGCTACGAGGTGAAACCACCAGCTCAAAAGATAGGGGGGTGGGGGTCTCAGGCCGCCAGCGAAAACACATCTTCGCTGGCGGCCTGTCCTAAAGCTGGCCGCCAGCGAAGATGTCGTATTTTCTCTGGCGGCCATCTTAAGACACCGCCAGCGAACATATCACATTTTTGCTGGCGGTAAGGTGACGTGGCCCGCTAGCGAAGATTCCTACATCTTCGCTGGCGACCCACTTAAGCCGCCGCCACCCCTAAATATTTTCTATGGCGGTTCGAATGAACCGACATATGTTGACCGCCAGGGAAAATACCATCACCTATATCACCAGTCCAGCTAGCAGCCATGGCATTTGAGCACGATTTTCTCTCTCTTGTGAACAAATACATAGAGGGGAAGGTTTTGATCTTCAATCTTTTGAAAGATCTACTGCACCAGAGGTTACATATACTTTCTCCTACTCCATTTGTAAAGTTTTTTTTTCAATTTTATTGGTTGTTTGTTGAGATTTTGCATAGCAAAAATTATGTGACACGGGGGAAGAAAAGTATTTTTTATTTGTTATTTGGAGCTTAAAATGGGCAAACTTTGTAAGAAATATTGTGCATGATCGATGTTCCATATATATATGTAGCTTTGATATGTTTATTTGCAGCAGATCTATATATTAGTTAACTGCAGAGAACGCTGAGAAGAAGAGACAAAGAGCTAGTTTTTTATTTTTTCTAGTTGTTTGTAGTTTGTAGATTTTTGGCTAGCTTTAATTATCTTGTCTAGATTATAGTGGTTATAAATATTAATTAGTATAATTTTAATGTGACATATTATCGAAAACATATAAAGTGACGAAGTTGTACATATTTTTTTGCAAATAATGCATAGATGGCGGACAGAGCATGGATGTATAGAGAGAGATACCGGTCCTCATACATTGAAGGAGTTGACATATTCATGAAAGCTGCTAAGAAGAATGCTGCATCTAAGAAGACAAAGGAAATTAGATGTCCATGCTTACATTGCAAGAATCAGAAAATTTGGATCGACCCATCTATAATCGAGCAACACTTGGTGATGCATGGATTTGTTGCAGGCTACACAAATTGGTCACATCATGGAGAGATCCCAAGAAAACAAGTTCCCAACCGGGCGATAGTACAGGATGAAGTGTTCAACTGGGACGAGAATTTGATGGTAGTAGCAGAAGAAGGAGAAGAGGAAGTAGAGCCCATTAATGTTGATGATGATGTTGGTGGCGATGATGGTCAGCACAGTATAGTTGATGATGTCGATGATGGTAATGTTTGCGTAGATGATGGTAATTTTGATTTGGAAGAGATGTTGCGTCATGCTAAACCTGAGGTTGTAGCTGGGTCCGCTCGTGGGTTGGAAAACTTCGAATCATTACAAAAGGCAACAAAGGTTCTTTTGTACGATGAGGCAAATGGTTGCATGAAGGATTTCACATTGTTGCGGACGGTGCTTGAACTTATGAGATTGAAGGCCAGAAACGGTTGGTCGGACAGTAGTTTCAACGATTTGTTGGTTCTGTTGAAGAAACTGTTTCCGCAACCCAACTCCCTGCCAACCAGCACCAATGAAGCGAAGAAGCTTATTTGCCCTTTATCTCTGGGTGTGCGAAAGATACACGCGTGTGTTAACCACTGCGTACTATTTCGTAAAGAGTACGAGGATTTGGACAGATGCCCAACGTGCAACACTAGTCGATTCAAAACAAGCCGTAGCCAGTCCGAGCATCAGGATGTTACCCAAGACGAGGTAGAAGACAACAACAAGAAGAAGATCCCCCAGTTGGTCATGTGGTGCCTTCCGGTGAAAGATCGATTGAAGCGTTTGTTCTCGAACCCGAGGGATGCCGAACTGATGCGCTGGCATCATGAAAAGCGGAAAAAGGATGGGATGATTCGACATCCGGCAGATGCTCGACAGTGGAAGGAATTTGACAAAAAGTACCATGAGTTTGCAGAGGACCAAAAAAATGTAAGGTTTGCATTGAGCACCGATGGAATGAATCCATTTGGTGACTTGAGCAGCTCACACAGCACGTGGCCAGTACTCCTAACCATGTACAACCTCCCTACGTGGCTGTGTCAGAAAAGAAAGTATATTTTGTTGACCATCCTTGTACAGGGACCACGACAACCTGGCAATGACATGGATGTGTTTCTGGAGCCTTTGCTGGAGGATATGGCTGATCTGTGGAATCACGGGGTCCGGGTTTGGGACGAATTCATGCAGAATTACTTCACGCTTAATGCAATTATCTTTGTCACCATCAACGACTTGCCCGCACTGTTTTCCCTATCAGGACAGCTCAAGGGGAAGACAGGCTGCGTTATTTGTGTTGATGGTATAGTGTACAGGTATCTTCAGGGATCGAAGAAGCTAGTGTACATGCGGCACCGATGTTACTTAAGAAAGAATCACCCGTACCGCTCCAAAGCAGAATATTCCGACAACACTGTTGAGGATGGTGATCCACTAGAACCATGGAAGGGTGATAAAGTGTTCACAATAACGAAAAAGCTCAAGGTTGTTTTTGGGAAGGCCAAAAAGAAGGAAACCAACAAGCGGAAGAGAAATGAGGCCAAAGAGCCAGCAAGCGCTAGCGGGCCATTCAAGAAGCATTCCATTTTCTTTAAGTACCTTCCGTACTGGCAAGATTTAGAGATACGTCATTCTATCGATGTCATGCACCTAGAGAAAAATGTCTTCGATAGCACCATGGGTACTTTACTAGACATACCTAGCAAGACAAAGGATGGGCTGAAGTCCCGTAAGGACCTCGTGAATATGCAGATAAGGAAAGAGCTTCACCCTGTAGATGAGGGTAACAGAAAAGTGTATCTTCCGCCGGCCTGCTACACCTTGACAAATGAGGAGAAAAAGACAATGTGCAAATGCCTACGTGGGGTGAGAGTGCCTACTGGTTTCTCCTCAAATATTAAGCGACTGGTATCCATGAATGATTTGTCATTTTCAGGCTACAATTCCCATGATTGCCATGTAATGCTCACAGTATTCCTCGCTATCGCCATCAGAGCAATCGAACCATTACACGTTAAGGTGGTCATCACAAAGCTGTGTTACTTCTTCAATGCAATCTCACAGAGAGTAATTGATCTTGACAAGTTAGGTCCTCTCCGCACTTTCGCTATAGAGACCGTGTGTGAGCTTGAGATGTGTTTCCCGCCGTCATTTTTCAATATGATGGAACACCTCATAGTTCATATTGTGCCTCAGATTATTGCACTTGGTCCCCTGTACCTGCATCAGATGTGGCCATTCGAACGGTACATGTCCATTCTAAAAGGCTACGTACGGAACCGTGCCCACCCAGAGGGATCGATGATAGAGGGATATAGTACCGAGGAAGTCGTTGAGTGTTGCATTGATTACCTAAAAGAGGGGAAAGCAATTGGTTTACCGGTACCTCGACATGAAGGTAGGTTATCTGGAAGAGGGACAAAAGGGCAGAAAAGAATCCACGACGATGATTACAAGAAAGTGAAAGAAGCTCATTTCACTGTGCTGCAACAGCTCGCGATAGTGGAGCCGTACATAGATCAGCACCTTAAGGAATTACAAGCAATGAATACAGGGCGTTCTGATGCATGGATCATGAAACGACACAAGGCTGCCTTTACTGAATGGTTCAAGAACCTCGGCCTACCAGATGGCGATACTACGGAGGAAAAAACTATTAAGAGGTTGGCTGACGGGCCATCAAGTGTTTACACCTCATGGCAAGCATATGATTTGAATGGGTTCACATTTTATACCAAAGCGAAAGACCAAAGGAGTGCATGCCAAAACAGTGGCCTTCGAGTAGAGGCAATCGACCCAACTGGACAAAAGAGCACATACTATGGATTCATAGAAGAAATCTGTGAACTGGACTATGGATCCAACATGCAGATTCCACTGTTCCGGTGCCAATGGGTGAAACACCCATCTGGCATGGTTGTCGACATTTTCGGGCTGACAATCGTCGACCTCGTCAACGTAGGGCACAAGAATGACCCATGGGTACTTGCCGATCGGGCCGCTCAGGTTTTCTATGTGACTGATCCATCTCAGTTGAAGAAAGATATATTTGTCTCGGGGAAACAAAAGATTTTGGGAGTTGATGATGTCCAAGATGTTGAGGCATATAATCAGTACGTGAACATGACACTCTTCACGGACTTTACAAACAACATTAAGGTCGCGGAAGCAATGATTGGTGATTCCCCGAAGCCATACATGAGGAACAAGGGAGTAGGGAAGAATGTCAAAGGTTAATCTACATATGTAATTATGGTGACCTAAGATGGATGATGAATTTTTGTACGGATGATTACGACTCCTTTTGTAATTAGTTCTGTGGATATTTTTACATTTAGTTGTGCAAAGAAAAAAATATTGAAATGGGCCAAACGTTTTTCCTCGCGGTCGAGGATACTTCCGGCCGCCAGCGAAAAAAGTTTTCTCTAGCGGCGAGGTAAGCCGGCCGCCAGCGAAAATGGGTTTTGGTAGCGGGCCGCCTATTCCGGCTGCCAGCGAAAACCTATTTCGCTGGCGGCCAGGTAAGCCGGCCGCTAGCGAAAATGGGTTTCGCTAGCGGGCCGCATAATCAGGCCACCAGCGAAAACCTTTTTCGCTCGCGGCCAGGTAATGCGGCCGCCAGAGAAAATTGTTTCGCTAGCGGCCCGCCTAATATGGCCGCTAGAGAAAAAGATTTTCGCTAGCGGCGAGGTAAGTCGGCCGCCAGCGAAAATTGGTTTCGCTATATATGGGCGAGGGGGAGTCTCAATTTTCCCTAAGTCCCGAAGGCAGGAAAACCCTAGAGCCGTCGCCAGGCTGCCGAAATTTTCAGCTGCCGCCGCCAGCAAAAACCTAGCACCGCCACCTCCTTTTCGCGCTAGGAGAGTGCCGCCGCCTCCTTTTCGCGCCAGGAGGCAGGTAGCCCTCACCGCCGCCGCCTCCTCCTCACCGCCGCCTCACCGCCGCCGCCTCCTCCTCACCACCGCCGCCTCCTCCTCACCGCCGCCCGACTGCCTCCTCACTGCCGTCGCCGGCCGCCTCCTCACCGCCCCCGGCCACCTCCTCACTGCCACCGCCAGTCCTCACCGCCGCCGCCGGCTGCCGGCTCATCCTCGCCGCGTCCTCACAGCCACCGCTGGTCGCATCCTCACCGCTGATGGCCGCCTCCTCACCGCCGCCGGCCGCGTCCTCACCGCCACCGATGGCCGCCTCCTCACTGTCGATGGCCTCCTCCTCACAGCCGCTGGCGGCCGCCTCCTCACCGCCGATGGCCGCCTCCTCACAGCCGCCGGCGGCCGCCTCCTCACCGCCGCTTGCCGCCTCCTCATAGCCGCCGACGGCTGCCTCCTCACCGCCGCCGCCTCCTCCTCTTCCTCTGCTCGCCGCCTCATCCAGGTACCCCTGTCGCCGCCTCCTCTTTTTTTCGATGAATGGAATGGATGAAGGAATGAATGGATCGATGAATGGATGGATGAATCGATGAATGGATGGATCGATGATTGATTGTATGTATAGATGTATAGATGTATAGATGAATGGATGAATCGATGAATGGATGGATTATTGATTGATTGTATGAATGGATGGATGAATCGATGAATGGATGGATTGATTGATTGGATGAATGGATGGATTCATCGATGAATCGATGATCTTTTGCATCCATTTGTAATCGCAGGGGATGCATGTTTATTCACTGAAAATTAGTGGTTTTGTTCTGTTTTGAAATTTCAAAAAGTTTAATAAGTTCTGTTATATGTGATTTGTTTCCATTCACTATTCTTTGTGTGTTGTCTTAAAAATTTAATCATGTTCCCCGTTTGCTACTGGTTGCTCTATTTTCTCAAGTACAAAAGTACAAAAAAAATATAATAAGAACTACAAAATTTATACTATATACTATTTTAATTAGATGGTATAAGATTAAATGTATTGGTTATAGGACAGAGCGAAACTTAATATCCAGAATAATTGGCTTAATTTGTTCCTTTTGTTCTAGGCGCACAAGAATAAAGTGGCATCAAATTTGGACTTGAGTTAGTGGCAGTCAATTGGTCTTACCCTAGTATATGAAAAATAATCCCTGGTTTTCTTGAAAAGGTCACTGACTTGGTAGGTTAGATTTTTTTTCTATTTCCAGACTTGGTAGGCTAGAGAGGACATGTCAGGCTGACAGCAATGGCCATAAGAACTTGCAATAGAACTGGTGATTTCTTCAATGTAAATGTACTGCAACATACACGACGTGCTGAATCAAATAGTTATGTTTTATAATTTGAAGTGCATGCATGTTGCTGATGTTATTTCGTCATCATAAATTAGATTGATTGTGTTATGATATAGGCACAATCATGGAGTTTTTTTTTGGTGATGTCAGGGTGCTAGTGTGCAGAAACTCACCTCTATCCAAGTAGAAGTTCTTTTACATTCATATGTAGAAATGGTACCATCTTTGTTCTGCAAGGAAAAGCTAATACGTTGACCATATGGATTTCACATCTTAAAACCATGCCAACAAGAACGTTCTGAAGGAATCTCCCCAGACTAATGAGAGCACAATCACCATTTTTAGTTTGCTTTTTAACATGGCTACATAAAGTTTGCAACAAGTTGTGTAAGTTCTGAGCTTGGATTTGGATCTCACAGCTGCACTCATACTGATTTCCAGAAAAAGGTTCTTAACATATTTAAGCCCATTGTCGCTGTAAGTTTGGTGCAACAGGTTCTTTTATGCTCTCCTCGCTTACAACAACTAATAACAGTAGACGAGACCATAGTTCTCGAAGGAGATTACAAGATCATGTTTGATAATTGATAGCTGTATTTAAAATATTGCATACCACAAAAGATAGGAGGCAATCAACAGCATCATACAGCCTTTCTCTTTCAATGGGATCCCCAACCACGTTACTAGATATATTTGTCAGCAACAATACAGACTTCATATAAAATTGAGTATCGGAACTTCAAAATTTTGACAGAATCTTGTCTTAAACATCAATAGGACCAGAGGAAGTAACTTTTTATGGCGCCAAAAAGGAATACTATGGCAATTTTCAAATCTGTTCCTAATTCTTTTCTTCTCCCAACTTTGTAACTCCTCCATTCAATTTCTGTGCAAGATAAATTAACATGGATTTTTCTGGTAGTGGACCAAAATACCTAGATTCCATTTTCTTTTGTTTCACACAAAAATTCTTTACATTTTATTCTCAGTAAAATAAACAAAGTCAGTTCAGCCAAAATTAGTTCGAATTTTTAGGAGGTCAAGACTTACTAAATAAATTCTGGAAAAATTAAATTAATTTATGATAAATAGATTAGTATTTGAATAAATTATATACCCTGTACACTTTTATGTAATAAAATGCACATATGGGAAGTGTAACCGTTTTGCCGATTAGGGTTTTGTATTAATATATAATTTGACCGTTTTGACCTAATTGTTTGAGGTATCAGATGTACATATTAAATTGCACCAAAATTCCAGTGAGTTATGTGTATTGAATAGCACCTACATGAATCTACAAAATTCCTAAGTCATTTATACATGTCTGTAAAATCTGATCATTTCTAATCTATAATTCTAATCTATAATTCTAATCTATAATTCTAATCTATAATTTTAATTATATCTAGAATTAAATTTTTTTAGAACAGAGAGAGTATGGAATAGAAGCAAATACCATCTAATGAAGTCATTTAATTCCCCCCTCACTTATAGTAGTGATTTATTTTCCTTTTTAACTCTTTTAAGAAAGATGTAACGATTCCATTCCACATCTAATATAAACTCACCTTAAAAGGATATCAACGGAAAAACCGACTGAAGCGGAACCCTCGGGCGCCAAGGGCAAGCAAACTCCACCGATGGTTGAGGAGGATATTTGCACACAAGTAGTCGCGGAGGAATCATCGCCGTCAAGTTCCGGTAATGAAGGGAGTGCATCGTATCACTCGCCGAGTGACCCCCATCCTTCTCCTGCAAGGAAGAAAAAGGGTGGGAGCGACAATGAAGAAGTCGACTCCGACTACATCCCCCACGAACCGGTGGTACGTGACATATTGTATATGATTAGTTCTGATCGTATTAAGTATATATATGGATTATAACCGATGTCATGTGAAATGCAAATATAGAAGAATGCTCCACGCCGATCTAAAAGGAAAGCCCAAGCCGCACCCGAAGCAGAAGCCGAAGCTGGAGCTGTCGTGCGCGTCTCAGCTTCAAGTAAACCCAAGAAAAGAAGGGGCGAGCGAGGGAAGAACATGTTGTTGAAAGAAGTCAGCGTGCTGACGCGGATCAGTGAGAAAGGGGAACCCCTATCACCCGAAGATTCATGTTCCAAGTATAGCAACCAATGCGGGGCGATAGTTAGGGATATCGTGGAGATCACATGGAAGGATTGGAAGAAAGTTCCTGACACTACAAAGAACAGCTGTTGGACGTCACTGCAAAGTAGGTTTGAGTATCCACAAGGGACAGACGACGATGCAGCGAAGGTCTATGCACTCAAGACCATGGGCAAGCTGTGGCGGAACTGGAAAACAGACCTTAACAAGAAATATGTTCAGAAGGGACGTACGCCGTTTACGGAGTACGAAAAGATAACACCAGCCCAGTGGGATGAGTTCATTGCCCTGAAGACGTCGGCGGAGGAAAAGGAAAAGAGCCAAAGGATGTCTGAACTAGCAAGAAGGAATGAATATCCTCATCGTTTGGGATCGACCGGTTACCGTGCAGCGGTTAAGAAATAGACAAAACAAGATGAAGAGATGGAAAAGGCTGGGAAACCGGTTCCTATGAAAAATCACAACCCACGAACCAGGAACTGGGTGCGTGCAAGAACACCGGCCTTCACCCCGGAAGGGGATGTAGTCTTCAAGGATCCAAAGCTCCAGGAGGTAGCTGTCAAGATGAAGAACATCGTCACGCAGCAAGAGGCCGGGATGTTCGTGCCAGATAGAGACCGGGACGAGCGGACCTATGCGTTGGGCAACCCGGAGCACTCTGGCCGTGTCCGGGGAGTATCCTCAAAGACTAGCTGGAAGGATGGATTCAAAGAGGATGCTCATACCTACAAGAAGCGTGATCGCTAAAAGGAGGAGATAGAATCCTAGGCTAGGGCAGCAGCTCGTGAGGAATGCCATAGATATTGGAGCCAGAATATGATGCACGGTGGTGCCGTTTCACAGCCTGTTCCGAGCTATCCGATGGACGATGTAACGGAGGATGTCAGGATTGTCAGAAGTTTGGAGCAATTCAAAGAGCACCGGCATCGGCTATGCATCCAATCATAAAGCCGTGGCCATTTCGTGGATGGGGAATAGATATGATCGGCCAGATTAACCCGCCATCGAGCAAGGGACACAAATATATCTTGGTGGCTACAGATTACTTCACAAAGTGGGTTGAGGCCATTCCCCTTAAGAAGGTTGATTCCAAAGATGCAATTCAGTTTGTCAAGGAATATATTATTTATCGGTTTGGGTTACCTCAGACGATAGCCACCGATCAGGGATCAATCTTCGTGTCCGATCAGTTCGTCCAGTTCGCCGATAGCATGGGCATTAAATTATTAAATTCTTCTCCTTACTACGCGCAAGCTAATGGACAGGCAGAGGCTTCTAATAAGACTTTAATCAAGTTAATCAAGAGGAAAATCGACGAACAGCCGAGGCAATGGCACACAACGCTGGCCGATTCCCTTTGGGCGTATCGGATGGCTTGCCATGGTGCAATTCAAGTGCCTCCTTATCAGTTGGTTTATGGGCATGAAGCTGTACTGCCGTGGGAAACCGCCATCGGCTCAAGAAGGATTGCTTTGCAAGACGACTTGACAGCCAATGAGTACCATAATCTTATGATTGATGAATTGGATGATTTGGCGCATGTTCGATTACGGGCCTTAGAGAAAATCAAGCGTGATAAAGATAGGGTAGCCCGTCATTATAATAAAAAGGTCGTTGCCAAGTCATTCGAGGAAGGAGACCTTGTATGGAAATTAATAATGCCGATTGGTTCCAGAGATAATAAATTCGGCAAGTGGTCACCTAATTGGGAAGGTCCCTTTCAAATTCATCGGTGTGCCCCTCACAATGCCTATTTGCTCAAGGGTTTAGATGGCGAGATTTATGGACGAGCTCTTAATGGCAAATACTTGAAAAGATATTATCCCAGTATCTGGATTGACTCATGATCGGCCTGTCGGCCGGTTTATGATTACAGCCGATGTGGTTGCGCATCGTCTTTAGATGGCCGATACCTACTATCGCCCTTAGTTCAAATTTCACAACATGAGCCCTCATCTTTTAAAATTTGGGGGGCATATATATATACAAGCATGGAATTTTATAAGGAATTTTAGAGGATTTTCAAAACAAATTCGGCTGCATGGCCGATCAGGTTCTTGTTTACAGGCAACATATATTACATCACCCTATAAAGTATGCAATAGCAGCAATGGCTTTACGGCGAATCTGCTCGATATCTTCAATAGCCTGAGAATCATCGGCCATCGTCCCTGGGATCGGTTTCAGTGATTTGCTCAGGGTCACGAGGTATTTGGCCGATGCCTTGAGCTTTGCCATTTGGTCTTCTATGGCCTTGGGTGATGCAGCTATTCCAGCTTCAACTTCTTGGATTTCTCGACGTGTGTTGGCCAGTTTTGATTCTAGCTCTGCCTCAAGGTGACGGAGTTCTTCAAGCTTATTTTTCAGGACAATCGGCTCCACCGCTAGCTCATCTAACTTGGTCTTATCGGCATTAACTTGAGCCTTGCTAGCGGTCAAGGCCGATTCCAGTTGTTCACGGTCCCGTCGCTCTGCGAGTCTTTCTTTGGCTTTGTTGAGCTTGAATTGGTATTGTTCCAAGAAGATGGCCGGTGTGAGAATTTCCATCAGGTCTTCGGGCAGTTCGTCTTGGATTTCTTGTACCCTGACTCTGATGGAGGAGCAATCTTCTACCAAACACTCCAGTGAGGCTTCTAGCCGATTCCCAATGTCGATCAACCGGTTCTTTAATTCGTCAGAGATCGGCGTCTTGGTGGTGCTGGGCAGTTCCTTATCCTCGTCATCAAGAAACTGGCCGATGTCAAATGAAAACATATCGGCTAGGCTCTGCAAACAACAACATGGGTCAAAGCCGGTCTTGTTAGACAGAAACCAGCAGAAAAAGGTATTAGTCTGGTTACCTGAGTTGGGGTATCGGCGGTGTTTGCATCGGCCTCCCTCTGCTGTGTTGATGCAGTAGGTGATGGGGTTGGCCGATGTGGCGAAGGTGCTGGAGCCCTAGGCTGAAAAGCAAGGGATTGGTAAGTAGGGTTGTGAGAATAACACGATATTATATAAATCAACTTTTACCGAGGCGACCGGAGAAGGTGCTGGAGAAGGAGATGGAGTCCTCAATCGTGCTTTAGCCCGCTCACGCCGTTGTAAGGTTACTTTCTTAGTCCTTGGCAGAGGGGCCGATTGAGTTCTTTCCTTCAGTATAGATGAGGCCACAGCCTGAAAAGGATATCAAATTAAAGCCAAACAATGGGAAGGGGTTATGTGTGCACGGAGAAGAAATTATGTTTACCTTGCGAATTGCGTGTCTGGTCCTTTTCGTTTGAGGGGCATCACTTTGGTCATCGGCCGGTGGGATTTCAGTGGTTTTGGCCGATGTTTCCTTGATAGTTTCAGCCGATGTGTTTTCCTCATATGTATCGGTGGCAGCTGCATCGACTTCTTCTTCCATCACTTGTTCTTCGAGGAATTCTTCTATGGAGGGATCCAGCTCTTCGAGATCTTCTGGTTCGTCAATTTTGGCTTTTTTGCTGGATTTTTGGGCTTTGCCTTTCGATAGCGCTTTTCTCTTGGGGTTTTCCTTGATCATCGGTCCTTGGAGTAGTGATGATATTTTTGGCGCATTGAGGCCGATGATGGACTCCAGGATGGTTGACCCTGATGGAGCTATGGCATGAGCATAGAAAATGTTCTGTCCGCTGTTGCTCACAGAAGGAATCGGTTCATCTGGTACTTGGGGACTGATGCCTTCGAGAAGCTCTGTTACATAGAATCTGGCCGATTGGTGGAAAATATGAGCAGCCCACTCTTGCCACCAGGTTTGGAAATTGATGTGAGTAAATGTATTCAGGTGCAGCCGATCACAGTCACCAAGATTTGGGAGTTCGATTTCCATTGCCTTGCTCATAACCAGAGCTGATGAGATTGTGCCTCTGCTCTCCAGGAGTTTGTGAAGGTATAAACTGATGGGAAGTTGCCCAAGCCCGCATTGCCTAGCAGCTGTCATTGGGTTATAAAATTCATAGGACAGGCTGGTGCTTCTTCCCTGAAAAATTCCTACCGGGAGCAGGCATGGAGTGAGGCCGATCATAAACATTTCTTTGGACTCCATGTCATCATTTATCAGACTCAGTTGCAGGTCATCAGGGAGCTCGAAATCTTGGTTCGATGTGTAGATGAACATGTCCATCCTGGCTGATGGAGTGCCGGTGAAGAAACGAATGAACCATGTAGCCATGTCATCGGCCGATTGGTCTGCGCCTGGATAGATGGAGGCTGCTTCTCCGTAGGACATGCATCGTCTGCTCCTAGGATTTTCGTGATCGGCATACTTCGACGGGAAGCGCGAGTCAGATAGAGGTGGCCGATCAACCATGGTGTTGGTGTGAATTGTTAGCCACAGTTGGATGAACCACCATGGTCCTCCATGCGCCACGGTTTGCTTCAGCATTAGGTCTTGAGTGGCGATATGGAGTAGCCGATATACAGCCCCCAAGAGGTATCGGCCTAGAGGGATTTGCTTCTTGTGGACCAAGGCTTGTGCTAAGTGTTGGCAGTTTGTAGTAGGACCACAGGTTGATCCGCAGAAGATGAATCTCTCCCACCATAATGTCAGGAAAGCTACATGTTCTCGCTCTAAGACTGATCCCTGTTCCATGTGTTCAGAAATGTACCCAGACCAGCCTCCAATCTTCTTGGTCTTCAGCTTGTGACTACTGTTTACTAGGAGGCTGAAGGGATTGATCTCGGAGTCGATATCCAGTCCTGTCAGTATCTTGACATCTATAAGGGTTGGGGTCATCGGACCTTGCTTGAACATGAAGGCGTTCAAGGTACTTGACCAGAAGTAGCTGGCAGCCGACATGAGTGGCTCATTCTTCTTGGTATCGGCCAGGGACAGGGTTATGCATTGGCCGATTCTGATCGCGTCCCAGTGGACTTGTTTAGCAGCGGCAATCCTCTTATGCCAGGTTCTGTATCCGTTAAGCTTTGATGGCCAGGACCTGAAGGTATGTTTCCAGGAAGAAACAGTGGGTTTGGCTTGCCTGAAGGGGATTCTGTCTGTTTCGGCATTGATTAGCCAAGTTGGGTCGCAATCGCCCATGGGGCCTAGCAAAAAGCGATGGGATTTGTCGTCGGTTGGGATCAGGATTTGGTTTTTGAAGACCTAAATCATGAAAATGACGATGAAAATATAAGACCCGGGGGGCAGAGAGTAAAAACCCTAACTTGGAGAAATCGGCGGAAAAAGCGATAATGTGGATTTTGAAGGAATTGACTTACCGCAGGGATCTCGGAGGCATAGAACGGGGCAAAGGCCATCGTTGCCGTTGAAGGGGTCGCTGTGAAGGGGGTCGATGTTGACGGAACGCCGAGGGGTCGCCGGAGTTGAGAAACGCGAAGGGTTTGTTGAATCGGCGGCGGAAGGATTCGAATCTGGATCTGCACGGTTTTCAGACAAGACCTAGCAAAGAAGTCGATGGGTTCCTCGGAGCTAATTCCGCCACATTATATAATGAAGCGGAATTGGGGGGCATGTGTTAACGACGGATTTTGGTAATCGACTTGGAAAGAAAAGAGGAAACCGAAGCAGAGAGGAAGGATTGAGTTGGAGTCGGACCAGGCTTCGTATCGGACCCGGTAATCGTATCGGACTGGGGAGGTGTTGCCAGAAAGAGTGTATCGGCCGATATGGATTCGATATGATTGTTGGCCGATACGGGTTGTAAGTTGACAGAGTCAGCGTGGGCTTGGTCTGGGCCCGGAATAAGCTTCAAGGAAGTTGCCAAATAGAGATAAAGCTCGGTTTTAGGTAGTTGTATCTTGTAAATTAAGTAGTTTAGATCTAATCTGTGCCTTAAGTCTGCCGCAAGGACTTGTTTGTTAGTTGTAGATAAGATCGTACCCTACAAGGGTTCTGTTGTAATCTCAGGTATAAATATCCCGATAGTTTGTACATAGAAGCTCTCTCAATCAATCATACAATCAAACTAATCTACTTTCGGTGCATCGCCAACCCTCGCAAGAGGTTGGCTTCTGACGAGTTCTTGCTTCCCAAGAGCAAGGTAAGAACTCGTACCCGACGATTTGCATC
>BDMV01000008.1:2983869-3003200 GCA_008326285.1 Oryza officinalis
TTAGGTATGCTAATTGTGTGCCTTGGGAATGATTGACAAAGCTAAATTGGAATGAGCTGATATGTGCTAATTAGGGCCTAACTTTTTTCTTTGTGTTGTCAAACAGCTTTTAGCAGTTCTTAATTTTATTTTCCCTCTTTTCAAGTATAACGCAAATGGGATTAAAAATTCAACGTGGAATACAAATGCTATTGTTGAATTATTTTAATATAATACCATTGGATGTGATTTTGTATAATTCAATAAAAGCTTTCACTTTGTTTACTTGAATCACTAAATTGAATAGTGTTTCAAATGAACGTCACTCTATTCATACCGTGAAGTATGTTTGATTTAATCTATATTGGTCACTTCGTGTGTTGCACGTACATGGTTACTAGTAACAATTAAAAAAGAGAAAAACAACGGAGAGAAAAGGTGAAAAATATGATTCTCCTTCGAAAAAAATTAATACCCGGGTTTTTGACTTTGACTCCACAAGCAGCTGGCCTTGCTTTCTTCGATGTCACTGTCGCCGTCATCATCGAGCTGGTCGGGAGTAGAGGGAGAAATAGAGTTAGGGATCCAATTACTTCTCTAAATCTTTGAATTGTATGCCAAAGTGTAATCTGCCCACCAATGTATAGGGGCTTTCATGCAAATCTAGCTGCAACCTAGCTAGCCCTATTAAATGTTTCCAAATAATTATATTTTTACCATTTAAATTTTATCAGAAAAATATATTTCTAATGAAAGGACGTAACAAATTAAATAGATAAAGATATACTTCCTCCTAGCCTACTGTCTCTTTATCCTCTCTCTCCTCGACTTTTCTTTTAACCAAGTTTACATATAAATGTGACATACAGTATAGCTGTTAAATAAGGTTATTATGATCATTTGTATATGCTATTAATTTGTCTCTAATTTCTTAAAAATGTAATTACTATAGGATGACAGTAGTAAATTAAAGCCTCAGGTTTGTTTTCAAAAAAAGGGTGAATAGTCAATATGGTCCTCAAAGTTTCGTTTCAGGGTCTGCTTAGTCTTTGACATTTCAAATTATCCAAATAAGTTTTCAAAATTTATTATTTGGCTCAACATAGTTCTTAGACCCATTAACAAATGTCACTTGAACATGCCACGTCATCCTCACATGAAAGGGTAGGAATGAAATGACATTCCGTGCTGTAGAAAAAAAGGAAAGATCTTTCGTGCTTTTTTCATGCACGTTTAACAGACAAGAAAGAAATAATATATATCATCAGGCACAGTACATGCAAGATAAGATAAACGAATGTTTCATTACATTCATAATTTTTTTTAGATGCTAGTTACAATTGTCACCAGCCACAACACAATAGAAACAATGTTGGGCTGGCCCGTTAATTTTTCATGTTTGTTTTTTTTCTTTTCTTTTTTTATTATGGTATATAAATGGTAGAATGGTTAGTTAATTGTTGCCCTTGCATGTAAGGATGATGTGGTATCACACGTGGCATTTTTCGTGGGTCCAAAGACTGTGTTGAGCGCCAGATTATAAATTACAACTCTAAATCCTAAACTCTAAACATGTCATATCATCACCCATGCTCAACATGTAATTACGTCACATCATCACTCACTAACAATAATTACATATTTAACCTTATGCAAGCATACAACATCATCAACAATTTATTTAATTTTACAAATCAGCATGCAAGTATATCCAATCATCACCTCTTACATTATTTTTATAATATTTTAACAAATCTATCTATCATTTTTATAATATTTAACATATATTTACTATATTCCACATTAAAACGCTGGTATCATTTACTTATTTTATGATAAGTACCGATAAATCCTGACGTTTCATTATTATTATTTTTTACTCCTAGCTCGATTGTCGAAAAAAGTATATTAAAAATTGTTTAGTAATTCTCATAGCAAAGCGTAAAAAATCACTTAGTTTGAAAGATTTGTTTGAACAATTTGAAACGTCAGGACTAAACTGACCTTGAAGCAAAACTTCAGAAACAGTATTGGCTATTCACCGTAAAAAAAGACCGAGCGTGAGATAAAGAACAGAGAAATTTCACGTTTGACACTCCTACACTACACCCCCTAGGAAATGGGAAGTCAATCTGGGCCATCCACGTGTACGTTCTCTCCTCCTTTCCTCGCAAGAAA
Source organism: Oryza officinalis (assembly GCA_008326285.1). Classification (NCBI taxonomy): domain Eukaryota; kingdom Viridiplantae; phylum Streptophyta; class Magnoliopsida; order Poales; family Poaceae; genus Oryza; species Oryza officinalis. The sequence continues at coordinate 2,986,027 of BDMV01000008.1, forward strand.
AAAAAAACAGAAACAAATAAACAACAAAAAATAAAGGGTAAAAGTAGAAAGGGCTCTTCGTTTCTTCCTCCTCTCACGCCGCCGGCGAATCGCCGGCAACCTCAGCCCGCCTCGCCGTCGCCGGAGAGACCCCGTCGGCTCGCCGCTCCCCTTTGCCGGATTCCTACCCCCCCCCCCCCCCCCCGCATCCATTTCTTCCTCCAGCGAGGTCAGTTCCCCCGCAAAACCGCCCTTCTCCCTCGTCTCCGGCGCCTCCCACTGCCGGATCCACCGCCGCCGCCTCCTCCCCGGGCTTCTCTCTCTAATCCCGGAGGATTCACCGGTGACCATCTTGACGCCGCTGCACAGAGCATGCAGAGGTGGACAAATTGAACTAGGAAAAAAAATGATCACTCCTCCCGTCGCCAGCGACACCTTCGCCGGAGCGCACGCTTTTCAAACTACTAAACGGTGTGTTTTTGTAAAAAGTTTCTATACGAAAGTTGTTTTAAAAAATCATATTAATCTATTTTTGTAAAAAAATAGTAAATACTTAATTAATCATGTGCTAATGAGTCGCTTCGTTTTCCGTGCGAAGGGAATTTCTTCCCAACCCTCCCAAACGAACAAAGCCTAAGAGGCTAACACATTTTGCATCTCCTGCTAGAAAGGTTGGTTTATAATATAGGGTGATTTTGTTTAGACAATAGATCAATTTACATTGACCTTACTTTTGGGAGAAAACCAAACCAGATTCATGCAAGGTTCAAACTTTTTAAAACAAACGAAACTACTTCACACATAAACCTGAAATGAAAGCACTAGGGTTGCCAATTCAACATGAGAGCTTTTGCTGCACAGCAGAACATGCAGCCAAGATACTAAATATTTTCCGTCTTAGAAATACCCTTGTAATATGAGCAAATCAACCTGTCAATGCAACATTGCTGCAGGATGGCTCGGATAAAAATCCATGTGGCAGTGCATTAGGGTATGCGCCAACCCCTACTGCAAAATCGCATAAAAGAGTCTGTTCTACTGTGTATTTCTTTTACTAAGTAATATGAAGTATTTCATAGAAGTTCATGATATATGTTGTCTGTATTTGTTTTCATGAGAACAATATTATTAAAACCTCATATTTTTTATAGAATTGTATTAGTTGAGACATGTCTTTCATCCCCATATAAGGAACTAGAATTTTTTCTTAATCTACATGTGTGCCTGCCTCTTTGGTTCTGATGGAAAATAAAAATTCTCGCTGACCATTTATCCATATTGATGTTTCATGCAGACCTCATGTTTAATGTAGTAATATTTATGAAGGATGAGGTAGACAAATTCTCTGTACCTAAAGCCTGCGGAAATGGATCGGTTTACTGCTCAATTTTCTTATGAGCCTACTCCAAAAGGTTGTTCTTTCGTTCATTCACTTGAAAAGGCCTTTTTTTTAAAAGAGAAGTTTTGCTACTATTATTTTCTTGTGCTAGAATTATTGGCAGACTCATGAATTGTAATAGTGTTGGAAGGTTGACTTCAAATTCAGTCAGTAACCTGGTTGTGTGGTTGTAGGTGAGGTCTGAAACCTTACCTACTTATATCTACCTTTTTTACCTTGATACCTACATCTAAATTTTTCTATGTCCACGTTTGCTACCTAGGAGGACACATGAGTCAACGTTCTTTTTGACTATTTTGTGGCTTGACTGGTATGTTAGTTCGATCAACCTTATTTTTTGAATATGGTACAATGAAGTCTCTATGGGCACATATGTGTCACTTTAATTTTCCTAGAAGATTTAATTTTGGCTCGCTACATTTGTTCTTCATTAGAAGTTCAAATGAAATAATCCTTGCAAAATGATACTGATTAGGTATGCTAATTGTGTGCCTTGGGAATGATTGACAAAGCTAAATTGGAATGAGCTGACACTACTACGGAAACAGTTTTTCGTGGCGGCCATTTTGGGTCTTCGCTGGCGGCAATTGGGGCCGCCACAAAGCAAAGGCCAGTGAAGATCAAGATCTTCGCTAGCGGTTATAGACCGCCAGCAAAGAAATATCTTCGATAGCGGTCGCTTTATGTAGGCCGCCAGCGAAGAAATATTTTCTCTGGCGGCCAATTTACGTCAGCCGCCAGCGAAGCCAAATCTTCGCTGGCCACTGGCTTAAGACAGCCGCCAGCGAAAATATTCTTCTCTGGCGGCTTACACTCTTTTTGGACACGTGGCCCGCTAGGAAAAAAGCCCATAGTTTCTGGAGAAGGCACATGGCCCGCCAGTAAAAATAGGACATCGTCATATTTTTGACACGTGGCCCGCCTGCGAAGATGCAATATTTATAAAAAAATATTATATATTATTTTTTTCTTACCTTTGTTCATGTATTTTAGAGTCACACGTGGATGATATAACTAATCGAGCTATCGATAAAGTATGTTCTCTTTCGTGCAGCCGCCATTGATGATTAATATACATGCACGCGGAAATAATATATGAAGATTAATATATACATATATATATATATATATATATATATATATATATACACACAATCTAAGCACCTATATAGATAGAATTGGACCGACACCACATATACAAGTAGTTGAATGTCTTACAACCCGAGCGATATACATACGCGTGAAACCTATCTATATTATACTCCTGCTCCAGTTAGACAGACATTCGTTCTCCGGCAGGGCCAAAACTCCATCGTGGTCGAAAAACCTCCCAAGCTGATGTGCGCACTCACGGTGGATGAAGTAGCACATGTCCCGTTGTATGTTCTCAATGGATTTATCATCGAGCTCCCTTTCAGACTTGGGAATTTTTGGAAGCTGGATCGAGATCATGACAAATTACGAAATTGTTCACAGTAATGCAAGTTAGCGATTAACTTAACAAGAGTATTGACGGTTTGTACTTACATCGTCGTAATTCGCGCAATATCTCCCATTGACCTTAAGGTATTCGCAGGTGTAATATCCGCATAGTACGGTTCCCACCGGTTGCTTATGACACTTTCAACATCAATTATAAAGTATATTAGTTAATTAAATGGAAAAACACATGCATTTATAAAAATTAAGTAGTATTGTTTGGCATCCAAATTTACTTACCGGCCACTTATTGCGGATGAGTATGCGTTGTCTGGAGTTTTTCCGTTGTCCGCCTTGCTGGTAATACCTTTTATATGCACTGTTTGGAGAGATAATTAATTTAAATTCGTCAAAGATAACAACACGTCATGAGAATATATAAGAATAAGAAACGTCCATGCATATAACTTACAGATCGATAATTCTGAGCATTTCTTGATATGTATTGCTATCTTTATCAAGAGAATCCAAGACGACGACTTCATTGTACTTTGGATAGAGAAGAAATACTATCCAATGGTCGCTGCAAAAGAAATGGTTAGTCCAGCCGTGATTATATGTATATACTCGTAGTTGATATGAAAACTTACTCAAAGGCGTATGGCGCGTAAACACATTCCTTGTCCTGCGTAGATTCAAGTGCTATAGCTACATAAGTAGCAACATCGAGAATCTTTTCCTGATGCCTTTGTTCTATATATGCGTCCCTCTCTTGCCGTGTCATCGCCTGAACATGTGCCGGTAGCTTGTTCTCGTCTAGCAGGTAGGTGTGGTTCGGCTGGCTTATCCGGCACGGGTTTAGGAAGCCGACAGGCTTTCGCATCGCTTCGGCTTGCACGTAATTCATCCTTCAAAAAATGTAAGGTCAAATTAGGTACGCACATAGGTACAATGATTTATTGACACGTTCTAGTCATGCACTTACAGACACCAGATGCCGACCAAATTGGCGTCGAGCCTCTTCCGACGGTAGAGGGCATGCATATCGGAGAAATGGACTTGGAATAGGCATGGCCCGCTCCAGAAAATGTTCTCCTGCACGGCAACTGTGAACGATGAAAGGCCTTTTATGGTGCTTGCCCTGATGTACCATTCATGCCACCTCCTTAGTTGCCACGGTCCTTCTGTTAGTTGCCAGGCATGGATGAATGGTTGGCCATTCTGAAACTCATGCGGCACATCCGGGCAGTTGATATAATTAAGATAATCTTCCATGGTTTCCTTGAGGCCTGTTAACTTTCTGTCATCAAAATCGGCATCTTTGATATCTTTGTCCCTTCCTCGGAATGCCGTTATCATATATCTTTTCTTCGATTCACTTTTTCCTTTGTGCTTGTGTGTCCTTACCATCACTGGCACATCGGCACCCTTAGGTTCCTCCGGTTGCGATGGCTGTGTTTGCGATGGGTCTAGTTCATCAGGCATTGTCCGCTTAGGCCCTGATTGTGCACGCTCTGATTGCTGTGCCGGAGGCACTTCCTGAACTTGTACTTCTGATTGATCCATTTCAAGCCCTGATTGTACTTCTGTCTCCTTTTCAATTGGAGGTGACGCAACAGCAGGCTCTGATCTTGGAGGTGATGCAACTACATGATCTGATTGCGGAGGTGATGAAACTGGAGGATCCCTCGGTTCTTGTTCCCTTGGTGGACGAGGCGGTGACACCGGTATCCTTGGTGGACGATCCGTTCCATCCGTTGACCCTAGTTGAATATCATTCTTGTGCCACAGCACAAACTGGTCAACGGTATCTCCAAGGTACACAATCCCCTCGGGTGTTGGAATGTCGATCTCGTGCATCCGGTGAGCCTCATTGACCGTCCGGACCTCTACCTTGGCATAGTCATCCGGAATGTCTTGGCAATGGAATCTGCGGCCCGGTATGAACCTCCCAGTTGCAACCTGTATTTTCTTTCCTGCCCTGCCGACCGGAATCAAGAGCTTGCAAGGAGTATCCTCCGTTACATCGTCCATCGGATAGCTCGGATCAGGCTGCGAAACGGCACCACCGTGCATCATATTCTGGCTCCAATATCTATGGCATTCCTCACGAGCTGCTGCCCTAGCCTGGGATTCTATCTCCTCCTTATAGCGATCACGCTTCTTGTAGGTATGAGCATCCTCTTTGAATCCATCCTTCCAGCTAGTCTTGGAGGATACTCCTCGGACACGGCCAGAGTGCTCCGGGTTGCCCAACGCATAGGTCAGCTCGTCCCGGTCTCTATCTGGCACGAACATCCCGGCCTCTTGCTGCGTGACGATGTTCTTCATCTTGACAGCTACCTCCTGGAGCTTTGGATCCTTGAAGACTACATCCCCCTCCGGGGTGAAGGCCGGTGTTCTTGCACGCACCCAGTTCCTGGTTCGTGGGTTGTGATTTTTCATAGGAACCGGTTTCCCAGCCTTTTCCATCTCTTCATCTTGTTTTGTCCATTTCTTAACCGCTGCACGGTAACCGGTCGATCCCAAACGATGAGGATATTCATTCCTTCTTGCTAGTTCAGACATCCTCTGGCTCTTCTCCTTTTCCTCCGCCGATGTCTTCAGGGCAACGAACTCATCCCACTGGGCTGGTGTTATCTTTCCGTACTCCGTAAACGGCGTACGTCCCTTCTGAACATATTTCTTGTTAAGGTCTGTTTTCCAGTTCCGCCACAGCTTGCCCATGGTCTTGAGTGCATAGACCTTCGCTGTATCGTCGTCTGTCCCTTGTGGATACTCAAACCTGCTTTGCAGCGACGTCCAACAGCTGTTCTTTGTAGCGTCAGGAACTTTCTTCCAATCCTTCCATGTGATCTCCACGATATCCCTAACTATCGCCCCGCATTGGTTGCTATACTTGGAACATGAATCTTCGGGTGATAGGGGTTCCCCTTTCTCACTGATCCGCGTCAGCACGCTGACTTCTTTCAACAACATGTTCTTCCCTCGCTCGCCCCTTCTTTTCTTGGGTTTACTTGAAGCTGAGACGCGCACGACAGCTCCAGCTTCGGCTTCCGCTTCAGGTGCGGCTTGGGCTTTCCTTTTAGATCGGCGTGGAGCATTCTTCTATATTTGCATTTCACATGACATCGGTTATAATCGATATATATACTTAATACGATCGGAACTAATCATATACAATATGTTACGTACCACCGGTTCGCGGGGGATGTAGTCGGAGTCGACTTCTTCATTGTCGCTCCCACCCTTTTTCTTCCTTGCAGGAGAAGGATGGGGGTCACTCGGCGAGTGATACGATCCACTCTCTGCTTCACCGGAGCTTGACGACGACAGTTCCTCCGCAACTACTTCCATGCAAATATCTTCCTTGACGACGGCCTGAGTTTCCTTGCCCTTGTCACCCGCGGGTTGCGCTTCGGTGGGTTTTTCCATTGATATCCTTTTACAGTGAATTTATATTAGATGCGAAATGGAATCCTTATACCATAATTTCACTCAGACATAGTCTTAAGTGCTAAATTTCACATAAGTGTCCATTATTCTGAACTTATATGCAGCAGCTGCATTTCAGATAATTTTTGAACTTATATGCATAGTATTAAATCAATTTCTAAAAGCATGGTATAGCTGCCAGTCTAAAAGCAAAGGTTATATACTTCCAAATAAACTACTAATCTGCAAAACATTTCAGATTATGGTTTGCAGATTAGTATATGCAAACAATTGGTATATATATATATATATATATATATATATATATATATATATATATAGCCATACATCACATATATATAGGGATCACATATATACAACTGCATGCATACATGAATAAGATTATCCATTTCTACAATCCAAAGTTTATAAAATTGTCAGGAAGTAATAGGGCACATCATCGGCAACCAGTAGCAGCTCAAGCAAGGTGGCAAGAATCAGAATTTAGTGGGTAAAATTCAATAGATGGCATGCTATTGATCTTATCTTAGCATATACTAGTATAAGTAGGAGTTATGTGACTGCATATACACCATCCCATATATATACAAATTTCAGACTTTCAGACTTGAAAAAAAAATTGAGATTTCACATTTATATCACAATCTGCAATCTGCAATCATTCCACATTTCAGAACATATACAATCTGCAATCAGATTATTGATTCCCCATGAATAAATCCAAATTTATATAAACAAGTCCAAATTTCAGTTCTAAAGCAGCTTAAAAAGGGAAATCACATTTTCAGTGCACTCACAACTAGAGTTCCTACCCTAAGTGCTATTAACCAATGAATCATCTAGACACAAATATAGTAATTAAGGCAGTTTGGCAAATTGCCTTAATTATCATCCCAAATATATGTCACCCACAGCCCATTTCTATCATTTCCCAAAATTTCAGAACATATACAATCTGCAATCTGCAACCATTCGACATTCAAAATCAACATTCTGCATATATTCACCATTCACCTATGAGATATTCATCAATTTCAGAGAGCAATTTATTTCACATCTATATCAGCCCCTATTCAAATTTATTTCAGACTGCATTCATCAATGAGCAAAATATGCATGCTAGCTGCCATATTTTGCTGCTGCCATATCAAAATTTCAGAGAATTTCAGAGAAAATTTCAGGAAATTTCAGTTCTAAAGCAGCTTATTAAACTCTTTGAAATTTCAAAACAGAACAAAACCACTAATTCATCGATGAATCCATCCATCAGAAGTAAAATCAATCAATCCATCCATTCAACCCTAATCCATCCATTCATACAATCAATCAATAATCCATCCATTCATCGATACAAACAATCAATCATCGATCCATCCATTGATTCGGCGGCGACAGGGGTACCTGGATGAGGCGGTGAGCAAAGGAAGAAGAGGAGGCGGCGGCGGTGAGGACGCGGCCGTCGGCGGCTGTGAGGAGGCGGCGAGCAGAGGAAGAAGAGGAGGCGGCGGCGGTGAGGACGCGGCCGCCGGCGGCTGTGAGGACGCGGGCATCGGCGGTGAGGAGGCGGCCAGCGGCGGTGAGGAGGTGGCCATCGGTGGTGGTGACGACGCGGCCGGCGGCGGTGAGGAGGCGGCCATCGGCGGTGAGGACGCGGCGGTGGCAGTGAGGAGGTGGCCGGGGGCGGTGAGGAGGCGGCCGGCGACGACAGTGAGGAGGCAGCCGACCGACGGTGAGGAGGAGGCGGCAGCGGTGAGGGATACCTGCCTCCTGGCGCGAAAAGGAGGCGGCGGCGCTCTCCTGGCGCGAAAAGGAGGCGGCGGCGCTAGGTTTTTGCTGGCGGCGGCGGCTGAAAATTTTGGCAGCCTGGCGGCGGCTCTAGGGTTTTCGCGCCTTCGGGACTTAGTGAAAATTGAGGACTCCCGCGCGCCCATATATAGCGAAACCCATTTTCTCTGGCGGCCGGCTTACCTCGCCGCTAGCTAAAACCTTTTTCCCTGGCGGCCACATTAGGCGGGCCGCTAGCGAAACTATTTTCTCTAGCGGCCGGATTACCTCGCCGCCAGCAAAAACCAATTTTCGCTGGCGGCCTGCTTACCTGGCCGCCAGCGAAATAGGTTTTCGCTTACCTGGCCCGCTACCGAAACCCATTTTCGCTGGCGGCCGTCTTACCTCGCCGCTAGAGAACACATTTTTCGCTGGCGGCCGGAAGTGTCCTCGACCGCCAGAAAAAACGTTTGTCCCATTTCAATATTTTTTTCTTTGCACAACTAAATGTAAAAATATCCACAGAACTAATTACAAAAAGAGTTGGTAATCATCCGTACAAAAATTCATGATCCATCTTAGGTCACCATAATTACATATGTAGATTAACCTTTGACATTCTTCCCTACTCCCTTGTTCCTCATGTATGGCTTCGGGGAATCACCAATCATTGCTTCCGCGACCTTAATGTTGTTTGTAAAGTCCGTGAAGAGTGTCATGTTCTCGTACTGATTATATGCCTCAACATCTTGGACATCATCAACTCCCAAAATCTTTTGTTTCCCCGAGACAACTATATCTTTCTTCAACTGAGATGGATCAGTCACATAGAAAACCTGAGCGGCCCGATCGGCAAGTACCCATGGGTCATTCTTGTGCCCTACGTTGACCAGGTCGATGATTGTCAGCCCGAAAATGTCGACAACCACGCCAGATGGGTGTTTCACCCATTGGCACCGGAACAGTGGAATCTGCATGTTGGATCCATAGTCCAGTTCACAGATTTCTTCTATGAATCCATAGTATGTGCTCTTTTGTCCAGTTGGGTCGATTGCCTCTACTCGAAGGCCACTGTTTTGGCATGCACTCCTTTGGTCTTTCGCTTTGGTATAAAATGTGTACCCATTCAGATCATATGCTTGCCATGAGGTGTAAACACTTGATGGCCCGTCAGCCAATCTCTTAATAGTTTTTTCCTCCGTAGTATCGCCATCTGGTAGGCCGAGGTTCTTGAACCATTCAGTAAAGGCAGCCTTGTGTCGTTTCATGATCCATGCATCAGAACGCCCTGTATTCATTGCTTGTAATTCCTTAAGGTGCTGATCTATGTACGGCTCCACTATCGCGAGCTGTTGCAGCACAGTGAAATGAGCTTCTTTCACTTTCTTGTAATCATCGTCGTGGATTCTTTTCTGCCCTTTTGTCCCTCTTCCAGATAATCTACCTTCATGTCGAGGTACCGGTAAACCAATTGCTTTCCCCTCTTTTAGGTAATCAATGCAACACTCAACGACTTCCTCGGTAGTATATCCCTCTATCATCGATCCCTCTGGGTGGGCACGGTTCCGTACGTAGCTTTTTAGAATGGACATGTACCGTTCGAATGGCCACATCTGATGCAGGTACAGGGGACCAAGTGCAATAATCTGAGGCACAATATGAACTATGAGGTGTTCCATCATATTGAAAAATGACGGCGGGAAACACATCTCAAGCTCGCACACGGTCTCTATAGCGAAAGTGCGGAGAGGACCTAACTCGTCAAGATCAATTACTCTCTGTGAGATTGCATTGAAGAAGTAACACAGCTTTGTGATGACCACCTTAACGTGTAATGGTTCGATTGCTCTGATGGCGATAGCGAGGAATACTGTGAGCATTACATGGCAATCATGGGAATTGTAGCCTGAAAATGACAAATCATTCATGGATACCAGTCGCTTAATGTTTGAGGAGAAACCAGTAGGCACTCTCACCCCACGTAGGCATTTGCACATTGCCTTTTTCTCCTCATTTGTCAAGGTGTAGCAGGCCGGCGGAAGATACACTTTTCCGTTACCCTCATCTACAGGGTGAAGCTCTTTCCTTATCTGCATATTCACGAGGTCCTTACGGGACTTCAGCCCATCCTTTGTCTTGCTAGGTATGTCTAGTAAAGTACCCATGGTGCTATCGAAGACATTTTTCTCTAGGTGCATGACATCGATAGAATGACGTATCTCTAAATCTTGCCAGTACGGAAGGTACTTAAAGAAAATGGAATGCTTCTTGAATGGCCCGCTAGCGCTTGCTGGCTCTTTGGCCTCATTTCTCTTCCGCTTGTTGGTTTCCTTCTTTTTGGCCTTCCCAAAAACAACCTTGAGCTTTTTCGTTATTGTGAACACTTTATCACCCTTCCATGGTTCTGGTGGATCACCATCCTCAACAGTGTTGTCGAAATATTCTGCTTTGGAGCGGTACGGGTGATTCTTTCTTAAGTAACGTCGGTGCCGCATGTACACTAGCTTCTTCGATCCCTGAAGATACCTGTACACTGTACCATCAACACAAATAACGCAGCCTGTCTTCCCCTTGAGCTGTCCTGATAGGGAAAACAGTGCGGGCAAGTCGTTGATGGTGACAAAGATAATTGCATTAAGCGTGAAGTAATTCTGCATGAATTCGTCCCAAACCCGGACCCCGTGATTCCACAGATCAGCCATATCCTCCAGCAAAGGCTCCAGAAACACATCCATGTCATTGCCAGGTTGTCGTGGTCCCTGTACAAGGATGGTCAACAAAATATACTTCCTTTTCTGACACAGCCACGTAGGGAGGTTGTACATGGTTAGGAGTACTGGCCACGTGCTGTGTGAGCTGCTCAAGTCACCAAATGGATTCATTCCATCGGTGCTCAATGCAAACCTTACATTTCTTGGGTCCTCTGCAAACTCATGGTACTTTCTGTCAAATTCCTTCCACTGTCGAGCATCTGCCGGATGTCGAATCATCCCATCCTTTTTCCGCTTTTCATGATGCCAGCGCATCAGTTCGGCATCCCTCGGGTTCGAGAACAAACGCTTCAATCGATCTTTCACCGGAAGGTACCACATGACCAACTGGGGGATCTTCTTCTTGTTGTTGTCTTCTACCTCGTCTTGGGTAACATCCTGATGCTCGGACTGGCTACGGCTTGTTTTGTATCGACTAGTGTTGCACGTTGGGCATCTGTCCAAATCCTCGTACTCTTTACGAAACAGTACGCAGTGGTTAACACAGGCGTGTATCTTTCGCACACCCAGAGATAAAGGGCAAATAAGCTTCTTCGCTTCATAGGTGCTGGTTGGCAGGGAGTTGGGTTGCGGAAACAGTTTCTTCAACAGAACCAACAAATCGTTGAAACTACTGTCCGACCAACCGTTTCTGGCCTTCAATCTCATAAGTTCAAGCACCGTCCGCAACAATGTGAAATCCTTCGTGCAACCATTTGCCTCATCGTACAAAAGAACCTTCGTTGCCTTTTGTAATGATTCGAAGTTCTCCAACCCACGAGCGGACCCAGCTACAACCTCAGGTTTAGCATGACGCAACATCTCTTCCAAATCAAAATTACCATCATCTACGCAAACATTACCATCATCGACATCATCAACTATACTGTGATGACCATCATCGCCACCAACATCATCATCAACATTAATGGGCTCTACTTCCTCTTCTCCTTCTTCTGCTACTACCATAAAATCCTCGTCCCAGTTGAACACTTCATCCTGTACTATCGCCCGGTTGGGAACTTGTTTGCTTGGGATCTCTCCATGATGTGACCAATTTGTGTAGCCTGCAACAAATCCATGCATCACCAAGTGTTGCTCGATTATAGATGGGTCGATCCAAATTTTCTCATTCTTGCAATGTAAGCATGGACATCTAATTTCCTTTGTCTTCTTAGATGCAGCATTCTTCTTAGCAGCTTTCATGAATATGTCAACTCCTTCAATGTATGAGGACCGGTATCTCTCTCTAAACATCCATGCTCTGTCCGCCATCTATGCATTATTTGCGAAAAAATATGTACAACTTCGTCACTTTATATATTTTGGATAATATGCTACATTAAAATTATACTAATTAATATTTATAACCACTATAATCTAGACAAGATAATTAAAGCTAGCCAAAAATCTACAAACTACAAACAACTAGAAAAACATAAAAAACTAGCTCTTTTTCTCTTCTTCTCAGCGTTCTCTGCAGTTAACTAATATATAGATCTGCTACAAATAAACATATCAAAACTAGATATATATATGGAACATCGATCATGCACAATATTTCTTACAAAGTTTGCCCATTTTAAGCTCCAAATAACAAATAAAAAATAGTTTTCTTCCCCCGTGTCACATACTTTTTGCTATGCAAAATCTCAACAAACAACCAATAAAATTGAAAAAAAACTTTACAAATGGAGTAGGAGAAAGTATATGTAACCTCTGGTGCAGTAGATCTTTCAAAAGATTGAAGATCAAAACCTTCCCCTCTATGTATTTGTTCACAAGAGAGAGAAAATCGAGCTCAAATGCCATGGCTGCTAGCTGGGCTGGTGATATAGGTGATGCTATTTTCCCTGGCGGTCAACATATGTCGGTACATTCGAACCGCCATAGAAAATATTTAGGGGTGGCGGCGGCTAGAGTGGGCCGCCAGCGAAGATGTAGGAATCTTCTCTAGCGGGCCACGTCACCTTACCGCCAGAGAAAAATACTTTTTCGCTGGCGGTGTCTTAAGATGGCCGCCAGAGAAAATAGCGCATCTTCTCTGGCGGCTAGATTAAGGAGGCCGCCAGCGAAGATGTGTTTTCGCTGGCGGCCCGAGACCCCCACCCCCCCTATCTTTTTAGCTGGCGGTTTCACCTCATTTTCGCCAGAGAAAAGTTTTTCCAAACGCCATGAAAGATTGTTTTCGTAGTAGTGTGATATGTGCTAATTAGGGCCTAACTTTTTTCTTTGTGTTGTCAAACAGCTTTTAGCAGTTCTTAATTTTATTTTCCCTCTTTTCAAGTATAACGCAAATGGGATTAAAAATTCAACGTGGAATACAAATGCTATTGTTGAATTATTTTAATATAATACCATTGGATGTGATTTTGTATAATTCAATAAAAGCTTTCACTTTGTTTACTTGAATCACTAAATTGAATAGTGTTTCAAATGAACGTCACTCTATTCATACCGTGAAGTATGTTTGATTTAATCTATATTGGTCACTTCGTGTGTTGCACGTACATGGTTACTAGTAACAATTAAAAAAGAGAAAAACAACGGAGAGAAAAGGTTAAAAATATGATTCTCCTTCGAAAAAAATTAATACCCGGGTTTTTGACTTTGACTCCACAAGCAGCTGGCCTTGCTTTCTTCGATGTCACTGTCGCCGTCATCATCGAGCTGGTCGGGAGTAGAGGGAGAAATAGAGTTAGGGATCCAATTACTTTTCTAAATCTTTGAATTGTATGCCAAAGTGTAATCTGCCCACCAATGTATAGGGGCTTTCATGCAAATCTAGCTGCAACCTAGCTAGCCCTATTAAATGTTTCCAAATAATTATATTTTTACCATTTAAATTTTATCAGAAAAATATATTTCTAATGAAAGGACGTAACAAATTAAATAGATAAAGATATACTTCCTCCTAGCCTACTGTCTCTTTATCCTCTCTCTCCTCGACTTTTCTTTTAACCAAGTTTACATATAAATGTGACATACAGTATAGCTGTTAAATAAGGTTATTATGATCATTTGTATATGCTATTAATTTGTCTCTAATTTCTTAAAAATGTAATTACTATAGGATGACAGTAGTAAATTAAAGCCTCAGGTTTGTTTTCAAAAAAAGGGTGAATAGTCAATATGGTCCTCAAAGTTTCGTTTCAGGGTCTGCTTAGTCTTTGACATTTCAAATTATCCAAATAAGTTTTCAAAATTTATTATTTGGCTCAACATAGTTCTTAGACCCATTAACAAATGTCACTTGAACATGCCACGTCATCCTCACATGAAAGGGTAGGAATGAAATGACATTCCGTGCTGTAGAAAAAAAGGAAAGATCTTTCGTGCTTTTTTCATGCACGTTTAACAGACAAGAAAGAAATAATATATATCATCAGGCACAGTACATGCAAGATAAGATAAACGAATGTTTCATTACATTCATAATTTTTTTTAGATGCTAGTTACAATTGTCACCAGCCACAACACAATAGAAACAATGTTGGGCTGGCCCGTTAATTTTTCATGTTTGTTTTTTTTCTTTTCTTTTTTTATTATGGTATATAAATGGTAGAATGGTTAGTTAATTGTTGCCCTTGCATGTAAGGATGATGTGGTATCACACGTGGCATTTTTCGTGGGTCCAAAGACTGTGTTGAGCGCCAGATTATAAATTACAACTCTAAATCCTAAACTCTAAACATGTCATATCATCACCCATGCTCAACATGTAATTACGTCACATCATCACTCACTAACAATAATTACATATTTAACCTTATGCAAGCATACAACATCATCAACAATTTATTTAATTTTACAAATCAGCATGCAAGTATATCCAATCATCACCTCTTACATTATTTTTATAATATTTTAACAAATCTATCTATCATTTTTATAATATTTAACATATATTTACTATATTCCACATTAAAACGCTGGTATCATTTACTTATTTTATGATAAGTACCGATAAATCCTGACGTTTCATTATTATTATTTTTTACTCCTAGCTCGATTGTCGAAAAAAGTATATTAAAAATTGTTTAGTAATTCTCATAGCAAAGCGTAAAAAATCACTTAGTTTGAAAGATTTGTTTGAACAATTTGAAACGTCAGGACTAAACTGACCTTGAAGCAAAACTTCAGAAACAGTATTGGCTATTCACCGTAAAAAAAGACCGAGCGTGAGATAAAGAACAGAGAAATTTCACGTTTGACACTCCTACACTACACCCCCTAGGAAATGGGAAGTCAATCTGGGCCATCCACGTGTACGTTCTCTCCTCCTTTCCTCGCAAGAAAAAAAAAACAGAAACAAATAAACAACAAAAAATAAAGGGTAAAAGTAGAAAGGGCTCTTCGTTTCTTCCTCCTCTCACGCCGCCGGCGAATCGCCGGCAACCTCAGCCCGCCTCGCCGTCGCCGGAGAGACCCCGTCGGCTCGCCGCTCCCCTTTGCCGGATTCCTACCCCCCCTCCCCCGCCCCGCATCCATTTCTTCCTCCAGCGAGGTCAGTTCCCCCGCAAAACCGCCCTTCTCCCTCGTCTCCGGCGCCTCCCACTGCCGGATCCACCGCCGCCGCCTCCTCCCCGGGCTTCTCTCTCTAATCCCGGAGGATTCACCGGTGACCATCTTGACGCCGCTGCACAGAGCATGCAGAGGTGGACAAATTGAACTAGGAAAAAAAATGATCACTCCTCCCGTCGCCAGCGACACCTTCGCCGGAGCGCACGCTTTTCAAACTACTAAACGGTGTGTTTTTGTAAAAAGTTTCTATACGAAAGTTGTTTTAAAAAATCATATTAATCTATTTTTGTAAAAAAATAGTAAATACTTAATTAATCATGTGCTAATGAGTCGCTTCGTTTTCCGTGCGAAGGGAATTTCTTCCCAACCCTCCCAAACGAACAAAGCCTAAGAGGCTAACACATTTTGCATCTCCTGCTAGAAAGGTTGGTTTATAATATAGGGTGATTTTGTTTAGACAATAGATCAATTTACATTGACCTTACTTTTGGGAGAAAACCAAACCAGATTCATGCAAGGTTCAAACTTTTTAAAACAAACGAAACTACTTCACACATAAACCTGAAATGAAAGCACTAGGGTTGCCAATTCAACATGAGAGCTTTTGCTGCACAGCAGAACATGCAGCCAAGATACTAAATATTTTCCGTCTTAGAAATACCCTTGTAATATGAGCAAATCAACCTGTCAATGCAACATTGCTGCAGGATGGCTCGGATAAAAATCCATGTGGCAGTGCATTAGGGTATGCGCCAACCCCTACTGCAAAATCGCATAAAAGAGTCTGTTCTACTGTGTATTTCTTTTACTAAGTAATATGAAGTATTTCATAGAAGTTCATGATATATGTTGTCTGTATTTGTTTTCATGAGAACAATATTATTAAAACCTCATATTTTTTATAGAATTGTATTAGTTGAGACATGTCTTTCATCCCCATATAAGGAACTAGAATTTTTTCTTAATCTACATGTGTGCCTGCCTCTTTGGTTCTGATGGAAAATAAAAATTCTCGCTGACCATTTATCCATATTGATGTTTCATGCAGACCTCATGTTTAATGTAGTAATATTTATGAAGGATGAGGTAGACAAATTCTCTGTACCTAAAGCCTGCGGAAATGGATCGGTTTACTGCTCAATTTTCTTATGAGCCTACTCCAAAAGGTTGTTCTTTCGTTCATTCACTTGAAAAGGCCTTTTTTTTAAAAGAGAAGTTTTGCTACTATTATTTTCTTGTGCTAGAATTATTGGCAGACTCATGAATTGTAATAGTGTTGGAAGGTTGACTTCAAATTCAGTCAGTAACCTGGTTGTGTGGTTGTAGGTGAGGTCTGAAACCTTACCTACTTATATCTACCTTTTTTACCTTGATACCTACATCTAAATTTTTCTATGTCCACGTTTGCTACCTAGGAGGACACATGAGTCAACGTTCTTTTTGACTATTTTGTGGCTTGACTGGTATGTTAGTTCGATCAACCTTATTTTTTGAATATGGTACAATGAAGTCTCTATGGGCACATATGTGTCACTTTAATTTTCCTAGAAGATTTAATTTTGGCTCGCTACATTTGTTCTTCATTAGAAGTTCAAATGAAATAATCCTTGCAAAATGATACTGATTAGGTATGCTAATTGTGTGCCTTGGGAATGATTGACAAAGCTAAATTGGAATGAGCTGACACTACTACGGAAACAGTTTTTCGTGGCGGCCATTTTGGGTCTTCGCTGGCGGCAATTGGGGCCGCCACAAAGCAAAGGCCAGTGAAGATCAAGATCTTCGCTAGCGGTTATAGACCGCCAGCAAAGAAATATCTTCGATAGCGGTCGCTTTATGTAGGCCGCCAGCGAAGAAATATTTTCTCTGGCGGCCAATTTACG
>BDMV01000008.1:3008256-3055682 GCA_008326285.1 Oryza officinalis
TTGTTCTACACCATTACTGTCGAAGGCGTCTATGCGGACACCACTGTTTTGATACGAGCTATAGCCATTAATGTCATACCCTTGGAATGAATGAATTGTGCTCGCAGGTCCTCGAGACAAAACATACAGCTGGTCACTATCAGTATTCATAGCAATGATATGCTTCTGTAACCAATCGCCAAAATTCAGCCTATGCTGCTTAGCTATCCATGCCTCTGATTTGCTTGGGTTCTCGCTGCGGAGTGTGTTATAATGCATGTCGACAAATGGAGCCACCAAGGTCGACTGCTGGAGCACTGCGAAATGTGCTTGCCGTAATGTTTCTAGGCTAGGAGCAAAAATTGCCTTATGCCCTAGTGTCCCTTTCCCTAGTAGCCTGCCCTCGTGTCGAGACATCGGCACACCAATGGGATGCAAATCCATATAGTCGATACAGAACTCAACCACCTCCTCTGTTGCATAACCCTCTACGATATTGCCCTCTGGTCGAGCTCTATTACGCACATACTTCTTTATGATTCCCATGAACCTCTCGAAAGCCCACATGTTATGCAGATACACTGGGCCGAGAATCTTTATCTCTTTCACGATATGTGACACGAGGTGAACCATTATATCAAAAAATGATAGTGGAAAACACATCTCGAGCTGGCAAAGGGTAATGATTACATCTGCTTGGAGCTTGTCTAGCGTGCTTGGATCGATCACCTTCTGATATATAGCATTGAAGAACGAGCACAGCTTTAGGATTGGGTTTCGAACCTTATCTGGCAAAATGCCTCTAATAGCAACAGGAAGAAGTTGTGTCATCAGCACGTGGCAATCATGTGACTTCATGCCCACTAATTTCTTCTCCTTCATGTTGACAAGTCTTTTAATGTTCGCGGAGTAACCAGAGGGGACTCGGACACCCTGCAGGCACTCCAACAGGCTTATTTTCTCTGCGGCACTAAGGGTGTAGCACGCGGGAGGGAGGTACTGGCGACCATTGGGCTGTTCTAGAGGATGTAGCTCGGGCCTGATGTTCATGTCTGCGAGGTCTCTCCGGGCTTTCAACGTGTCCTTTGTCTTGCCGGGTATGTTTAGCAGGAGTCCCATCAAACTCTCGCACACATTCTTCTCAACATGCATCACGTCAATCGCGTGACGGACATCCAAATCTTTCCAATATGGTAGTTCCCAAAAGATAGATTTCTTCTTCCAAAGAGGTTTCTTACCACCCTTGCTCGTTGTGCCTCGATTGCCTTGCCCCTTACCAAATATACATTCAATATCTTGTACCTCTTCAAAAATCTCTCTGCCGGTACGATGTGTTGGAGCTGTACCCTCCTCCACCGTGCCATCAAAATCTCTTGTATTGCTACGGTACTGGTGGCCGGCTGGAAGAAACCTCCGATGGCGCATGTACACAGTCTTTCCGGAGTACTTCAGCCACCTGCTCGCTGTATCCCGCATGCACTGCACACATGCACAACCACCTTTCACTGTTTGCCCGGATGTGTTACCAGCTGCAGGGTAATCTTGGATGGTAACGAACAACATTGCCCTTAAGGTGAAGTACTCTCTTTTGTACGCATCCCACATCTGCACACCCCGGTCCCATAGAAACTTAAGATCATCCACTAATGGCCTGAAGTAGACATCGATATCGTTGCCAGGTTGCTTGGGCCCTTGGATTAGAAGTGGCATCATAATATACTTACGCTTCATGCACAACCATGAAGGAAGGTTGTAGATAACAAGTGCCACTGGCCACGTGCTATGTCGACTGCTCATGTCACCGAATGGATTCATCCCGTCCGTGCTCAGCCCAAACCTTATATTCCTAATCTCTTGCGCGAAATGCTTTTTATACTTTCTATCTATCTTTCTCCATTGAGATCCATCGGCAGGGTGTCTTATCATTCCATCCTTCTTACGCTCTTCGTGGTGCCAACGCATCATCTTTGCATGTTTTTTATTTGCATACATGCGTTCAATCCGAGGGATTATAGGAAAATACCACGCAACTTTAACGGGCACTTTCCTCTTCTTCAGGACCGGGCCACCACTGTCATCATCAACATCATCATCATCGTTAACTCCACCCTTATACCGCGGTGCTCCGCAAACTGGACATGTATCCAAGTCTGCATAGTCACCTCGATATAGGATACAGTCATTTCGACATGCGTGAATTTTCTGCACTTCCAGTCCGAGTGGACAGACAACCTTCTTCGCTCGGTATGTTGTTTCTGGCAGCACATGACCCGCTGGAAGGAGGTCTCCAATCAGCTGTAGAAGCTCTGTGAAGCTCTTGTCACTCCAACCGTTGGTTGATTTCATCTGCAGCAACGAGAGGACGACGTGTAACTTGGTGTGCTGCTCATTGCATCCTGGATAAAGCGGGGTTTTTGAGTCCTCCACCATGCCCTTGAACTTCTCGTATTGCCTGTCATCGTCGAGGGCTGTCTCCCCGTCGCGTAACATCTGATCTAAACCATCTGATTCGTCACTATCATATCCACCTCCGTCAGCAGGCAACTCCACATTGCCTCCGTCCATTACATCCGGATTCTCATCTTCACCATGATTGTCCTGACATGTGTAATTAGGCATAAAACCCCTTGTTAGGAGATGCTCATGAACTTGTTTTGCAGGAAACTGTCTCTCATTCCTGCAATCAGCGCATGGACAACGCAAGTGTTCCGTCGTGTTCAATGATCTGGATCTCGTGGCTGCGATCACGAAGTTGGTTACTCTCCTGGCATATTCCAAGGTACCGCGCTGCGGAATGTTCATCCCTCCTTCATCCATCGCTCCTACGAAAATTCTTAAATTAACCACTAACATACGTATATCATTCTCTATATCTATTGAAATTCTGATATATGTTAATAACAGTTACATTACTCATTGATGATTAATCTCTAAATTACTCCAAAATAATAAGTCATCATACTTTCTCATGCTTCTCATTCAACAAAACAAATTGCAAAAAAAAATTAACTTGACAAATATTAGTGCGAATTACATATCGAATCAACACGTACTAACCTTTACGCACGCAAACACATAGACCTCTCGATATTTTTTAAATTTTTGGGCAAAACCTCCTCCCCCCGTTTGGATGAGCTGAAGAGAAGCCACAAAATCATGAGAATGCAGTGAACAAGGGGTATATATAGACTTGGGGGATATAGGTGTCGGTTAATGTTATGAACCGGCACCTATTTAGTTTCCTTCCGAAGGAAGCCACCACATAGGTGCCGGTTTTTAATAAGAACCGGCACCTATGTGATAGGTGCCGGTTTATTAGGTTAAAGCGGCACCTATGTGGCCGTAACATAGGTGCCGGTTCGTAATAAGAATCGGCACCTATGTGATAGGTGCCGGTTCGTAAATAAAACCGGCACCTTTTTTGGGCTCATAGGTACCAGTTTTTATTGCAAACCGGCACCTATAGGCTTCTTCCATTCAACCGGCACCTATAAGATCTTATAGGTGCCGGTTCGTAGAAATATTGGGTCTATTTGTCTTTTAGGTACCGGTTCTAGCAAATCCGGCTCCTATGTGGCCGGTACCTATGAAGGTTTTTGTAGTAGTGTTTAATTGAGACCTGAGGGGCATAGATTCGACCTCTGCCTTTTGTTTCATCTTTGATCTTACACCGTGTTTTACTGTTTTAATTAAGTCTAAATTGCTGTTTTTTGTTATGGTATGATGAATGATGAAATGCACTGGTCTCCGAGCAGTGAATACCGCTGCGTTTTGATGGAAATGCTATTGCTTAGAAAAAATTTTCTGACACTTCACCTACGCAATATCAGCATCATCTCTATCCAAGGTCGGCATTGTTTATAGTACCAATTACTAATTATTTTCTTGATAGAAACTGTTTACCACATTAATTTCCACAAGGATGCAAGCGTGCGTCATGTGGCAGCGGCGGCTACACGCCTTATGCGACATTGAGGTTCGTTGATATGTGATGCTTGCCCTACCTAGGCTGAGTTCGATAGTAAGAGTTAGAAGTTAATTTTTTGACATGTAAAATAAAGTAACTCATTAACATATGATTAATTAAGTATTAGTCTATTTTTACAAAAAAAATAAATTAATACAATTTTTTAAAACAATTTTCATATAGAAAATTTTTGTAAAACATATATCATTTAGTCGTTTAAAAAATGTGTGCGCGAAAAACGAGATAAGTAAGTTGGCAAAGTTAGGAAAAGAACGTAGCCCTAGAAGGGTAACGACCAAGGATCTGCTTGGTAATTTGTGATATGTGATGCTTGATTTATTTCGGTTTTTCTTAAAAAACAGGTGACAGTTTTTTTTGGCAGAAACTTACAATTTTTCAACCGTTCGATGCACTTAAAGATTCGTGCTGAGGTTTTTTAACCGTTTGATGCACTTGAAGATTCGTGCTGAGGTTTTTTAACCGTTTGATGCACTTGAAGATTCGTGCTGAGCTGAGAGAAAAAAATAACAAGCCACGCTCGAACCTAGAACATCCTGTTCACACCACGCGCATGCTACCAACTGAGCTATGAAAGTTTTCTACGAGCTACAATCAATGTATCAACAACTATATATATATATATATATAACATAGTGTAGTTAAATTATAATTACGTAGTTACAGTATAGTTATATTATAGTTATGTTTGAAAGATTTTTAACCAAAAACTTATGACAGATTTTTAGATAGACCTTTTTTTTGGGTGATCGAGGAAGACATCTATGTCACTTCAAATTAATGGTTTTAGAAACTAATTCTTGAATCTTGATTTGTATCGACCTTGAGCTCATTATTTTCAGATTTTTTTTGGTCAGATCCAAAATTAATGTAGAAGTATATTTCCATCCGTTTGTCCTCTTCTGGTATTGGGGCGATAAAACCGCTAACAAGCTTACGTCTATGTTCTGACAATGGCAGCGATTGCTGGAGATTGTTGCTACTGTCTGGTTTCATTTTGTTTTTTTAAGTTTTCTAATGTGTGATGTTTGTTCGTCTCTGAGGGAGAAAGCTAGATTTTGCTCTTACTTTTTTAATTTACTTTTGGACAGCAAATGGTGCAGATGATATTTTCTTTCGGTTTGCAAGCGCATGCTGTCCCTTTTTCCTTTGGTTGCCTAATCAATTTATTTTAGTGAGATATGAACATGTTCAGTAAAACTGGACATACATAACCCAGAGAGATATTACAATGATGTTAAGCATATGTTCTGACAAAAAAACAACACCTACTTCCAAAAAAGCAGATGTAGATTTAGTATACTATATTGTGCAATATACACATGACATAATCTTGTAAGTGTATACTATCTTAGATATATAGGATGAATTTTTATTCTAGAATAATTTTCCTGCATATTTTCCTCGCAAGAGCTATAATATTCCATGGATGGGTCTTGTGTTCTCTCGGTTTGCATGTTCAGTTCAGGTTATTTTTATCCCATGGTTGTCTGATCAATTTATTTGACATAAGAGTTCTAAATGTTACGGAAGTTACAGGTTTAGCAAATGACATGTATGTTCTAATCAGTTAATCGGAACGGTTACATCCTCATTTTTCATTTTACAGACTGATAAAATGATATGTTCAATGCAAAAGTTTTATATATCAAAAAACATTATAAATTTTTAATAGCTAATACTTAATGAATTGAATAAGGTGCTAATGGTTTTTATCATTTTCCGTGCTAACATAAGGTCGGCCTGTTCAGCCCTCCCGAACGGCAGAATCGATTGGGCTTTTCCTTAGCCGTGAGCTACAAAATGCTACGCTGGTTGATTTGAGCGTTGGCTGTGGGCTCAACGTGTGAAGGTGATTACGTGAAGGCAATTAATTAGCCAAGGTAATTAAGTGATTATGTGGCTATAAACATGGTTTTGGGCTGCTGCAGGTGGCTAGTTACACGTTGCATTCCACCTTGCCACGTATGACGGTACAATTATATATATTGCAGTTTCTCCGGCCAACCAGCAAGCCACCACCTCTAGCATTATTGCACGTACGTACTAGATAACAAGCACATGACGACCAAGACTTGAGTCCACCCGTGTGACGAAGCGGACTATCACATATATCACATACGTACAGACAACGCGAGCAACCATCACATAGAGACATATGGATAATTAGAGCTTACTGAGAGAG
Organism: Oryza officinalis; assembly: GCA_008326285.1. Taxonomy (NCBI): domain Eukaryota; kingdom Viridiplantae; phylum Streptophyta; class Magnoliopsida; order Poales; family Poaceae; genus Oryza; species Oryza officinalis. Next base: position 3,014,406 of record BDMV01000008.1, read on the forward strand.
AACTGTTTGGCCCACGCTGATAGAGAATTCGTAGAAAAAATATAAGTTAACGAGCATGAACCTTATCTTTCAACAGCCGCGTGAGCTTTCTTTTTGTTTAGAACCGAAAGAGAAGTTTTTGGTACTGAGGTGCCTACAGACCCTAGACAAAAAGATATTTTCTTACAAGACTTATTGACTCTCATTTTCATCGGACACCCATCCTTAGGTCTTAGCTATATGTGATAGTACGAACATACCGCGCAACACAAGCTTTGTGTGGTACTGGCCATCTTAGCAGTAGCCAACTTTTTAGCTTATTCGATTTGATCCTAAACAAAATGAACAAAATGTATGTATACATTGTAATACTTCCTATGTTTTTTTTACGTTGGTTAGTTCTAACATCATGTCATATAAAAAAAGATAGAGGGGTACTATATTTGCTTTTAAATGTACGACACTGTTAACATTTAAACCTAACATTTGACCATTAGTTTTATTAAAAAAAATGCTTTGAGAATGATTTATATTTTTCAAATTTACACTAAGTTTGGTCAAGTTGGCAGGAAACCCCCATGGAAAACCCCAAATTGCCCTCAAACCATAGCCCTTATTAAACTTTCTGCCACTGGATATGGAATCGACGGCACCAGAAGTTGCCACGTCGGCGCCCACACCCGATCACGGCAACATTGATCCGACACACTACCACCTCCCCACATCGCGCGAGCCAATCAGTGCTTGCCACGTCTCCCTAAAGCACGCGCGGTCCACTGCACGTCTGCCATGTACGTCGTTCGTTCATTCGCTCAGCCTCCGTGTGCGATGCACGCGCTCCCCTGCAGCCGAATCCGACATCGTCTCCCGTTGGACCTACCTGCCAGCGACCCGAGTGACAGAAGACTCTCACATCATTCCCATGCGAGCCAATCCCCGTCCAGCTCGTTGGTCCCGTGATCCGACGTGCTCCCACCAGTGTGTTGGCGCAGAATTTAGACCCGCCTTGCAACCAAACGGGTTCTACGTTTCCACGACGGCCTGGGAGATCTGCTTAACTCCAGTGCAGGTCCAAATTGGCTTGCCTAGTCGTGTGCAGAGCGTGCCAGTTGATTTGATCTGCAATCAACAAGAGACAAATAAACCGTATTAGAAAACAATGGTCGATCGGCCGGTAGGCCGATGTCACATTATCGTAGCCCAGCCGATAAGGCAAAGCTGAATTGGCTTACTCAAAATAATAAGTAAATTGAAACAGATCTAATCTCATCAGCCCATGTTAACATGTCTATGGCAAACTACTGGAATCGGCCGATGAGAATTTCATGAAAATAAACACACTAGCTATTACCCTAGTGCAACCTTATACAAGCCAATCGGCCAATATAAATACACCAATCACAGAGATATCTTGAGGACACCCTGCGACCAATATATTTATATTCATCGATCCACATGTATAAGTGGCAAACACATGCAAAAACATAAGTAACCACATGCATTAGGTAAGACCGGCTGAAACCCCGGCGCTATCCTTAATTACAACCGAAAACAGGCTTCGTATTAGATCTCGAAACAGGACTAAGGTCGATAGCAACTCAAAGTGTGAATCGAGACTTAACACAAAGAAAATCAAGCCGTCGATTGCTTTTGGGGATGGTAAATGCCTTAGATAATCTAAACGAGTAAACCAATTCAACCGTCGTCGGCAATAAACCCTAAAACGAGTTAACCGCTGATGAAGTGGAATTAGGAAACCACATCGAGATTAGCTAAAACACGATAAACGACGATCACATCATCAGGGCTTAACGTGCCTAAAGTGACACGCTAGCCCCGACGATGTAAATCGTCGGGTACAAGTTCTTACCTTGCTCTAGGGAAGCAAGAACTCATCAGGAGTCAACCTCTTGCGAGGGTTGGCGATGCGCCGAAAGTAGATTAACTTGATTGTGTGATTGATTCAGAGAGAGTTTCTATGTACAAACTATCGGAATATTTATACCCGAGGTTACAATAGAACCCTTGTAGGGCACGATCTTATCTACAACTAACAAACAAGTCCTTGCGGCAGACTTAAGCCACAGATTAGATCTAAACTACTTAATTTACAAGATATAATTGCCTAAAACCGAGCTTTATCTCTATTTGGCAACTCCCTTAAAGCTTATCTCGAGCCCAGACCAAGCCCACATTGACACTGTCAACTCACAACCCGTATCGGCCCACGTTAACACCGAATCCGTATCGGCCGATACGCTCTTTACGACAACACCTTTCCCAGTCCGATACGGCTACCGGGTCCGATACGAAACCTGGTCCAACTCCAACTCAATCCTTCCTCTCTGCCTTCCTCTCTGCTTCGGCTTCCTCTTTTCTTTCCAAATCAGTTACCAAATTTTGCCGTTAACACATGCCCCCTAATTCCGCTTCATTATATAATGTGGCGGAATTAGCTCCAAGAAACCCATCAACTTCCTTGCTAGGGCTTGCCTGAAAACCGCGCAGATCCAGATTTGCGTTTCTCCACCGCCGATTCAACAAACTCTTCGTGTTCTTCAACTCCAGCGACCCCTCGACGTCCCGTCAACATCAACCCCCTTCACATCAACCTCTTCAGCAACAACAATGGCCTCCGCTCCGTTTTACGCCTCCGAGATCCCTGCGGTGAGTCAATCCCTTCTAAATCCGCATTATCGCTTTTTCCGCCGATTTCTCCAAGTTAGGGTTTTTACTCTTGCCCCCCGGGTCTTATTATTCCATCGCTGTTCTGGTGACATAGGTCTTCAAAAACCAAATCCTGATCCCGACCAACGACAAATCCCATTGCTTTCTGCTATGCCCCATGGGCGACTGCGACCCAACTTGGTTAATCAACGCTGAAACAGAGAGAATCCCTTTTAGGCAGGCCAAGCCCAACGTGTCTTCATGGAAACATACCTTCAGGTCCTGGCCATCGAAGCTCAACGGATACAGAACCTGACATAAAAGGATTGCTGCTGCCAAACATGTCCACTGGGACGAAATTGGGATCGGCCAATGCATCGCTTTGTCCCTGGCCGATACCAAAAAGAACGAGCCACTAATGTCGGCCACCAGCTACTTTTGGTCTAGTACCTTAAACGCCTTTGTGTTCAAACAAGGTCCGATGACCCCCACTCTGATCGATGTCAAGATACTGTCAGGGTTGGACATTGACTCCGAGATCAACCCCTTCAGCCTCCTGATACATAGCAGTCACAAGTTGAAGACCAAGAAGATTGGAGGCTGGTCCGGGTACATCTCTGAACACATGAAACAGGGATCGGTCTCAGAACGAGAACATATAGCCTTCCTGACATTGTGGTTGGAGAGATTTGTCTTTTGTGGATCGACCTGTGGCACCACTACAAATTGTCAACACTTGGCTCAGGCTTTGGTCGACAAGAAACAAATCCCCTTGGGCCGATACCTCTTGGGAGCTGTCTATCGGCTACTCCATGTTTCCACACAAGACTTGATGCTAAAACAGACTGTGGCTCATGGAGGACCATGGTGGTTTGTTCAGCTCTGACTCACCATTCACACCAACACCATGGTTAATCGGCCTCCCCTATCGGACTCCTGCTTCCCCTCCAAGTACGCTGACCACGAAGATCCCAGGACCAGACGGTGCATGTCCTATGGGGAAGCAGCCTCCGTTTATCCAAGCGCAGACCAATCGGCCGAGGACATGTCTTCATGGTTCATCCGATTCTTCACCGGCCCTCCATCAGTCAGGATGGACATGTTCGTCTACACATCGGACCGAGATTTCGAACTCCCCGACGATCTCCAGTTAAGTTTGGTAAATGATGATTCAGAGTCAAGGGAATTATTCATGATCGGCCTCACTCCATGCCTGCTCCCAGTAGGCATATTTCAGGGAAGAAGCACCAGCCTATCTTATGAGTTTTACAACCCAATGGTAGCTGCTCGACAGTGAGGGCTTGGGCAACTCCCTGTCAGCTTGTATCTTCATAGACTCCTAGAGAGCAGAGGCACGATTCCATCGGCGCTGGTCATGAGCAAGGCGTTTGAAATTGAGCTCCCAAATCTCGGCGATTGCAACCGGTTGCATCTGAGCGCCTTTGTCCACATCAGCTTCCAGACATGGTGGCAAGAGTGGACTTCTCATATTTTCCACCAATCGGCCAGATTCTATGTGACGGACCTTATCAAAAACATCAGCCCTCAGGTCCCCGATGGTCTGATTCCGTCTATGAGCAATAGCGGGCAAGAAATCTTCTATCATCAAGCTTTAGCCCCATCAGGATCAACCATCATGGAATCGATCATCGGCCAAACTGCCCCAAAGCTGGCGTCACTTCTCCAAGGTCCGATGCCCAAAGAAAACCCTAAGAGGAAAGCGCCAGCCAAAAGCAAATCACAGAAAGCCAGCAAGAAAGCCAGATCCGATGACCAGGCCGATGCCGAAGAGCTAGACCCCTCCTTGGAAGAATTCCTTGATGAACAAGTGATGGAGGAGGAAGTTGACGTGGCAGCCGCCGATGCACATGAAGAAGAAAACCCGTCGGCCGAAACCACCAAGGAGCCATCGGCCGAAGCTACCGAGATCCCGCCAGCCGATGACCAAGGCGACGCCCCTCAACCAAAAAGGACCAGACATGCAGTCCGCAAGGTCGATACAATCCCTTCTTTGTGTTTACATAATCCCCTTGTACTGTCATACTTTAACTTCATATCCTTTTCAGGCTGCGGTGTTGTCTGTGTTGAAGGAGAGAACTCGATTGGCCCCTTTACCAAGAACCAATAAAGCCACTCTACAATGGCACGAACGAGCCAAGGCCCGATTGAGGACTCCTTCTCCTTCTCCACCACCCTCTCCGACTGTCTCGGTAAGAGTTGATTTTTGCATTATCTTGCTATTTACATAACCCTATTTACCAATTTCCTGCTTTTTCAGCCTAGGGCTCCATCACCTTCACTACATCAGCCAACCCCCTCGCCTACTGCGTCGACACAGCAAAGGGAGGCCGATGCAAGCACCACCGATGCTCCAATACAGGTAACTAGGATTACTCTGATCCCCTTTCTGCCGGTTCCTGATTAACAAGGCTGACCTTAACCCATGTTGATATTTGCAGAACCTAGCCGATATGTTCTCCTTTAATATCAGCCAGTTTCTTGACGACGAGGACAAGGAGCTACCCAGCACAGCCAGGGCACCAATCTCTGATGATTTGAAGAACCGGCTGACCGACATCGCCAATCGGCTGGAGTCCTCGTTGGAGTACTTAGTGGAAGATTGCACCCCCATCAGGGTCAGGATACAAGAAATTCAAGACGAACTGCCCGAAGACCTGATGGAGGTCCTAACACCGGCCATCTTCTTGGATCAATACCGATTCAAGCTCAACAAGGCAAAAGAAAGACTCGCAGAGCGACGAGAGCGTGAGCAACTGGAATCGGCCCTGTCCGCTAGCAAGGCTCAAGTTAATGCCGATAAGACCAAGTTGGACGAGCTAGCGGTTGAGCCGATTGTCTTGAAGCACAGACTTGAAGAACTCCGTCGTCTGGAGGCAGAGCTAGAATCGAAGCTGGAAGCCACGCGTCAAGAAATCCAAGAAGTCGAAGCCGGGATAGCTGCCTCGCCTAAGGCCATAGAAGACCAGACGGCAAAGCTCAAGGCATCGGCCAAGTACCTTGCGACCCTGAGCAAATCGCTGAAGCCGATCCCAGGGTCGGCGGCCGATGACGCCCAGGCTATAGAAGACATCGAGCAGATCCGCCGTAAAGCCGTTGCAGCTATTGCAGACTGCATAGGGTGATGTAGCATATTTTATTTTTACACTATGTAAATACAAACCTTATCGGCCAAGCAACCAAATTCGATCTGAAAATTCCAACTTGAAATCCATCATGCAAACAGATATTCCTTTACTATAAATAATCTCGTCGGGCAGAAAGCCGAATTCGATCTCGAACTGAAAAAATCCAACGTAAAAATTCCTTGAAAAATCCCTTGAAAAACTCCTTGCTTGTATATATATATGCCCCCCAAATTTTAGAAGATGAGGGCTCATGTTGTAAAAGTTGAACTAAGGACGATAGTGTATATCGGTCATCTAAAGACGATGCATAACACATCGGCTGTAATCATAAATCGGCTGGAGGACCGATCATGAGTCAATCCATAGGCTTGGATAATATTTCTTTAAGTACTTGCCGTTGAGGGCTCTACCATAAACTTGTCCGTCTAATCCCTTGAGAAAATAAGCATTATGTGGAGCACAACGATGAATCTGAAAAGGACCTTCCCAATTAGGTGACCACTTGCCGAATTTGTTATCACGAGAACCAATCGGCATTATTAACTTCCAAACAAGATCCCCTTCCTCAAACGACTTGGCAACAACTTTTTTATTATAATGACGAGCAACTCGATCTTTATCACGCTTTATTTTCTCCAATGCCCGCAGTCGTACGTGTGCCAAATCATCCAGCTCATCGACCATAAGGTTATGATACTCATCGGCTGTCAAGTCGTCTTGCAAGGCAATTCTCCTTGAGCCGATGTTGGTTTTCCATGGCAGCACAGCTTCATGCCCATAAACCAGCTGATAAGGTGGCACCTGAATTGCACCATGACAAGCCATCCGATATGCCCAAAGGGAATCGGCTAGCGTGGTATGCCACCATTTCGGCTGTTCGTCGATTTTCCTCTTGATCAACTTGATTAAAGTCTTGTTGGAAGCTTCTGCCTGCCCATTAGCTTGCGCGTAATATGGGGAAGAATTTAATAATTTAATACCCATGCTTTCAGCAAACTGCACAAACTCATCGGATACGAAGATTGATCCTTGATCTGTAGTCAACGTCTGTGGAAGTCCAAACCGATATATTATATGCTCTTTGACAAACTGAATTGCGTCCTTGGAATCAACCTTCTTGAGGGGAACGGCCTCAACCCATTTCGTGAAGTAATCTGTAGCCACCAATATATACTTGTGTCCCTTGCTGGACGGCGGGTTTATCTGGCCGATCATATTTATGCCCCATCCACGAAACGGCCACGGCTTTATGATTGGATGCATAGCCGATGCTGGCGCTCTTTGAATTGCTCCAAATTTCTGACAATCTTGACATCCCTTATAGTACTTGAAACAATCCTCTAGCATCGTTGGCCAAAAATACCCAACGCGTTTTAATAGCCATCTCATTTTATGGGCCGATTGATTTGTTCCACAAATCCCTTCATGAACCTCGCTCATGACAACTTTGGCTTCTTCAATACTTAAGCATTTGAGCAATACACCATCAATCGTCCGATAATACAGGTCGTCATCCAGTAAGACATAACGTAAAGCTTTATACTTCATTTTTCGTGACGCCGATTGAGAAGGATTTCTCAAATACTCAATGATATCGAACCTCCAATCATCGGCATCCACGGTGGCAATCTGAATCTGAACATCTTTAGTCATCGGCCTGTATCCCGATGCCCCCTGAGCTAAATCATTGGCCTCGAAGTTCTGTTTCCTGGGTATATGCCTCATCGTCACAATCTTGAAAGCTTGTAGCAACACCATGCATTTCTCATTGTAAACTCTGAGAATATCATTCTTGCACTCATAATCTCCAGAAAGTTGATTAATGACCAACTGTGAGTCACCAATGATTTCTATGGAATTGGCCTCGACCTCTTGTAATAACTGCAAGCCTTTGAGAACAGCTTCATACTCGGCTTGATTATTTGTATAATAAGGCTTGATAGTAAAAGCAAACTCGAAGCTTGCCCCCCGAGGGGATATGATGACTAGGCCGATACCGCATCCATGTCTGCAAACAGACCCATCGAAATATAACGTCCATGGCACAATATCTGAATATGCAATTGAGTCATCTCTGTGCTGAACAATAAAATCGGCCAGGGCTTGTCCCTTGATCGCTTTAGCCGATTCATACCGTAAATCGAACTCTGTCAAGGCAAAAATCCACTTCCCAATTCTTCCTTTTAATACGGGGGCCGATAGCATGTATTTCATAACATCGGGCTTACTTACCACAATGCACTCATTGGAAAGTAAATAATGCCTCAACTTAGTACATGAAAAATATAAGCACAAACAGAGTTTTTCTACCGGCGTGTACCTTGTCTCGGCATCCAGCAACCTCCTGCTGAGATAGAAAATAACTCGCTCTTTGCTGTCAATATCCTGAACTAAGACTGAACCGATAGACTTCTCATCGGCCGATAGGTACAGCCCGAATGGAACTCCCTTCTGTGGAGGAATTAAAACTGGTGGGGAGCTCAAATATTCCTTGATGTCGTCCAGCGCCTTCTGCTGCTTATCACCCCATATGAACTCTTCATCGTCCTTTATCTTCAGTAACGGAGTGAACGGCCCTATTCTTCCTGACAGGTTTGATATAAAGCACCGAACGAAATTGATCTTGCCGAGCAGAGATTGTAACTTGGTCTTGGTCGTCGGAGGCTTGATTTCCTTTATAGCATCGATGTTTTTCTGTGTGATCTCAATTCCTCTTTCGTGGACCAAGAAACCCAAAAACTGACCGGTCGATACGCCGAAGGCACACTTGTTAGGGTTCATTTTTAAGCCATACTTTCTCGCTCTTTCAAGTACCTTGCGTAAATCGGCCAAGTGCATATCATATTCTCTTGACTTCACGACGACATCATCAATGTAAACTTCAATCAAAGAGCCGATAAGATCATGAAAAATATAATTCATAGCCCTTTGATACGTAGCCCCAGCATTCTTCAAACCAAATGTCATGACAATCCATTCGTACAGGCCGATTGCCCCCGGGCACCGGAAAGCTGTCTTGTGGACATCTTCTTCGGCCATAAAAATCTGGTTGTAGCCTACGTTCCCATCCATGAAGCTGATAACTTTGTGCCCAGACGCGGCGTCGACAAGCAAATCGGCCAACGGCATAGGATACTCATCTTTTGGTGTTGCCTTGTTCAAGTCTCTGAAGTCGATACATACCCTAAGCTTGCCGTTTTTCTTCATTACTGGAACTATATTGGAAACCCATTCCGCGTATCGGCAAGGTCTGATGAAGTTGGCATCATAAAGTCGTGTGATCTCTGCCTTGATAGCTTCGTGCATATCGGCCTAAATCTCCCAGGAGCTTATTTAAATGGCCAATAGCCTGGTTTGATTGGTAGCCGATGTTCTACAATCGATCGGCTTAATCCTGGCATCTCATGATATTCCCATGCAAAACAATCCACGAATTCTTTCAACAGATTTATAAGATTACTCTTTTATTCCTTTGGCAGGTTAGCACTTACATACGTCGGCCTAGGCCTATCACATATTCCTATGTCAACCTCTTCGAGTTCATCGGCCGACGTAAAACCCTGTCCCAACTTGCCATCGAGCTCGTCCACCGCATCATCTGTGTAGGGACTAGCTTGTTTGTCTTCAACGGCGGACGGCGCATCTTTGTTAAAGTAACTGCTTGTCTTGATCTTCAATCGTCTCGATGTCGCAGTCAGTTACCTTGAGGAAATCGGCGTCCCAAACTCGCCCAGACAAGCAGTCGATTCCTTCCATCTCCCATACTTCGAGATCGGCATTGGCCACGTGTAGTGACCGATCGGCCTGCACGATCTCAACCTGGTCCCCTTGCCATTGCATGAGGCATTGTTGCATTGTTGAAGGGACGCAACAGTTTGCGTGGATCCAATCCCGTCCCAACAACAAGCTATAGGAACCCTTTCCGTCGAAGACGAAGAAGGTGGTGGGTACTGTCTTGCTGCCCACGGTGAGTTCCACGTTTAGGACCCCCTTCGCCTCGGACGTGTTGCCACCGAAGTCTTTTAACACCATATTTGTCTTGATAAGGTCTTCAGGTACTTTTCCAAGCTTCCTGAAGGTTGTGTATGGCATCAAATTGATCGCCGCGCCGCCATCGACCAGCATCTTCATCATCGGCCGTCCGTTGATGAATCCCTTGATGTATAACGGCCGCAAGTGCCTGTAGCTGTCGTCAACTGGCTTGTCGAATATGGCTTGATCGGGTGACAACTGTAGTCTGGCCGTAGATTGTTCGTCGTCGGCCATCGCTTCATCGGCCGCCTGCACGCTGTATTTTGCCGGCAGTATAAAAACCATGTTAACAGGCGCCGATGCCACTCTTTTACCTTTTGAAGCCACAGAAGCCCGAGCTGTATCGGAGGTGCCTTCATCGGCCGTGACCACCATGGATTTTATCCTCCATTCTTTTTTAGTCTTGGCTGGCCGATGGGTTATTGTCGCCAGCTGCTCCTGGATCTGCTCCTTCCTCCTTAGCCTCTGAACCCGCCGTTTTTGTGTCTTGGTGAATACATCGCTTGGGCACCATTGGGAGTTCTGGACCTGCTTCTCGTCTTCAATACGTTGCTCTTGGCGCATCGGCCCTAGCCTTTCATGCACAGATTTCCTTTGCTTGGCTGGCCGATGCGCTTGCTTGCTTGAGCTGCCCTGATAATAATCGTCTGCCCCATTGCACGCAGGGCACTCCTGGATGGATGGCAGCCTCATCCTCTCATTCCAGCAAAAGCGGAAAAACTCGCATTCCCAATATGGGTCGTAAGAGTTATCTTGATCGGCGTAGTCTTGAGCTTGATCTTCATACCTCCGCTGGTACTTTTTGATCAGGCCGTCAGAGGTCTGATAAGGTCGCTTGCCGGTCCGATGGCCACCGCCGTCGGCCCTGTCCACCCGCACCATGTTGACTGGGAACGGGTGTCCTTCTATCTTCATCGGCTTCTTGGCATCATCGATCTTAATTCTGCCTTGTTCGATAGCCGATTAAATCTGTTGTCTGAAGATCTTGCATTCGTTGGTATGGTGAGAGTAAGAATTATGCCACTTGCAATATCTTCTCTTCTTGATTTCTTCGGTCGATGGCAATACGTGACCTACTGGCAGTTGAATTTGCTTTTCTTGCAACAATAGATCAAATATTTTATCGGCCTTGTTGATGTCGAAGTCAAACTTGTCTTCTTTGTCGCCCTTCTTCCCCACTAGCAAGTTATAGGTTTCCTCATTCGGGCCCACTCGGCTAGGTCGACATCAACATCTTCATCGTCGTCGTCGTCAGAGGCATACTGATAGACTGTATTGATCTTTTTTGCAAATTTCTTAGCCTCCTGGAATCGTTGTTCGTGGGCCGATACCCATTGTGCTAGCTGAGCTAGGCTTTCAAATTCCTGCGAGGAGAACCTCTCGCGTATCGGCCCTAGCAATCGTTGGAACGCCAAATCGGCGAGCTGTGAATCGGTCAGGCTAAGGCTGTAGCATCTGTTCCTTATGTCCCTGAATCGTTGAATATACTCCGGGACCGATTTGTCGACTCGTTGTCTAATGGCGGTGAGATCAGACAGCTTCAACTCTTGTACACCATTGTAGAAATATCTGTGAAACTGTTTCTCAAGATCTATCCATCCTCTGATGGAATTGCAGGGTAGAGATGAAAACCACGTGAATGCAGACCCTGACAAGGACAGAGGGAAAAACCTCACCCTCAAAGCCTCGATAGCCGATACCTCCCCGCACTGTGCTAGGAATCGGCTTTCATGCTCGTATGTCGAGACATTGTCCTGCCCCGAAAATTTGGAGAAGTCCGGGATCTTGTATCGGCCTGGCAATGGCACTCTGTCAAATTCCTCAGGATACGAGTGCCGATACACTGTAGAGTTCTCCTTGGGCTTCAAGCCGAACTGATCTCGCATCACTTCGGCTATCATATCGGCCCAGTATCCTGCGGGCCGATATGGGAGGTCTTGCTGATATGATTGCTGCAAGCCCTCTGCTTGATACTGCCTAGGGGAGTATGGCTGGTAGTGGTGATCCAGGTTCTGTGCGCCATATTGCCTTGCGGTGTGCTGCTGGTAGCCCTGTGACGTATTGTAAACCGCCTGTGGTGGAGGATTGTTGAAAACCGGGGCTTGTGGCTGTCCGGGCGATGGCTGGTTGATAGGAACTTGCTGCATCGGCTCGATCACTGGTTGCTTCCCCTTGGTCCATTGTGCATACTACTCCTCCGTGATATGCTGAGGGCTCCCCCCTGTTTGCCTAGTGAGGACCAGTGGCAGTGTAGTTGTTGGCTGCGCCGATGGGGGTGGCATCGGCGCTGTCGGCTGAGCCGTGCTCAGGTCGTTCCTCAGGGTCCGATAGGCAGGGAACTTATTTTCTGGTAAGAAAATCGGCCCCTGAGGCTTGTACTGGTGAATCAACCCATCTAGGATCGATTTGACCGTATTGGTCAATGTGTTCACTAGAATCCCCGATTGATTGACTAGCGCAGAATGAACTGCGGAGTCAATCCTGTCTTGCAACGTCGGCGCTGCAGTATCCTCAGTCTTGACGGTGTGGTCGTGTGCCGCCGCCGACGTGCCAGCTCCATCTCCAGGACTCGGCATAACTACCTTGGACTTTTGGATCAAGGTGCCTTGCCGAGTCCTAGAATATGTTTGCAGGTACATATTCTGGAACTGCTCGACCAGCTTTTCCATCTCAGCCTTCTGCTCTGCGTTGAGCTGGTCGGCGGTTACCGGGACGACGTTCTCCTCAGAGATCTCGGCCTGCTTCGACATCTTGAGGTGATCTTGTTGTTGCTGCAGAGCTCTCGTTCTTTGGTCCCACTGGGTGTGCCAAAATCGTGTTGCCGCAGAATTTAGACCCGCCTTGCAACCAAACGGGTTCTACGTTTCCACGGCGGCCTGGGAGATCTGCTTAACTCCAGTGCAGGTCCAAATTGGCTTGCCTAGTCGTGTGCAGAGCGTGCCAGTTGATTTGATCTGCAATCAACAAGAGACAAGTAAACCGTATTAGAAAACAATGGTCGATCGGCCAGTAGGCCGATGTCACATTGTCGTAGCCCAGCCGATAAGGCAAAGCTGTATCGGCTTACTCAAAATAATAAGTAAATTGAAACAGATCTAATCTCATCGGCCCATGTTAACATGTCTATGGCAAACTACTGGAATCGGCCGATGAGAATTTCATGAAAATAAACACACTAGCTATTACCCTAGTGCAAACTTATACAAGTCAATCGGCCAATATAAATACACCAATCACAGAGATATCTTGAGGACACCCTGCGACCAATATATTTATATTCGTCGATCCACATGTATAAGTGGCAAACACATACAAAAACATAAGTAACCACATGCATTAGGTAAGACCGGCTGAAACCCCGGCGCTATCCTTAATTACAACCGAAAACAGGCTTCGTATTAGATCTCGAAACAGGACTAAGGTCGATAGCAACTCAAAGTGTGAATCGAGACTTAACACAAAGAAAATCAAGCCGTCGATTACTTTTGGGGATGGTAAATGCCTTAGATAATCTAAACGAGTAAACCAATTCAACCGTCGTCGGCAATAAACCCTAAAACGAGTTAACCGCTGATGAAGTGGAATTAGCAAACCACATCGAGATTAGTTAAAACACGATAAACGACGATCACATCATCAGGGCTTAACGTGCCTAAAGCGACACGCTAGCCCCGATGATGTAAATCGTCGGGTACGAGTTCTTACCTTGCTCTAGGGAAGCAAGAACTCGTCAAGAGTCAACCTCTTGCGAGGGTTGGCGATGCGCCGAAAGTAGATTAACTTGATTGTGTGATTGATTCAGAGAGAGTTTCTATGTACAAACTATCGGGATATTTATACCCGAGGTTACAACAGAACCCTTGTAGGGCACGATCTTATCTACAACTAACAAACAAGTCCTTGCGGTAGACTTAAGCCACAAATTAGATCTAAACTACTTAATTTACAAGATACAATTGCCTAAAACCGAGCTTTATCTCTATTTGGCAACTCCCTTAAAGCTTATCTCGAGCCCAGACCAAGCCCACGTTGACACTATCAACTCACAACCCGTATCGGCCCACGTTAACACCGAATCCGTATCGGCCGATACGCTCTTTACAGCAACACCTTTCCCAGTCCGATACGGCTACCGGGTCTGATACGAAACCTGGTCCGACTCCAACTCAATCCTTCCTCTCTGCTTCGGCTTCCTCTTTCCTTTCCAAATCAGTTACCAAATTTCGCCGTTAACGCAGTGCCAACCAAATGCAGTCATGTCTTCGTCTTTGAGCAGCCGCCTGAGATATCTCCTTGTTTAGAACTAAAAGAGAAGTTTTCGATACTGAGGTGCCTATAGACCCTAGACAAAAAAAAAGCCAATTTCTTAAGAGACTCGTTGACTCTCATTGTCATCAGACACCCATCCTTAGACCTTAGCTATATGTGAGAGCACGAACAAGATGCGCAACATAAGCTTTGTATGGTACTGCCATTTTAGTAACCACCAACTCTATACCTTATCTGATTTGATCCTGAACAAAACGTATGTATACAGTGTAATACTCCCTATGTTTTTTTACGTTGATTAGTTCGTTGTTAACTAACCAACGTCACGTCATATAAAAAAAAGATGGAGGAAGTGCTATCTTTGCTTTTAAATATATGGCACTATTAACATTTGAAAATGGCATTTGACCATTAGGCTTATAAAAAAAACTTTGAGAATGACTTATATTTTTCAAATTTACACTAAGTTTGGTCAAGTTTGTAGGGAACCCCCATGGGAAAACCCCAAATTGCCCTCACACTGTAGCCCTTATTAAACTTTCTACCATTCGATCACCAGAAGCAGCTGCCACCACGGCGCCCACACCCGATGACGATAACCTTGATCCGATGCACTACCACCTCTCCACATCGTGCGAGCCAATCAGTGCTTGCCACATCTCCCTGAAGCACGCGTCATCCACTACACGTCTGTCACGTACGTCGTCCACGCATTCGCTCAGCCTTCATGTGCGATGCATGTGCTCCTGCGCAGCCGAATCCGATGCCGTCTCCTGCTGGACCTACCTGCGAGCGAGCCAAGCGACAGAAGACTACCGCGTCTCTCGCGTCAATCCGGTGCGAGCCAATCCCCATCCAGCTCGTTGGTCCCGTGATCCGACGCGCTCCCACCAGTGCCAACCGAACACAGTCATGTCTTTATCTTTGAGCAACCGCCTGAGATTTCTCTTTGTTTAGAATTGAAAGGGAACTTTTCGGTACTGAGGTGCCTATAGACCCTAGACAAGAAAGCTATTTTCTTAAGAGACTCATTGACTCTCATTGTCATCGGATGCTTATCCTTAGGCCTTAGTTATATGTGAGAGTTTGAACAAGATGTGCGCCACATAAGCTTTGTGTGGTACTCGCCATTTTAGCAACAGCCAACTCTTTACCTTATCCGATTTGATCCCGAACAAAACTTATGTATACAGAGTGATACTCCCTATGTTTTTTTACGTTGGTTAGTTCGTTTTTAACTAACCAACATCAAATAAAAAGAAATTGAGGGAGTACCATCTTTGCTTTAAAATATATGGCAGTGTTAACATTTAGAAGTGGCATTTGACCATAAGGCTTATTAAAAATACTATGCAAGTGTATATATCATTTATTTTATTATGACTATTTTTATCACTAAAAGTACTTTGACAATGACTTATAATTTTCATATTTACACCAATTTTTTTAAATAAGAAGAATGACCAAACTACATGCTGTCATATATTTATAAATGAAGTAATTATCAGCTGAAACGTTGAAACATAGGCATAAAACATGGTCTTTGAAACATTGTTACATCTATAAACAGTGGCAGAGTAGAGGGGCGGAAGGCGGTCTGGCCTCCCCCAATGAGATTAATATTTGAAGGACCGGTACTGCGCTATAAGGCGGTGAATATGGAGTTGTAAAGTTTTGCCCCAGAATACTACTTCAAAACATTCCCTCAAACATTTTCATTAGATTGTAGCTATTTGATAAGCTAGTGTTAGAAAACTATAGGAGATCGCCTAGGGTTTTGATCGAGAGGATTTCTTTTGTATGTGTGTTTCGGAATCGAGAGGGATAGGGTTAGTAGTACCGACCGCTAGGGGCGTTGGAGGATGAAGAGGCGCTGGCCATTGTCGTTGTCGTCGCGGGCTTGACGAGGCGTGGCGCGGCGGTGATGCTTCCCGTCACTGGCTGCGCCCCCTCGATCGGATTAGGGTTAGGGTTTGTGGGTGGAGATGGCGGCGGCAGCGAACCTCGTGTCGTGTGCCGCCCCGGCCTCCACCCCTGTTTTTATGGCGCAAGGTGACGGGGGCCCGCCAGCCAATGGGCTGGGCGCCCCCGATCAGGGCGCGGGGTCAAGGCCCGTTTGGCCGTTGGGCCCGACGGTGGGAGATCTATCTCACATTCTCCCCCTTGATCTCACTATTTCTTTTAGCTTTTTCTATTCCATCATAGATTTGTAAATAGAGCATGTTTTATCGTCACGGTTAATCACCGATGGATTTAACAGCCACTATACACATCTCCATTCAGAAACAGATACCTTAACTTTTGGGCCCTATAGTCCAGGATTCATAAGGCTTCCCTTAAACCCATGCCGGCTACATGTTCCTTGAACACGTTGGGTGGTATACCTTTCGTGAGAGGATCCGCGAGCATTCTTTCTGTTCTAATGTGCTCGAGACTGATTGTTTGATCCCGGACTTTGTCCTTCACAACATAGTACTTTATGTCAATGTGTTTGGCAGCACCACTTGACTGATTGTTGTGAGCGTACATTACTGCGGGTTCGTTATCACAGTATAACTTTAGTGGTTTCTCAATACTGTCAACCACCTTTAAACCGGGTATGAACTTCTTTAGCCAGTTCACCTGCCCCGTGGCCTCATAGCATGCTATAAACTCGGCATACATCGTAGACCCTGCAGTGATAGTCTGTTTTGAGCTTTTCCATGAAATAGCTCCTCCTGCAAGGGTGAACACGTATCCCGATGTTGACTTTGTATTATCTTTTGCAAAATCAGAATCAGAATACCCCACTATCTGGAGTGATTCTGATCTTCTGTAAGACAGCATGAGGCCTTTTGTACCTTGTAAATAACGCAAAACTTTCTTTACTAATTTCCAGTGCTCTGGGCCTGGATTACTCTGAAATCTGCCAAGTAACCCGGTGACAAATGCCAAGTCAGGGCGTGTGCACACTTGCGCATACTGTAGGCTTCCCACAACTGACGCATACGGCTTTGTTTTTATTTCGTTGAGCTCGTACTGATTTCTGGGACATTGCCATGTCCCATACTTTTCTCCTTTGACTATAGGAGCAGGTGTAGCACTGCATCTGTACATGTTGAATTTTTTCAGCACATTTTCTATATATGCCTTTTGAGAAAGTCCCAATGCATACTTCGTTCTATCTCGGTGAATCTCTATGCCCAAAACATATGAAGCCTCACCGAGGTCTTTCATGTCAAAGTTTGAGGACAAGAATTTCTTTGTTTCCTGCAATACACTGACATCACTACTAGCCAGTAGAATGTCATCTACATACAGAATTAGAAAAATGAATCTCCCATTCCTAAACTTTGTATAAATACAGTTGTCCTCAACATTCTCTTGAAACCCAAATTTCTTTATTGTTCCATCAAACTTCAAGTACCACTGTCTCGAAGCTTGCTTTAATCCATAAATGGATCTTTTTAGACGGCATCCCATATTATCATCTTCTTTCACAACAAAACCTTTCGGTTGTGCCATGTATACTTTTTCCTCCAAATCTCCATTTAGAAATGCTATTTTTACATCCATCTGATGTAATTCTAAATCATAATGTGCCACCAGCGCCATTATAATTCTAAAGGAATCTTTACAAGAGACTGGAGAAAATGTCTCATTGTAATCAATCCCTTCTCTTTGCGTGAAACCTTTTGCCACAAGTCGCGCCTTAAACTTTTCTATATTCCCTCTGGAGTCATATTTAGTTTTGTAGACCCATTTACAGCCTACTGTTTTGGCTCCTTTAGGAATTTCTTCTAAATCCCAGACATCGTTTAGTTTCATTGATTTCATTTCATCTTTCATGGCTTCCAACCATTCAGATGAGCGAGCGCTTCTCATGGCCTCTTCATATGAGGTGGGATCATCCTGCATATGCGACTCTTCTATATTATAAACTTCATAGTCATCACGGATAGCCGATCTTCTGACTCTTTTAGACCTTCTAGGGGCCTCCTGTTCTGGCACATTATCTGTTTGAGGCTGTTGCAGCTCCTCCTCTGGTGTGGCAGCGATTTCTGTTGAATCCTGTAGAACAGGTTCTTCACTTTCATTCATTGTTGCCACAGGAGAGGTAACAACAGGTGTTGGTACCGCAACGTCATGCATTGTAGGTTCAACGTCAGCAGGTAGAGAGAAGAAAGGGTCTTGAATTGACGGAGCGGGTACAGACACCCGCCTCTCCTCAAGATCAATCTCTCAAACTACCGAGCTCCCCCTAATTACTTCGTCTTCCAAGAAGACGGCGTGTCTCGTTTCTACAAACTTTGTATAACTGTTTAGACAGTAGAAACGATAACCCTTTGATCTTTCAGGATAGCCAATAAAATGGCAGCTCACTGTTTTGGGATCCAACTTGCCAAGGTTTGGGTTGAATACTTTAGCCTCCGCAGGACTCCCCCACACACGGAGGTGAGCTAGCGAGGGTACTCTTCCTGTCCATAGCTCATACGGTGTTTTGGGCACCGATTTGCTTGGAACTCTGTTGAGGATATGAATGACGGTTTTTAACGCCTCCATCCATAAACCCAATGGTAGGGTGGAATAGCTTATCATGCTACGCACCATATCCATAAGGGTACGGTTGCGCCTTTCAGCTACCCCATTCTGTTGAGGTTCGCCCGGTGTAGAATACTGGGCTACTATACCATTTTCTAGTAAGAACCTTGCAAAAGGTCCGGGGACTTGCCCATAAGGCGTATGCCGACCATAGTACTCCCCCCCCCACGATCAGATCTTACTACTTTAATTTTTATATCATGCTGATTTTCAACTTCAGCTTTGAATATCTTAAATTTATCCAATGCTTCTGATCTTTCTTTAATTGGATAAATATAACCATATCGGGAGTAATCGTCTATGAATGTTATGAACGAGTCATAGCCATCCACACTTTTCACAGGAAATGGACCACAAATATCTGTATGAATGATCTCTAATATTCCTGTGCTTCGCTGTGCACCCTTTTTGATGCTCTTTACAAATTTTCCTTTAATGCATTCTACGCATTGTTCTAAGTCTGAGAACTCCAATGGAGGAAGAATTTCATTCTTAACTAGTCTCTCAATTCTCCCCCTCGAAATATGGCCTAAACGACAGTGCCATAATTTCGATGAGACATCAGGAGTTCGTTTTCTTTTCTTGTTTTCTTTTGTCAACGAGGACACAACATTCACATTCTCAGAAAGAGATAACAAATAAAGCTCATCTTGCAACACAGCAAGACCAATACATGCATTATTATACCATAGTTCGCATTTGCCATTTCCAAAACGGCAATCATATCCATCAAAATCCAATTTGGATACACTTATTAAATTTCTTTGCAAAGAAGGAACATAAAAAACATCTCGAAGTAAAAGTGTGAAGCCATTCGGGAGCTCTAAAGGAAGATCGCCAATAGCTTCAACTTTTTTTTCAACTCCATTTGCAACTTTAATGGATCTTTCGCTTCTTTGCGTAGTCCTCGTCGAACGAAATGCCTTTAAACAATTACATACATGAATAGTTGCTCCAGAATCAACCCACCATGTGGATCTAGAATAACCAACGTAATGAGATTCATTTACAAATGAAATAATGTTCTCACCTTTCTTTGCCATGATCATTTTCAGGAAGTCAGGACAATCTTTCTTGTAATGTCCTGTCTTCTTACAGTGTAGACACTGATCCTTTTCAACAGTAAACTGTTGTTGCTGAGGTAGATGCTGAGGCTGTTTTGCTTTTGAGGAGGGTGTCTTGTAGTTCTTTTTCTTGTTATCTTTAACATAGTTAATTGAGCCACCATTGGCCTCCTTGATTCTTTCCTCCTCTTGCACACAATTAGCGATGAGCTTTTCAAAATTCCATTTCTCTGGACTTATATTGTAGTTGACAACAAAGTTGTCAAAAAGCTTTGGCAATGAGGCCATAACCAGATGGACCAGAAAGTCATCTGTAATGCCCAAATCCATTGGCTTCAACTTGGAAGCCATGTTGCTCATCCTAAGAATGTGATCTCTGACACCACCTCCATGGTACCTCTCTGTCACAAGCTGTTTTATCAGTTGTGTGGCATAAGTCTTTGAAGAACCAGTAAACTGAGACGGCGTCACACTCTGGGATTGAGCCCAATATGGTTGGCTCAATCGTGTTCTTTACCACAGCCAAACATTTCTTGTTGGCTAGGGACCATTTCGTATGCTCAACGTCATACGACATGATGAGGGGAGCATTGTCCCTCTCTCTCTTTTGCCAGTCAGCATCTGACTCGTTTTCACCTTTGCAAGTGCAGCAGGTGCTATAGGACGTGGGGTGGTCAACACCCAGTCCACCTCTCCCAAGATGAAAGCAAGGTCGAGTTTTCTTTTCCATTCTCCATAGTTATCTCCCTTCAGGGTCGGAATATCTTTTATGCAACCCATCAAGGAGTAGCCTCCTGAAATAATCATGTACAGTGAAAACAAAATTAACATTAAAATATTATGTATTAAGTCTACATCACCGTTGGGCAGAAAATAGACATAACACATAGAGCCATAGCTATAACATTGCAATTATCAACGTTGGTCAGAAAATTACAACATCATAACACAGAATTAATGTTCCTAAAATTAAATTCTCCCGTTGGTTCGAAATTTAATTTTAGAAATACTAATTTTATCAATTTCATCTATTTGCAGCGAAAAACTCTATTAAAATTCGCATTAACAGTAGCAAATCTTTCTGTTATTTACTCCCTGTAAAAATTCTCCCGTTGGTTCAAATTTAAACAGAGGTAAAAACATGCAAAAACAATTAAAATTCTATTGAAATTTGCATGAAAATTGACAAAATTTAAAAGGAAAAATTCTTTTCTCTATTTTTTGCCGAGGGGCACAAATTAAACTTAGTTAAATTTGGCCCAAAAACGGCCTATTTAAAATTCGGCCGAGGGACCTAATTCGGACTTTCCCCGGCCCTTTGCCGGTCGGCCCACGGCCTTTTGACGCGCGCGGGCGCCCCTCCCCTCCCCCAGGCCGCAACCTGGGCCTAGGCTGGGAAAGCCGCCCCCGCCGAGCGCCCTCTTGGGCCAAAATTGGCCCGACCATTGCTGGCCGTCCGATCGCTAGGGTTTCGATCGGACGGCCACGCGCCGAGATCGGCCGGTCAAAACCGCCAACCCGACGCCACCGCCCGAAACCCTAGCCCCCATTTCTCTCGCGCGCGTGCGGCCGAGCGAGCGGAGCGGCGTCGCCGCCGCTGCCGGCGGTCTTCGCGCCGCTGCGCCATGGCCGGAGCTCTCGTGCCGCCGGCCCCCCTTTTCTCTTCTCCCCCCACCGTCTCGGAGCGGCGACGGAGATGGCGGCACCGCTGTGGGCCCCCTCGCCGGCACGCGCGTGCACCCGCGGGTGCGCGCACGGCCGTCGAGTGGCTCCTCGGCGGTGCCCTTTGCCCTTCCTCTTTCGCCGTGCGACGGCCAGCGATAAGGTAGGGTTTTGGATTTCTTTTCGATCCGTTCGGATCGTTTCTTTTCTTTTTGAATTTCTATTTCCGAACTCGATCTAAACGCTAACCTGGCTCTGATACCATTGTTAGAAAACTATAGGAGATCGCCTAGGGTTTTGATCGAGAGGATTTCTTTTGTATGTGTGTTTCGGAATCGAGAGGGATAGGGTTAGTAGTACCGACCGCTAGGGGCGTTGGAGGATGAAGAGGCGCCAGCCATTGTCGTTGTCGTCGCGGGCTTGACGAGGCGTGGCGCGGCGGTGATGCTTCCCATCACTGGCTGCGCCCCCTCGATCGGATTAGGGTTAGGGTTTGTGGGTGGAGATGGCGGCGGCAGTGAACCTCGTGTCCTGTGCTGCCCCGGCCTCCACCCCTGTTTTTATGGCGCAGAGTGACGGGGGCCCGCCAGCCAATGGGCTGGGCGCCCCCGATCAGGGCGCGGGGTCAAGGCCCGTTTGGCCGTTGGGCCCGACGGTGGGAGATCTATCTCACAGCTAGATCTAGAAGAACATTGAGAAGAAAAACAAATCACCTTGCTCTTTCAGAGACTTCAAACCCTCAAGTTTTGTTCAAAGCCAATATGAGGTTGTCTCACGTTTCATCGCAAGACAAGCAAGACCCAAAAGAGTTAGAAATAGAAGAGAAACACACTCCACAGAAGTTTAGAGGGAGATGAGTCAATACACGCGCCTAAATTTAAATTACAAGAATTTAAATTGCAGGAATTTAAATGCAAGAATTTAAATTGTACAAAAATAGATTGTATTTCACTCCTTTCCGATTACAGAAAAACAAAAAACACTCAAAGATACCCTGAAATACAGAATTTGAATTTAAACTCTCTACAAAATGGCTCTAAAGGCTCTCAACTGAACTACTGAAGGACCCTTTCCGAGTCCCTGATTTTCTATTCAATAAGATGCATTTTTCCTTCATAGAATCCATCAACTGAAGGACCCTTTCAGATGCCATTCCATTCCATCTCTTTGAACTGTTTCTTCCTCTGTTTTATATTATAAGTCATTTTAACTTTTTTTTCTAGCTAAATTTCTTTAGATTTAACTAAGTTTATAGAAAAAATTAGCAACATCTACAATACAAAATTAGTTTCATTAAATGTAACATTGAATGTATTTTGATAATATGTTTGTTTTTTTTGTTGAAAATGTTGCTATATTTTTTTATAAACTTGGTTAAACTTAAAAAATTTTGATAAAGAAAGAAGTCAAAAATGACTTATAATATGTAACGGAGGAAGTACTAATTAGCATTTGCATTTACTTCGAATGTCCCTTCCCCGAGCTTTCCACTGCAGGATCCGCCAGCCTTGTCTGTCTTCAACCCTAACCTTGCCGCCTGCGTCGGATTGATCTCCAGGGATAGAAAGCAAGTCGATGGTGTTAGATTGGGCATCAGGGAAACATGGGGCAAGCGGATCCGCCGAGGGCAACAAGCGAGAGTGGCCGATCCGCTGGCGACGACTAGTGTTGCCCGCGCCATCGCTCGCACGTACGCTCGAGAAGAAGAGGCAGAGTGGGAGAGATAGCTGGAGGACTAAAAGGAAAATACATTTAATGGAGGCGGGTGGCTTTTTGCAGAATGTGCGGTGGGAATGAGGAGCTTGATCTGCCACGTACATTTTAGATCCAACAATGAGGGACAAAAGTTGCATTATCGCATCGAATGGTGCTATTGCACCTGATACTTCAGCCAAGTGATTGAAGTTGCACTGAATGCATTTGCTGGGGATTTGTAATTGAGTGTTGAATAGGTATACCTCGATCACATTGATTTTCTTCGATGAAGATTTCCTTTTAACTTTGGAGCAAAATAATCACCCTCTGATACTACCTTAGGAAAAAAAGATAGTACTAGTATATATGACAGTGTACTATTTAATTTAAACATGAAAAGTAATTTAATTGTGAAAAAAGGAAGTTATTGAAGTTTTTGCAGCACTTCCATTACTATTTGCGCTATGCTAATTTTCGCTAATTAGCTTTACATAATAAGTTGACTTATTTTCTGTTCGCTATTTGTGCAGCAAGAACATTCCACAATTACATGACCAGGACATCCTGTGAAGTTAGCAATAATAATATTTGTCGCCATCACAGTACTACGTTATCCACTTTTGGATAGAGTTTGTGTGTATTACTTTCTTCGATTTCTTGCAGTAACTGTGTTCATTTCACTATGATACATAACATAGAAATCCAAAATCATTGCTTGTTAAGCAAATGACATTTTAAACTGATCAATGAATAATACTAAAGAAAAAATATATGCAAAATCATAAAATCACCCAAGTTGAGAGAAAACAGGAGATTTTTTTTATGGACTCATGAAGATTAAGAATATTTTTTTTAAATTTGAGATCCTGGGTATTAAATTATGAGAAACAGGTAAGATTTTGGGAGGATAAATGGTTAGAAAATACTTTTTTTTTTGACAGATATCCATCTCTTTACAATATTTTTTGGCATCGAGGGATGCACTTGAACGCCACCTCTAGCATTATTGCACATCAGCACATACTATATAACAAATACATGACGGGCACCTCGATCTTGGAATGATCCAACGACCAAGACTTGAGTCCACCCGTGTGACGAAGCAGACTATCACATATAGACAACACAAGAAACCATCACATAGAGACATAGATTATTACAGTTCACTGATAGAAAACTGCTTGGCCCACGCGGATAGAGAATCGGTAGAAAAAATATAAGTTAACGAGTATTAACCTCATGAGCTTTCTTTTTTTAAAACTGAAAGAGAAGTCACTACACCAGAACCCTACATCTGTGACGGCATACCAGTGACGGGCCTACGGATTGGTCACAGATGACCGTCACCTTTGACGGGTCCTTATGTTTGCCGTCATCGGTGAGACATCCGGCTGCGGCCCGTCACAGGTATGACCTCACCTGTGACGGCTTGGAACCGTAAGCCGTCACTGAAATACCAGTGACGGCTTCTAACTACTTGGCCGTCACAGGTATCACCCCATCTGTGACGGCCAAAGAGTTAAAACCCGTCAAAGGTAATTGACCGACATCTTTGACGGGCTATATTTATTTAACCCGTTTGAGATGAGTTGGATCTCTATAAATACCATCTAACTGCCAACTGCTTTCCATCCCGACCAGTGCACTGTTCACAATTCGGTTGGGAGAGTAAGGGGGGCGAATTTGTGCTGAAATTAAAGGTAAAAAATACATTATTCTCCCTTCATTCTCAATTGATCATCATATAGTTTTTTTCCTATGTCGTTGATTGCAGATGAATCGTAGTTGGATGTACCATGTTTATCGTTCGTCTAAAGAGTATAGGGAGGGGGTCACTGAATTCGTCACATTTGCGGACAATGACAGAAAAAGCAAGATGGCCATGCACATATTGTGTCCATGTAACGACTGTAAGAATGAACAGATGTTCCATGATAGTTTAGATGTGCATTCTCATTTGATAAGGAGAGGTTTCATGGAAAAATATATATGTTGGAGCAAGCATGGAGAGCAAGAGGCACCTGATGTCGCAGTTGAAGAAGGCCCGGATCAGGATGTAGTGAACGCCGCTGCAACTCGAAAAGGCATGTTTGTACCTTCTCCGTTAGGCGGAGAGACCATACATTTGGATACTCAAAGTTTGTCTGAAATGTTGCATGACGTTGAAGACGCAGATGACAACGACAGAGATTTTGAGAAGTTTAGTAAGTTGGTGGAAGAATGTCATATGCCTTTGTATGATGGATGTAAGTCGAAGCACAGCAAATTGTCATGCGTGTTGGAACTCATGAAGCTTAAGGCAAGTAATGGTTGGTCCGACAAGAGTTTTACAGAACTTCTTGAGCTGTTAAAGGACCTGTTGCCAGAGGGGAACAAATTACCGCATACGACATATGAAGCAAAGCAAGTCTTATGTCCGTTGGGCCTGGAGGTGAGAAGAATTCATGCTTGTCGAAACGACTGCATTTTGTATTACAAGCAATACGCTGACTTGGATGTTTGCCCTGTCTGTGGGGCTTCTAGATACAAACGAACAATAAGTGAAGGTGAAGGAAGTAAGTCAAAGAGGGGAGGCCCCGCAAAGGTGGTGTGGTATCTCCCAATTGCGGAACGCATGAAAAGAATTTTTGCGAATCCAGAACAAGCTAAGCTAGTGCGTTGGCATGCCAAAGAGCGGAAAGTCGATAGTAAGCTTAGGCACCCGGCAGATTCAGTACAATGGCGGACAATCGATAGGATTTACCGCGAATTCTCAAATGACCCAAGAAACATGCGTTTTGCCATGTGTACGGACGACATTAATCCATTTGGTGATTTGAGCAGTCGTCATAGTACATGGCCAGTTCTTCTTGTGAACTATAACCTTCCTCCCTGGTTGTGCTTCAAAAGAAAGTACATTATGCTTGCCATGCTAATGCAAGGACCGAGACAACCTGGCAATGATATCGATGTATTCCTTGAACCGATAATCGATGACTTTGAGAGGCTGTGGAATGAGGGCACACGAACATGGGATGCATATGCACGAGAGTATTTCAACCTCCGTGCGATGTTGTTTTGTACCATCAACGATTATCCGGCCCTTGGCAACCTTTCTGGCCAAACCGTCAAAGGGAGATGGGCATGTTCGAAGTGTATGGAGGAAACAAGGAGCAAATGGTTGAAGCATTCACGCAAGATGGTCTACATGGGTCACAGGAGATTTCTCCCAAGGTATCACCCTTATAGGAATATGACAAAGAATTTCAATGGACACAGAGATACAGCTAGCCCCCCGACAGAGCTAACAGGGACAGAGGTGCACAACTTTGTGATGGGAATAACCAACGAGTTTGGAAAAATGAGGAAAGATGGAAAGACAAAAGAGAAAAGCATGTGGAAGAAGAAGTCAATATTTTGGAGACTACCATACTGGAAGGATCTTGAGGTTCGTCACTGCATAGATTTGATGCATATTGAGAAGAATGTATGCGAGAGTTTAATGGGATTACTGCTTAACCCTGGTAGTACAAAGGATGGTCTCAACGCCCGGCGAGATCTGGAAGACATGGGTGTTCGTTCAGAGCTACATCCCATAACCACGGAGTCGGGCAGTGTGTACCTTCCTCCAGCCTGCTACACTCTCTCGAAAGATGAGAAGATGGATTTGCTAACATGTCTGAGTGGTATAAAGGTTCCATCTGGGTACTCATCAAGAATTAGTAAGTTCGTTTCAGTGGAAGACCTTAAATTGATAGGGATGAAGTCGCACGATTGCCACGTCCTTTTCACACAGCTGTTGCCTGTTGCAATAAGGAATATTTTGCCTCCTAAGGTGCGACACACGATAATGCGATTGTGCTCCTTCTTCCATGCAATTGGCCAGAAGATCATTGATCCCGAGGGACTAGATGAACTACAGGCAGAAATTGTCAGAACCATATGTCATCTTGAGATGTACTTTCCTCCTACTTTCTTTGATATAATGGAACATCTTCCCGTGCACCTTGTTAGACAAACAAAGTGCTGTGGTCCTGCTTTCATGACGCAGATGTATCCTTGCGAAAGGTACATGGGGATCCTGAAGGGTTTCGTACGGAACCGATCCCACCCCGAGGGGAGCATCATTGAGAGTTACACCACCGAAGAGGTCATCGAGTTTTGTGTTGACTATATGTCAGAAACCTCTTCAGTTGGATTACCACGATCTCATCACGAAGGAAGGCTTGATGGTGTGGGCACTGTTGGAAGGAAAATTGTAAGGATGGATCGTAAGGTGTATGATAAAGCTCATTTCACGGTACTCCAGCATATGACCGAGGTAGTGCCGTACTTTGATGAACACCTACGATTTCTCCGACAGGACAACCCAGGGCGATCAGAGAGTTGGGTCAGAAAAAAGCACATGTCTTCTTTCAACGAGTGGTTCAAGAACCGAATTGCCAACATACCGAACTTGTCAAGTGAAACACTGCAGTGGTTGTCACAGGGTCCTGAATGGAGTGCTACCACCTAGTAAGGATATGACATAAATGGGTACACCTTTCACACGATCAAGCAAGACAACAAATGCACAGTTCAGAACAGTGGGTTACGCATTGAGGCCGCTAGCGACGGTGGTCGGCGTGATCAGTACTATGGCAGAGTTGAGCAAATATTGGAGCTGGATTACTTGAAGTTCAAAGTGCCATTGTTTCGTTGTCGATGGGTCGATCTTCGTAATGTAAAAGTTGATAATGAAGGTTTCACCATTGTCAATCTGGCTAACAACACGTACAAGGATAAACCGTTCGTTCTCGCCAAACAAGTTGTTCAAGTATTCTACATAATTGACCCGTGTAACAAGAAACTGCATGTAGTTCGTGAAGGGAAAAGGAGAATAGTTGGATTGGACAACATTTCAGACGAAGATGATTACAACCAGCACGTGCACGGCGTAGGTCAGGAAATACCTATAGAATTGGAGGAAGAAGAAGATGAGGTTCAACATGCACGCGTCGACCACGAGGAAGGATTATTTTTGTAATTTATGTCCATTTTGTCTAGTATATGTATGACTCTAAAATGTTTGCAATGATCATTAGTGCATTGCTTACGAAATAGTTCATGTAAGTCAAATGAAATATTAAGCACAATAACTACTATAAGTGAAATAAAATAATTAAGTAAAATAAAATAATGAGGTAAGTCCACCTGCGCGCGCGTCACCGGTGGCTCCCATGGCGCCGCTAAGACGTTGAGACATAGTTCTTACCTACAGGTGTTTATGAGTCACCTGTGACGGCCGTTTAGTTGGAGCCCGTCACAGGTGTTGACACCTGTGACGGCCGTTTTGTTGGAGCCCGTCACAGATATGGCCACCTGTGACGGCCGTTTAGTTGGAGCCCGTCACAGGTGTTGTCACCTGTGACGGCTGTTTTGTTGGAGCCCGTCACAGATATGGTCACCTGCGACGGCCGTTTAGTTCGAGCCCATCACAGCTATGGTCACCTGTGACGGCCATTTTAGTTAGAGCCCGTCACAGGTGTCATAACCTGTGACGGCTATTTTACTTAGAGCCCGTCACAGGTGTGGTTGACTAGGGTAACATTGGTGCCTTTTCTCGATCTAGATCCACTTTACACAACATAATACACCGCCTCGCTGCCGAACTCGTCTTCCATCGCCGCCGCCGACCTCCTCCTCCACCGCCCTCGCCCTCCTCCACCGCTTCCGCCGCCGAAGTCGACATCCATCGCCTTCGCCGCCGAACTCGACATCCACCGCCGCCGCCGCCGAACTCGTCCTCCATCGTCTTCGCCGCCAAACTCGACATCCACCGCCGCCGCCGCCGAACTCGACCTCCACCCCCTCGCCCTCCTCCACCGCCGTCGACCTCCTCCAGTGCCGGCCGACCCCCCCCCCCACATCAGCTCGACGTCGGCGTCGGTCCAACGCCGCCGTGAGGGTATCCCCCTCCTCCTCGCCAAGCTACACCACCCTATTCCCCTTTGTTGCACACAGTGAGTTTTTTCTTCCCCTTTCATCCATTTTTTTCTAGGGTTCTTGTATATTTCGCTAAAATCTAGCGATTTGTTATGAGATATCTAGCCCTAAATATTATGTTTGTTACTTTTTTTCTTTAATAGATTTTATAGATGTGCTATTTGTAGTAATATTATAAATAAGTTTGAAATATGAAATATGTAGCTCATATTTATGCTGTAGTGCCATGAGATATAAATTTCCACAACTGGACCTCCTCCACTGATATTTTTTTAGAGGACCTCCACTGAGACCTGACAGTTAGAAACACAACATCTTGAGCTCTTGAGAAACAAACTTAGTAAGCTACAGTTTTCAGTAAACTCTGGTACATCGCTATATGATTATAAGGCACTAATTACATGAAAAGGACTCGCAAAAAACTGCACATAAACAAGATTTTGAGTAAAATGGCATTGGACCTAACTAATTATTATTATTCTGTAGAGTGTAGACATTGTTCTTGATATCCAAAAGGATGTAACTGCCCTAGAATATGATGCAGAACAGCAGATTCAGATATGTCTTCCCATAAAACTTGCCTTCTAGCAGGACATTTCATGATAATAAATTCCAACAAAATATAAACACGCCAGTTGGTTCCCTCTACGAACATTTGATGTTTAGCAGCACAGCATCTTGAGTTCTTGCTAATAAGCTTACTAAGTTTCAGTTTTCTCTATCTAATTTTTAGTGTATCAATATAAAACTACAAAGTAGTAGATGAACTGCATTATAGAATTACACTCTAAATAGAGCTAATAAGCCAAAGAATACATTTTCAAGGCACATACTCCGGGTTATATCTCATCCACAATTTTCATTTACCGAAATCTTGTCAACATAGATCTCTTCAAGTTCTGCGAGTATGATACATATTTTGATGATAAATTTATTTTTTTACATACTAGATAGATATTAAGAGAATGTATCTAGAAGAAAGACCAGTAAGACCTTTTTATAATTTTACGAAAGGGCAATTTGTTTAAATTAGTTGTAGCGGTAAATTTCTTTATGGATTTACTGTTAATCGCTAGAACTTAAATTAATTACATGATTAAAGTTTTTAAAGTAATAAACATTTTTTAGTTCGCATGATCTTTTTGTCATGTAGTTCGCATATATATTTCACATCCCTCATATATATAATAGTTCGAAGCGTATTCAAATTAGTGAAATTAGTGAAATGATAGGAAATTTATAAGCGTATTCAAATTGATTTAGTCGATGACAACGCCCGGCGCATCCCCGTCCTCAACGACGCCTGCGAGGATACAGGTAGAAGCAGACCCAGCCATGGTTTCCTCAGGTCATCCGTCGACGATGGCAGCCGAACAACCCGAACCTCGTGGTAATTTATAGGATAACTTTTCAATACATGACAACAAAATTTGTACCTACCACCCCTTAGCAAATGCTCCTTCTGTCTTAGCTGCAGAAGTGCCTCAAGAACAACAACCGTCGCCTTCAGGCCGGGACAAGTGCATCTAGGTCAAGTAGAAATCCCCGGACACAAAATAGATGGCCGACCACAGTGCAGGTTATAAGAGAGGTTGACGCAAGTGGTAGGCCCACGGCGCCGAGGACTGTCATAGGAAGATGGTCTAACTGCTGCGGGCTGGCAGCACGTGAGAATTTCGGCATCCTCCACAAAAATATCGGAAGGGTCCCAGAAGCTGAGATGGAGCGAGCTTGGACGGCTATGGAGAAATGGTTCACATTTCCGGATGAAGCAAAGGAAAGGCTTAAGCGGAAGGCATTCCATAAGATGGGCAAAGCATGGAAGAATTGGAAGTGGAAACTCTTCACGGAGTATGTCATCCCACCCGGCAATCGTACTCCGTTCGTTGAGTACCCTCAAATAACGGAGACGGTGTGGGAGCAATTTTGCGAGATGAAGAAACAGCGAAGATTTTAGGCAGTCAAGCGAGGCACATCGCCTACTGCAAAAGCGGAATGAGCACCCGCATCGACTGGGCACGGCTGGGTACATCGGCAAGGAGCAAATATGGGCCCAAGAGGATGCAGCCGCTGCTGCAGCGAATGTCCCTGCCCCATTCGCTGACATCCCTGAACGAAGAGCTCGCAACTGGGCGAGGGCTAGGGGTAAGGTCAACCCTGACGGCTCCATCACATTTGACAATCAAAGTGACGCCAACGTCTATCAGGAGCTGGTGAGTTCGCTAATTAACCTCATTAATGTCCGTTCATATTAAGCAAAAGATTTGTAACAAGAATCCTGTTTTTTATAGTTAGGGTTGGTTGCCGAACAAGCTTCGCAGAGCGAGGTCGAGTCCGCGCCGAAGAGACGCGAAGATGACATCCTCACGAAGGCGCTCGGAACCAAAGAACATCCTGGCCGGACTCGGGGAATTGGCGTTGATGTGCCCTGGAAGCATGGCCTGCCCGAGTACAGCTCCCAATATAGGAAACGAAAAGTCTCCAAGGAAGAGAGGGATGCTCGTTTGAAGGCCGAGCTTAAGTTGGAGGTCATTCAAGAACTCCAAGCAGACATGGACGCCAGGGTGGAAGAAAGGGTTCAGAAGGTCCTCGCCGAGATGAATATACGTCGACCCGCAACACAAGTTGTCCATCCAACTCCTCCTGCACAACACGAAGCGAGTCCGTCACAACACAAGAGTAGCTGTGCATCCACAGAAGTGCCGGCCCCTCATCTCCCTGTCACACCACTAGATGCGGTGGACAACATAGAGGTAATCGATTATATCCGATCCATATCTACTCAAATACCTTTACATGTTCCAATATTAAATTGATACTTTAAAAATGCAGGACGTAGAGCAGTGTGTCCTAGTGGTGAGGGTCCACCCAACTTTCGCGGCCGAAGTCGCTGAGGGCATGGCTTTCAATCCCTCGGACACAGAAAAGGTGCACGGCGTAAACCTACGTCAAGGGTATGCCAAGGTGTCCATAGATTCAGTCAAGGACAACTGGTCAGCCTTTCCGCTGCCTGTGCCCCCTAATGATGAAATCACGACTTTGGGCGATGCGTGCAAGACGTACATACAATGGCCCAAAGAAGACATAATTGTGAAGATGACTCCTCGCCCAAGTCGACCGACGGAGCGAACACCTTCAACGTCTAAGCTATCAATTGAGGCTCCCCGTGGACCGGCGTTGTCAGAACCCCATTCACCTGCCGCAGCCGATATGGATTTGACACACATAGCTCAGAACCTGCCTCCAATAAAGACCACAAGGAAGGCTGATAGCTCGCCACCCATTGTCAAGGGACAAAAACGTGAACGCGGGGGTGCTACAGGAAAAGGGAAGGTCGAGGAGTCGGCGCCGGTGAAAAAAAGGGGGAAGGCTGCAGCGTCGGCGCCGTTGACCAAAACGGGGAAGGTCGTGAAGGCCCCGGCACAATTTGAACTAGGCATGCCGTTGGTGGAGGACAATGTGTTGGCCGTGATGGGTATTGCTTGCCGAGAGCTACACAAACAGTACATGGAGCTAAGCAATGCCAAGCGGAAAATGAGGGAGTCATGCATAGTTGGACATCACGACCACAAGCCCTTCCTATCGTCGCCTGCCTATGTAACTATAGGCTTTGATGACCTCTTCGACCTATTCAGGATTCGGAAGTTAGACACAGGACTTCTGAAATGCTACTCCTTGTAAGTGCAAACCTTCCTCCTTGTGATATTAATGGACTATCGTCTAAATTAGTGCTAATACGTAATTGTTTTAAGGTTGTGTTGGATCGAGGGTCGTCGCCTTGGTAATCAAGTTGGGTTCCTTGATCCATCGATGGTCAATGAGGTCAATCTGCAAAATAACTTTAATGAATTGGTTGACTACGTGAACCAGTGCTTATGGGCCCACCAAGACAAGGAGTACATCATGTGCGCGCACAATCAAGAGTAAGAAGACAATAATCATTTCGTGTATATTGTCGTTGAAGCTAAGTTTCTTATTACTAATGCTACATAACCACTGCGTAGGCGACATTGGGTTCTCCTAGTCATTGTACCTAAATGGAGTAGGGTCTACTACCTTAACTCAAGTAAGGCAAAGGATTATAATTTCACTGAAATCATCAAGGCCTTAAATATGGCTTGGGGACCATATGTGGAAAAGGGTGGTAGGTACAAGGAGGGCAAGGACCAACTTTATCATGACACCAATTTCGCATGCGCACAACAGATCGGGGACCAGTGCGGTTTCCATGTATGCCACAATATGTCGACACTTCTGAGAGAGGTCAAAAATTTCGACCCTGAGGTTGTTGCTAATGGCAAATTCAAACATTTCAATACCAAATATTAATCTTATAAACGTGCTAACTTATGTATTATTGAACAGAAAGGTAGAGTTGGCTGGAAGGTTTCACCCATCAACCCTCCTGCTATCAGAGGCAAACTGTGCGCCTTCATTCTCGCCGAAATAATGAACAAGAAAGGACGTTTTCACGTGTAATAGACGATTGAACTGGGCTACTTGTGATGTCATGAACAAAACAGTTATCCAATTTTCTGTGATATAAAAATAGTTGTTTCTATGGTTCTGTGGTACGGTATGCTATGTAATTTACTTTCACTGGATGGATATGGTCACCTGTGTATATTTTCTTAGAAAAGAGATTTAAAACTGATTTGGAACATTACCTCTTTACTACTCCCTCTATTTTCAAATTATTTGTCGTTTTTTATGACATGCGTATTTTGCGTTGCCCTGTTGTGCTGTTCATTTGGATGGACTTAAATGGCCAGTGATGAATAAGAACATATTATCTACACTTGTCCATTTTTAGGTTTTATTGTTGCTTGTCTTATGCATAAGAACAAACTATCTACACTTGTCCTTTTGCTGGATGCTTAAGAACAGACTATCTACACTTGGTCTTATGCATAAGAACATATTATGTGCACTTGTTTTTTTGGGACACTTGCTTCTCCTTCTGTCTTAGCTGATTCCCTCTGTTTTTTTGTCCTTGATGCAAATGATACTAATTGATGCAGAATGCTTGAACAGAACAGAACTGAGGCCATAGTGGATCTGAAATCTAATGCTTTTTGGGTGATTTTGGGGGAAATGGGATGCAAATGATGAATGAATTGATGAATTGATGAATGAATTGATGAATTGATGAATGCATGTGATATTGGCGCTGGCTGGCATGTATCTGTGATCTTTCTGTTTTTCAGAGGGCATGACTAGCAAATCCTGAGGCTAGCCAATATTTAGTATTTATTTTTTTCGGGATTTAACACATCAGTGACGGGTCATAAAAAAAGACGTCACAGGTAATCATCCTGTGACGGATTCGTAAACCGCGGCCGTCAGAGCTGACTCTCCTGTGACGGGCCTTTACTTTCTTGCCCGTCACAGGTAGCCCAGCTGTGACGGATTCTAACTACCGGAGACTACTACCTCTGACGGCCTTTTGTTTATGTGTCCGTCAGAGATGAGACACCTGTGACGGGTTCTAACTGGTCCTAAGCTAGCGGGGACCAACACCTCTGACGGACGTCTATTTATTTTCCCGTCAGAGATGTGTGTCACCTCTGACGACCGGCCACCCGTCAAAGGTGACAGGACTCACCAGTGACCACTGATCACTGACCAAGCCCAAATCCGTCAAAGGTGCGGGTTTGGGCCCGTCACAGGTGACCTTATCCAGTGTAGTGAGTTTTCAGTACTGAGGTGCCTATAGACCCTAGACAAAAAAAGGACATTTTCTTACAGGACTCGTTGACTCTCATTTTCATCAGACATCCATCTTTAGGCCTTAGCTATATGCGATAGTACGAACATAACACATCACAAGCTTTGTATGGTACTGGCCATCTTAGCAGCAGCTGCCTTTTTAGCTTATCCGATTTGATCCTAAACAAAATGTATGTATACATTATAATATTTCCTATGTTTTTTAGGTTGGTTAGTTTGTTTTAACAAACTAACGTCACGTCATATAAAAAAAGATGTAGGGAGTACTATCTTTGGTTTAAATATATGGCACTGTTAACATTTAAAACTGGCAATTGACCATTAGATTTATTAAAAAAATACTTTGAGAATGACTTATATTTTTTATATTTACACTAAGTTTGGTCAAATTGGCTGGAAACCATCATGGGAAAACCCCAAATTGCCCTCAAACCATAGCCCTTATTAAACTTTCTGCCATTGGATCTGGAATCGGCGGCACCAGAAGCTGCCATGTCAGTGCCCACACTCGATCGCAGCAACCTTGATCCGATGAGCTACCACCTCTCCATGTCGCGCGAGCCAGCCAGTGCTTGCCACGTCTCCCTGAAGCATGCACGGTCCACTGCACGTCTGCCACGTACGTCATCCGCGCATTCGCTCAGCCTCCGTGTGCGATGCACGCACTCCTGCACTGCCGAATCCGATGCCGTCTCCCGCTGGACCTACCTGCCAGTGAGCCAAGCGACAAAGACTCTCGTGTCTCCCACACGCTCTCGCGTCAATCCCATGTGAGCCAATCCCCGTCCAGCTCGTTGGTGCCTCGATCCGACGCACTCCCACCAGTGCCAACCGGACGTAGTCACGTCTTCGTTTTTGAGCAACCGCCTGAGATTTCTTTGTTTAGAACTAAAAGAGAAGTTTTCGGTACTGAGCTGCCTATAGACCATAGACAAAAAAAATCCATTTTCTTAAGAGACTTGTTGACTCTCATTGTCATCGGATACTCATCCTTAGGCCTTAGCTATATGTGATATATGTGATAGTACGAACATGACGCGCACCACAAGCTTTGTGTGGTACTGGCCATCTTAGTAGCAGCCAACTCTTTAGCTTATCCGATTTGATCCTGAACAAAACGTTTGTATACATTGTAATACTCCCTTTTTTCGTTGGTTAGTTCGCTTTTAATTGACCAACGTCACGTCATATAAAATAAGATGGATGTAGTACTATCTTTGCTTTTAAATATATGGCACTAGTAACATTTAAAAATGGCATTTGACCATTAGGCTTATTAAAAAAATACTTTAACCATTTGACCATTTGACCATTTGACCATGCGAGCCAATCCCCCTCCAGTTCGTTCGTCCTGTGATCCGGCGCACTCCCACCAGTGCCAACCGGACGCAGTCATGTCTTTGTCTTTTGTTCAGGATCAAATCAGATAAGCTAAAGAGTTGGTTTCTGCTAAGATACCACACAAAGCTTGTAGCGCATGTCATGTTCATACCATCACATATAGCTAAGGCATAAGGATGGGTGTCCAATGACAATGAGAGTCAACAAGTCTCTTAAGAAAATGACTTTTTTTTGTCTAGGGTCCATAGGCACCTTAGTACCGAAAACTTCTCTTTCAGTTCTAAACAAAGAGAAAGCTTAGGCGGCTCGGAAATAAATGCAATTTAAGAATATCAAAACTACTTATTTCACCACATTGAGCTAAAAATTGGCCTATGTGTTCATATGTAACCCTATTATTCTTGCCGCTAAATTTTACAAATTCGGGCACCTTGAAATCATGAGGATATGGGATTGTATCAAAGTAATCAGGATAAGGCTTTCGAGTAGCCTCATTCTTTGGCTCAATTTTAAAATCTTCTCTAACTATGGCACGCATCCGTTCATGTGGATCTTCAAAAACTTCATGCCTTAATTGATTATTTTCTTGTTCTTGTGGCCTAAAGGATTCGGACACAACAAGCTTTTGAGAGTAAATGTCCTATCGGCCATAACATGTGTTTTGTGTCAATCCATCCAATTGATGATTTTGTACTGGCTTATAGCAATTATTAGCGCAAATAGCATGAGTATATGAAATAACATGGCTAACAGTATTAATAGGAGACGAATAACAATTAAAACCAGTACCGTTAATCGTAGCACAAAAATCTAGAGAAAGCACCAGGGCATCGATCTGACTGGCTATAGGCAGCCCGTTTAGACTGGCCAAGTCCCCTGTCGGACCGGCGTCAGGCCAGGTCTGACCGGTTAGGTACCCGGTTTGACCGGCCGAAGGCCCGGTCTAACCGGTGGTCAGTGATGCGGTCAGACCGACCACAGGAGGCATGGTCTGGCTGAGATAGGACACGGTCTGATCGTGCCATGCTGGCATGGTTTGACCGGCAAAGGGAGTGGTCTGACTGGCGTCATGTGCGGTCTGACTGTCGGCTAGATTATATGTGTAACCGATTTTTGTGCAATTGGTCGTGTAAATACCTGTTGATCCATCCATGGCATTATATGCATGTTGCATAGAAACAAAACTAGAAGTAGCATTAGATTGTTGATAACTGGCTATCTTGGAGCCAGTTTTCTTAACGATGTCATCATATTTACTATTAAAAACATCTTCTAACGTATCATCAAGTTTATCAATATAAGCGTCAATAGATGCATCTAAACAATGATTAATAGTTTTTTGAATAGTAAGTGATGGATCGGACGGATCGGAGGTTACCTTATGCAAAACCACGACTTGAGGTAGCAGGACGTCTCTTCTGGAGATGCCTTGATTGGTCTTGATGAAGTTTGCAAGAAATTCCTTCTCTACCACCGCCACTTGTTCTTCAAGGTCCTGCTACTTCTCCTCGGTCAAGTCCTTCTTGGTGGACTTGTCAATCTCTTCGTTTGTCATGATTGATGAAGATGTTCCTCCATTAATTTCGGCTGTATAGCTCATAGCTGAAATCTTTGGATTGTGTAGATCTAACAGTAACAAAGCCACTGGTAACAAACCGTGTGGGTATAGCAAATTTCAGTGGAAAATTGATACTCTTCAGGAAGCAACCGATGCACTGTGCTTTTTTTTTAACCGTGCACAGTTGATCGGTCCGTTTTGATTTGATTTTGTGATCTTGGCCGTACGTGGCAAGACAGAGGATATTGGCTTGACTTTTGTGTGTGCGCGTAATTAGTTGATCCTGCCGAATACTCTACGCGATATAGCTGCTGTCCTATTCGGCGAGACTACACACGTGACACAAGCCGGCGACAGGAAGATTTATATGTTTCCTTGATCAATTCCAGCTAGATTACCGAGCGATACTCGATCGAAATTATTCAATCTGCGAAACACAGAAGCACGGTGAAGATCGGCTTGGCGAGGGGAAGCGTCGGCGTCGACAGACGAGTTGAACAGATCGGTTCCGGCGCGTCGGCGGCAAACGATGCTTAGAATAATTTCGGCCAAACAAAGCCAAAATTTTGTTTCCCCCACGGAGTCGTCAAAAATCGTGTTGGTAATTTTTTAACAAGAAAACAATCACGATCATGACATCTAAAGCTTTACGGTAATATAGAGTCGCCAACCACCTCGATCTAGTAAAAACTAAATCAAGATAAATTTTGTAGAACTAAACCGGCTAGCGAAACTGATTTAGATGGAACAAAGGATAAACACCCATCTCGTGGACGAATCAGAAGATTTACAGGACAAACCTACAAAGGGCATCATACTCTCGTAGCGAAGGCGAACAATTTACGGTGCAAATCGATAAAGATGGACGAAACTATAGTAAAATAGAAAACATGGTTGAAAAGTAAAATAAAAGAATGATTCGATAGATTTTAGGGATTGTGATATTTGTGTTTAATCGAACCGGCCGTGGCCCTTATAAGTCCTGACTGGCTCATAGGCGATCAAGACTTATATTTTTCCTTTTATCTTTAGACTTGTATTAGGCAGGTTAGTAGGAAAATTAGTAACATGATCACTCAATTGTTGTACCTTGAGCTAGTCAGATTTAGGAGGTGTGAAGGAAGCAAATGAATCTCAGATTTGAGTCTCGCGCCGGTATTAATGTGGAGTTTAGAAAAAGGAAACGTCGTTTCATCAAATATAACATCACGAGAAATATAAACGTGACCAGTGGTAGGATCTAGGCACTTGAAACCTTTGTGAAGGGTGCTATATCCTAGAAAGGTGCATTGCTTAGAGAGGAATTGGAGCTTATGTGAATTGTAAGGTCGCAGATCAGGCCAACATGCACATCCAAACACACGAAGGGAATTATAGTCAGAGGTTTGCTTGAGTAGGCGCTCAAGAGTAGCATATGTTAGTAACCTGCTAGGTGTCCTGTTAATGAGATAAACAGCAGAACTGAATGCCTCATCCTAAAATTTTAAAGGCATAGAAGAATATGCAAAAAGAGTGAGGCCAACTTCAACAATATGTTTGTGTTTTCTTTCAGCGGACCCATTCTGTTGATGAGTGTGTGGGCAAAACACATGACGAGTGATATCAATCTTGGTAAAAAAAAAGGAGTGAAGTTTTTCATACTCGCCTTCCCAGTCAGTCTGCATGGCCAATATTTTCCTATTGAAAAGGTGCTCAACAAGAGCCTAAAAATCATGAAACTTTTGAAACACTTCTGATTTATGCTTAATTAAATAAAGCCATGTAAATTTGCTGAAATCATCTATGAAACTCACATAGTGCTGTTTGCCACCAATAGAAGTGGGGGCGGGACCCCAAACATCAAAATAAATAAGTTCCAAAGGGGAACTTGACAAACTAGATGATCTAGAGTAGGGCAATTGATGACTCTTTACCCATTGACATGCATCACAGACTGACTGTTTATTAGACTCAGCTAAACAAGGAAGATTATTTTTGCTAATGACTTTCTCCACAATTGGAGAAGATGGATGACCAAGACGACTATGCCACCACTCAAAGGATGGCTTGGAGACTCCAAAAACTTCTTGTATTGGGTGTTCATGTGGTGATGCGGATGGGAGAGCATAGAAGCGTCCACGACATGGTCCTCTAAGTAGAAGTTTCTTCGTGGCCAGATCCTTAAGATTAAAATATTTAGAATAAAGCTCCATGAAAGCAGAATTATCAGAAATAAGTCTATGTGCGA
Organism: Oryza officinalis; assembly: GCA_008326285.1. NCBI lineage: Eukaryota > Viridiplantae > Streptophyta > Magnoliopsida > Poales > Poaceae > Oryza > Oryza officinalis. The sequence goes on from BDMV01000008.1 coordinate 3,054,321, forward strand.
AAACAAGATTTTTGCTGGCCTTTGGAACATATAGAATATTATGAAGATGAACATCACGACTAGGGGTTTTAACAGTAGAGTGACCAAGGTGACTAATTTCCATACTTGCACCGCTAGTGGTGTGCAATTGATCTTGACCATTGTCACGATCATGTATCGTGAGTTTCTCCAATTCACCAATCATGTGATCCGTTGCTCCCGTATCCACATACCAATTGGTGTCAATTCCATAGGATGTGACTAAACCTGCATACTTTTCATCGGGAACAAAGTCTTCATCAAAATAGTACCAACAATTCATTACCGTATGTCCTCTTTTGTAGCAAACTAGCACTTTGGCTTGGTGTCGACACCACCTTGGGGCGCGCCACCACCTCCATTGCCGCGGCCCTTGTCGCCGTGATTGGTGCCATTGGCACCATTTTCGCAACCGCGGTTGCCATTGCCACCACGTCCACGCTGTTGTTGCTGTCCTCCGCCACCGTGTCCTCGGTTGACCAGGTTGACAGAGACGTCATCAGCCTACCAAAGAGCCAAACGTTGCTCAAAGCTAAGCAGCTGAGAATATGCTTCACCGAGCGTCATGGGTTCTGTCTTGCCGATGATGGAGGAAATAACAGGTTCATAGGTGTCATCGAGTCCAGCGATGATATAAGAGATTAGATCTTCATCATCAACTAGTTTTCCAGCAGCAATCATCTCATCACCAAGAGATTTCATCTTTGTAACATATTCGCTGACAGATAGATCTCCTTTCTTTGTGTTGGAGAGAGCGATTCTGGTGTTGATGAGGCGCGCCATTGAAACCGAGGAGTACATCTCCTCGAGCATGCTTCAGGCTACTGCAACCATGTCGCATTTCGCCACCTGCACCAGCACATCCCTGGCTTGGGTGGAAAGCAGGAACCCTAGGACCTATTGATCGGTTGCCATCCATTCATCAAATGCTGGATTTGGCACCGTCACTTCCTTGTCGCCCTTCTCGCCTTGCAAGCTTGTGATCGCGGAGTCGGGGGCTTGTGTAGTTGTTAACGACGAAATTTGGTAAATCATGCATTGGATTCAGAGTTAAAGCCGAAGCCGATTGGAGGAGATAAGCGATTACAGAAACAGAGTATGAATCGGCTGCAAGCCAAATCGACGGGATAATGGTTATTCCGTGCGGGCGACTAAGGCGTCCGCACGCAATAATTATTATCCCGTGCGGGTCTTGTACGTGGACCGCACGCAAAAATATTTTTTCAAAAATATTTATAGTACCTAATTATTTCTTTATTTCCTGATATTTCTTTCTTTCTTTCCTGATATTTATTTTTCAAATAATTATTTCTTTATTTCCTGATATTTCTTTCTTTCTTTCCT
>BDMV01000008.1:3062103-3146136 GCA_008326285.1 Oryza officinalis
GGATTATGTGGCAGGTAATAATCGCCATGAAATTAATTGGTGCAGTAATGCATTCGCTGATCTTGGGTAAATATTTTTGCTGCATTATTATTCAATCAAACATGTTTGGATAGCTTGTGCATATTGGAAATATATATTGCTTGAATTCCATTGTTACATAATATGTGTCTAGGTAGCTTGTGGTTGTCTGTACACAGTAAAAGATATTAGCATTATTTGATGTTAAAATGATTAAGTTTCTGACCTCTACCTTTTTTTACCTTTTGCATTATCTATCGTCAAAAAATTGTTGCACCCTGTTTTATTGCAGCAAGAGATTAATGCCTTAAGTTCAATTTTAGGTGCAAATGTCAAAAATCTTGTGGGGTTTGCTGATACCGAAGAGTACTATGCTCTAGTTTTATTACAAAAATAATTATTAAGTAATAAAACTATCAAAAAACTATAGGTTTAGCTCCAATTTAATCACAAGACTACAATGTTTATAGCACAAACGTATCGGTTGTGCTAGGGATTTAAACTCTAAAACCTATAGTTTTTTGATGACTTCAATATTAAATATGTAGTTTTGTTATACTTGGTCATAAATTTGTAGTTTTATGATAATTTTTCTGTGCTGATGCTGTAGTTTGTGAGACAACACCTTAAATATGTAGTTTGCATCAATTTGACTAAAGTATCTTTGATTTTGTGAAATTCAGTCAATACTTTATTATTGCGGGGAAAATGTGTTGCTATTAGAGAACCATGCAATTGTCTTCTTTGACTAATAAGTGACAACAATTTCAGGACAATACAGTTAAAATTGCTGATTTTAGACTAGCCACAAAAAAGGGCGAGAGATGAGTTTCTTCAAGGATAGAAGATTTGGCATCTTTAATGCAAATGATAAAGGTATGTTTTTTTGTCTCAACTCTAATAAGACAAAGGAACATACCTTTTAGATGGCCTAAATCATTATATGGTGCACTTCTATGTGTGTGCGAGTGAAGGTTAACAGCCCTGAAGGGCCTTATATTAACTATGATCTTAACTTTGGATAGCCATCGAAGAAAATGCACCCATACTTCCCCCTAAACTATAATACTGTGTCCTATAACTAAACCTACTATGGCATTGAAATCATACATCAAGTTTAGAAGATAGCAAAGTTCATAATTAAAGAATTTCACAAGATAGAAGGGAGATGGATGTAAAAGGTTATTAAATAGTATAATAGAGTTAGAGAAGTAGAAGGATCTAGCATCTTTACTTGATTCATCAGCTAGCTCTTTCAACTCTCTTTTTATGGTAGGAGATTCCTTTTCAAGATAATTTTTCATGCATATGCCTCAGACATCCAAAATAGTCCTTAGTTTCTAGTCTAAAAGTTTAAGATTGTTATTTTTGTTTTTAAGTGTAGATATATTCGTCAATGTTCATACATTAGTTATATGACTAGCCAAACAAAATAATAAAATAAGAACTTGTGTCTTCCTTCATGTAGAGCAGATTCATTGTTATCTCATAGAGCTAATTAGAAGCATGCAGTTGTAAGTTGCTGGTTGTTGGCCTCATATTTCATTAAGACATGAAATGTCATTTTTCAAATCTCCAAACCATTTGTATCTATATACTTAGATTTGTAGTGCATCTATACTATTTTGATATGAACCAAAATATGTTTCTTATTAAAACTAATGATCTGTGTGCTTGAACAGAGAGTGCCCAGCAAAAATTTGATGTCTTCTGTTTTCGAAATCTCATCAGAGAACTGGTTTTGCTAGAAAAGGAGTGGAGCCCCACGAAATGTCCTAGGATACTTTTGCCAGATACCTATATTGTTAACAATCCAGATGATCGTCCCTCAGTGGCTACTTTGGTTTCAAAATTGAAGGTATTAGGTGATTTGCTAGTTATTTCGTTTGATAATGTGTCATATCAGTAATTTTTCGTGAACAGCGAATTCAAGAGGAGGAATTAGCAAAAGTTTGTGCGCTCACGTATTTTCAAAGAGGAAGACATGTTCACACACAAGAGGAAGCATGGTTAGCGTAACAAAAGGAGGTTATGAAGGAATTGATCTTGTCTTGCGAGGCACTGGAAGGTAGGTTGATTTGTATCTCAAATATTTCAAAGTTTAACTCAGCATTAGGTACATTTATTACTGTATGGCCTTGAACATGCATAAATGAAAGAACACAAATTGTGAGGTATTATCCTGTATAGTTATCACACTCTTCAGGAAAGATTTCCAAGTATATTAACGTGTTCACTACACTAGATAAGGTCACCTGTGACGGGCCCAAACCCGCACCTTTGACGGATTTGGGCTTGGTCAGTGATCAGTGGTCACTGGTGAGTCCTGTCACCTTTGACGGGTGGCCGGCCGTCAGAGGTGACAAACATCTCTGACGGGAAAATAAATAGACGTCCGTCAGAGGTGTTGGTCCCCGCTAGCTTAGGACCAGTTAGAACCCGTCACAGGTATCTCATCTCTGACGGACACATAAACAAAAGGCCGTCAGAGGTATTAGTCTCCGGTAGTTAGAATCCGTCACAGCTGGGCTACCTGTGACGGGCAAGAAAGTAAAGGCCCGTCACAGGAGAGTCAGCTCTGACGGTCGCGGTTTACGAATCCGTCACAGGATGATTACCTGTGACGTCTTTTTTTTATGACCCGTCACTGATGTGTTAAATCCCGAAAAAGTAGCCCAGCTGTGACGGATTCTAACTACCGGAGACTAATACCTCTGACGGCCTTTTGTTTATGTGTCCGTCAGAGATGAGATACCTGTGACGGGTTCTAACTGGTCCTAAGCTAGCGAGGACCAACACCTCTGACGGACGTCTATTTATTTTCCCGTCAGAGATGTTTGTCACCTCTGACGGCCGGCCACGCGTCAAAGGTGACAGGACTCACCAGTGACCACTGATCACTGACCAAGCCCAAATCCGTCAAAGGTGCGGGTTTGGGCCCGTCACAGGTGACCTTATCTAGTGTAGTGACTGACAGGTTGCTCGAACTGCTGTCGTAGTTGATGATAGCGGTCATGTTCCCGATGAGGCTGAAGCTGGGCAGGGACTCGTTTTTCACCGATCGGACGGAGTTGACGTCGATGCCGATGTGGTCGTAGCCTCGTAGGTCAAGTGTGGGTCGAAGGGGTTGTTGAAGGTGTCGAACTCGACGGCGACGAATCGGTTGTCGCCGGGCGGGAGGTTTTCGTAGGACTTGCTAGTGAGGCCGAGAGTGCCGCCGTCGGCGGTCTTGTCCGGCATCCTTGACGGATAGCTGACGAGGAAGAAGGCCATCCCGTCGCCCTTGTTGTTTATGTCTCTCAGCGTGATGTTGAAGGAGAAGCTTGTGGTGAAGCTGGCCACCTCGCCGGTGGAGGCGTTCCAGAGCTGCACCAGATGCTCAAACTGATTCTGATACCAGTTGATCGACTTGACTTGGAGTCAATGCGTACACTGGCGTTGCCACTGGCAGACAGATTGGAGTGGAGTCTGACACGGTGACTTGATTATTTTAAGAAGAAAGCTAGCGCTGCTATCCTTTAATTTTCTTTTTCTTCCATGAAGTGAGATGATGAATAGATCTAAATACTGTAAAAAGGATGATCCAATTAAAATATTATAGAAATGATATAAGAGATCATAATTTAGGGCACTTATATATTGAGCTTAATTTAGAATTAATAATTATTAGTGGGTAATGATGTGATATATGCACATATTAAGCTTCATGAGGTAATAATAGTTACTAGTGGGTTGTAACCATATATATATATATATATATATATATATATATATATATATATATATATATATATATTACTGGTATATATTGTTTGAGTAGAAAATTGAGTAAGATGTGCTAAGACTATATGTTATATATTATGGGACTAGTTATATGTCAATGTTATAAATAAGACATATCTTCTATACATGGGTTCGTGATATATGAAAATACCATATTAGGATACCTAATAGTATCGAGAAGATATCTTTTGGTTAAGAAAATATTAGGATACCTAATAGTATCGAGAAGATATCTTTTCGATTTTATATTATAAATCACTTTAAATTTATTCTAAAACAAACTTATTTAAGTTTTTTTAAAACAATATATTAATATCTACAACACCAAATTAATTTCGTTAAATTTATTTCATTGAATATGTTTATTTTAAGTTAAAATATTGTGTTACTTTTGCAGCAGTATTACTTCCTTCGTCCACAGCTAGTTACGAAGGGAGTAATAATTTGCCTGTTTTCTGCGTGGACGGTTTGTCTTGTCGGTCTAATACTGCTCGGATTAACGATGTGTGCAACTTCACGGATCCGTGAATGACCAAGGCCCATTTAGGACTTGAGTTTAGCCCAAGGAATAAGTTCACCAGCCGTTTCTTAACTTTACGTCGAGTTTGTTTGACATCTCTAAACCTTAATACCAAACATCTTTACCCCTAAACTATACAAAACCATATAATTTAGGTCCCATAACAATATAGATACCTGATTTCACTGACATGACATCCTAATCAGCAAAAGAAATATTAAAATATGAGGGGCCCGCATGTCAGCCTCTTCTTTCTTCCCTTTTCTTCCCAAGCGAGGAAGAGGGGAGGAGAGAGAGGCGGCCGGCGAGCTAGGAGGGAGGGGGAGGCGGCCGGCAGGAGAGGGGGAGAGAGGCGGCCAGCGAGCTGGGAGGGAGGGAAAGGTGGCTGACAGGAGAGGATCCTCGTCACCACCTTTGGGTCATGCTCGTCATGGGCCTCCTCGAACTCCGACACGAGGAAAAGCGAGGCGGAGAGCTAGAGGCAGCGCCAACGGAAAGAGAGCACAGCGGTGCGCGCGTCGTCCTTAGCGAGGAGGTGCAGCGGGGTGAAGAGCCGAAGGTTCGTGCGTCGTCCTTGGCGGGGTAAGCCCCTCCTCATCCAGCTCGTGCCTCATCTCTAGGAGGCCCCGCATCAGCGAGGTTGACAACAACGTGGCGCCGCTAGGACATGTCGATGGTAGCCATGGCGGATTTGTGATTATTTGTCGCGCACGGCTCATGCTCTCTTCTCTCCCTTGATGTCGTCTTCCTCCGTCTCGTTTGATGGCTACGCGACAACGGAGAGAAGCGGGTGCCCAACCGACGAGAAGCTCCTCTGCCTCGCCTCCAACCTCTCCTTCTCCGCTGCTCAGGACCATCGGAGCCCCTCCTCGCCGACTGTCCATGGCAGCCACAGCCGGCCACCACCACAGCCGTGCGCAACCAAGGGAGAGGGAGGGGTTGCGCAGGAGGGAGACGATGACAACGCTTGAGCTTGACATCCGCCGCCGGCCACATCTAGGGAGGGAACCACCACCTGCCGTCACCGCCGCATCCTCTCCACTGGCCCACCCCCTCGCAGATCTGAGGCCACCGCCTTCACCCAGCGCCGCCGCCGAGCCATTGACCTTGCGTGCGTGGTTGAGGAAAACGATGACGCTGACATGTAGGGCCCACCATATGCCATGTTAGCGAAATCGAGAAAAAATTGGGTCGATACTGTCTCGGGACCTTTTTTGTATAGTTTGTGATAGTTGAGGGGTAGAGATTTCTGGTGTTGCGGATTGGAGACATCACACAGACTCGCCGTAAAGTTGAGGGACGTCAGGTGAACTTATTCATTTAGCACAATGTAATGTTCTCCCGACCTAGCCCGGCCCAACTAGCCAAACCCAGTTAAGCTGGAGTACTTTTTACTTCCTTCCACAACTGAAGCGTCTTTCTGCCACGCCGCCGCCGCCGCCGCGCTCAGGTCGGCCGCGCGCTGACCGAGATCTCCGATGACGGCCACATTCCGGTAAGCGGAGAATTCTGTAGCACCTGCCCGCCTCCGCAGGCAGGTGTTCTTGCTCCTAGCTAGGTCTGGATGGGAACTATCCTAAATGGCGCGGCCATCTCAGGCGCTTCGTGGCGGCGGCGCTGGCCATCCCGGAGTCTCTGATGCCGCTGCACAGCGCGGCGGCGGCTGCTAGTCTTCGGCCGTGCATCGGCGCGGACTCGTATGTCCACCTGGAGCTGCCGCTCCCAAGGTGAGGGCTTTGCATCGGTTACATCTTACCGAATGTGAAAATATGCTAATGGTTGATTGGTTATAACTGTACTGCTGTTTCTTTTTTGGTCTTGTATAATGTTGAAATTGGATGCTTCATTAGTGAGATAACTGATATGTGTTAGTGTTAATTACTTCAATTCGTTGTCAAACACTAACTTGACTCTTAACTTAGGTTGGTTATCTGGATATGTAGCAATTCTGCACTAATATTGACTAGCTAACTTGGACATTCAAAAGTAGTTATGCAGGGACTTCAATAAATGAAAAAATTGCTGAAACCATTGTAACTTTCAGTTTGGAATCCACAAATAACTGGAACTGTTGCTCTTTTTCAAAATTCATTCTCATTTTGGTAACCAAGCGCATTTGATCATGGCTAAGTACACATAATGTGAAAAGAGAATGCATCATGGTATAACATTTCCAGATCTTTCCTTTCTTCTGTAAGGAGTAGGATCCCACGGATTGTTCTATCAGATTTTGTTGAGGAAATTGCAGCAGCAGTAAAACCACTGCTGACCCTATCAGAACCAACTCTTCTGTTTCAAATTTTGGCTTGATCACTCTGTGAAGTAGCAGAGCTGTCAATCTGGATGACATGCTTGCTGCATGAATGTCTTATTTCTTAAATCTGGCAACAATTGGCTGCTGTTAAGTTTTGTGTGTTAACAATTTTGCTTCGATGTTCTTGAATCTGCAGTCAACACCAAAGTATTGACATAAATATCAATATTTTGAGACAATTGCATAAGAACAGCTTTAGTACATAATTGTTGGATGCTGTCTGTGCTCTTGTTTGCAGTAGGTAGAGGCTATATTCTATTTTTATATATAGGTTCCTGTTGTTTATCCACAAAAAGCCTGCGATGGTATGGTTACCTATCTTGGTTCCTCTTGTTTACGCCATTGTGTTGCATGTTGTTTCCTCTTTCTTGTACCTTTTCTTTTCGGATCTAGCTTTCTTATTTTGTCTTGAAACAATACTTTAGACTTTGTTCTTCCATGGTAATGAAGATCGGAGAAGGGGACCAGTTCGAAACTGCACTGAAAGTCCCAATTCACCTATTTTTGTTATGCTGGTTGCTTGACGAAACAAGAGCCAGCGATAGCAGCAACATGAAAAATAATGTATCAAAAGTACTCTGCAAATTGAGATATATTGTTCTGAATTTTAGTAGTGTGATACTTATATGATTTTTGTGATCGTGTTTTATACATTTAGATCTTCTAGATTGAACTTACCATTCTAGGTGTCAGCCAGAGATGGGGATGCATTAGGATAAAACAAAAGTTCAAGTAATAATCCATGCAGTCGTTGGCCAGCATTAGCTGAATATCGTATGAGATCTATCAACAATGAACATATGTCTTGCAAGAGGTCTCTTCTGTTGGTGCCTTCAGTCATTTATTTTTTGTTTATGTTTCCGAGTTTCTTGCAACTCCAACAATTCCAGGCCCTCTAAGGACTAGGATATCGACCGAAAACAAGAAAAGTATGTAGTGAATAATAGTCAGAGATATGGACGGTTTTATTGGATTATTGGAGAGGAAATTGTAGGAAAAGTTTTCTGGACAAATTAACTAAATTGTTGGAAAACTGAAAGCATGATGTAAACTATACACATTACTCATGCCAATTAGGCAGCTCTCTAAAGAGCAAACCAATGGTCTCAAGAGCTGTACATCCCATTCAAACGTCGATTTGTAAATTTAGAACAAGTAAAATGAACTAAACATGGCTAATACTTCTATATGGAGTAAATAAAGAAGATGAGTCCTTCAAACCGGCTGAAGTGTGCGAAAGGAATCTGAGGTGTAGGGATGCAAATAGTTTCACTTGTGGGTATGGATAAAAATCTAGATATGACAAAAATTGTCTCGCTATACAAATCCTATGAGTGAGAAAACTTAGAACCCTAGCGAGGTGTGATTGACGTTAGTGTCAAACTTGACGACGATATTCCTGTCGATGATGAGAGTTGCCCCTCCGATGAGGACATCGGTGGTGCATATGTTGGTACAGGCATCTTGACTGGTAACACCGGTAGCGGTCCATTTGACTGGAGGACTGCCATGGCAGCTCTGATAGACGGCCGAGCCTATCGGTCTGGATGCGCACACCAGAGCCCGACAGCCATGACACACTCCATGCTGGCCGCGTCATAGTCACTGTTGAGCCGTTCATCAGCCGCCTTCAAAACGGTTCCCTGGCCGTATAGGTCCCAGACCCATTCCACTAGTCGGAAGAGGCCATTGTTCTGGTTGTCCAGTAGACTCATTGGTCTCCTCCCACATGCCACTTCCAATAGAACAACGCCAAAACTATAGACATCAGACTCAGCGCTCGCTTTGCCCGTGATCACGCATTCAGGATCAAGATAGCCTGGCGTCCCTGAGGGGTGGGTCATTGTTTGTATCCCAACGGCATGGTCAATAAGCCTTGCAAGGCCGAAGTCGCCTAGATTCGCATTGAAGGATTCATCCAACATGACGTTGCTTGGCTTGATGTCACGGTGTACGACACATTGATCCCACTCCTCATGGAGGTAGAGCAATGCAGATCCGAGCCCAAGAACAATGTTGATCCTGTGGCAGCATCCAAGCTAGCTGATCAGTTGAATTTCAAAGGTGTTGATTGCACATAGCGAAAGTTATGATAAATTAACGAGAGTTAATTAATAACCTCATTGGCCATGTGAGGAAGGTGCCATTGCCATGGAGATGGACGTCGAGGCTACGGTTGGGAACCAGCTCGTAGACAAGCAGGAGCTCGTCGCGGCCATGGCACCAGCCGATGAGCTGCACAAGATTGCGGTGGCGCAGCCGGCTTATCACTTTGATCTCCGACTTGTACTCCTTCCTCCCTTGCTTTGAGGAATCTTTAGCGAACCTCTTTATGGCAACTGCGAGGCCAAGCTCTCTGAGATAGCCACGGTACACAACCCCGAAGCCGCCTTGTCCAAGCTTCTCCTCCGCCGCGAAGCTCTTTGTCGCGTTGACAAGTACGTGGTACGGGAACCGCCTCGGCCCCGTCCCCATCTCGATCTCCACAATGGGATCGCCATCCGAGTCATCGTCCTCCGCCTCCTCTGCTTGCCTCATCTTCTTTCTTCGACGTCGCCGTACAAAGACGGCTACCATGGCGAAGAGGAGCACGGTGAACAACACTGCACCGACGATGGCTCCAGCTACAACTCCGCCGTGTGAATGTTGTTCCGGCGATGATATTACTCCTGTCGAAGGCTGCTGCTCTAACGACAAGTTGAAGTACCAAGAATGCAGCTGATGCTGCTCAACGGATGCGCCCGTCGCCGCCGAGAAGCCAACAGCGACCTTCTCTGGCAAGGCGCTCTTGAGATCAACCTTGGAGCTAAGGTTGTAAGGCGTCGTTGAGCCATTTGCCCATAGCTTCAGTGACAGGATGCTCGAATTGCTGTTGTAGTCGATGACGGCAGTCATGTTGCCGATGAGGGTGAAGTTGGGCAGAGAGTTGGTCTTCACCGATCGGATTGCGTTGACGTCGATGCCGACGTGGTCATCGGTGGCGTTGGGGTCGAAGTTGTTGACGTAGGTGTCGAACTCGACGGCGACGAACCGGTTGACGGACGACGGCGCGGTGTCGTAGCTCCGGCTGGTGAGGCCGAGGGCGCCGCCGTCGCCCATGTACGGCATCGTCGACGGGTAGCTGGCGAGGAAGAAGGCCATCCCGTCTCCCCTATTGCTGTTGCTTTTCGGGGCGATGCTGAAGGAGAAGCGCGTGGTGAAGCTGGCCACCTCGCCGGTGTCCGTGTCCCATAGCTGCACCGGCGGCGTGTACACCACTCTGCCCATGGTGCCGCCGCTCGGCAAGTTTTTGCCCGTGGTGAGCTCGATCCATCCGGCGGCGCCGGCGAGCGCCGCCGCCGCGCTGCCCTGGAGGGTGATGTTCTTGGTCGCGTTGCTGAGGGTGGAGTAGTTGAATGATACAGTGGTAGCGACGCTAGGCGAGCAGCGCAGCAAGACGAGCAAGCAAGCTAGAGCAGCAGCAGCAGCCATGGGCGATTTTGTCACGAGGGCGGCGGCGGCAATAGCCCGTCTTTGAGCAAAATCATCAATACAACCACTACGAATAAGAGAGGCAAGTCAAGAGCATACAACTCTGCCAACATGTATGCAGTTGCTCGCATCTTTTAGATAAGACTAAGGAATTGGATAATTTAACAAGATGGTGGTTTGGGGAAATAATGTATGCTCCTTAATTTAATCCTTAATTTAATGATACCAACTTCTCATTGTTATCCTTCGTTCCAAATTGTGGTGCGAAACCAGGGGCTATGTTGGTAGTGGACTAGTGGTGTTACCTGTTTTTTTCCGGCAGGTAGTGGTACCATTTTTTTTAAGATAATGGATTTTTATTAATCCGGTTTCTATATCCACGAAGGATATGCACAGCCAAAAGAATACCAAAGTGCTTAGACTCACACCTCAACAAGGAGGATAACATACAACCATAAAAAAGAAAAACCTACAACCTCGGCACACCCCTGCTTCCCGATATACTCTCCTGAAACGGCCAGATTTGACGAGTAGAAATCGTTTAGTCGCTACTGACCCTAGTGCGCCGTCACTACGAACCTCCACTCGTGCCATTTTTATCCGCTTCAGGTGAGCTGATGCCATGCGCCGCTGTCACGCCCCAAACTAGCCCCGAGCGAGAACCAGAGTAAGGCAATTCAAATTCCTGTGAGTCAGTACCAGTCCCAGGAAACAGTATTGATACAACAAGAAAATTGAATATCATAGTCACAGAGGTCTCATTATTATGAGTAGAGATACAACCATCTTTGGAACTGCGGACAGACCCCGAGTTCGCAACTGCATTAAAAAAGACGGAAGCGAAGACTGGCCCAAAGCCACAAGCATGACTTGGGAACGAAGCCGAAACCCTACTACAGCTCGAAGTCTGCTTGTTCCTGGAAGAACTCCTCATCAACTGGATCCATCTCCTCTTCTTCGAGAACTGGTGGGGTTATTTATATAAAGTAAGGGTGAGTACGAGAATACTCTGCAAGCCATGGGAATTAAGTGTTTAATGCAAGCTTCAAAGGAAGGCTAGTTATTTTCTCATTCAGTTTTAGTTTAAAACTTTTAGTATCAACTAAGTGAGTGCTTCTCCACAACGCGGATGCGAGAGTGCGTCTCATTTGGTTGGAGCTTGTGAAATGTACTCATTGATTGCATCCGCTTGAGTGGCTCATTGCCAACAGATACGAGGACTTCCTAAGTCCGGCTGTTCCCGACAGCCACAAGTCAAGTACTTGAAATGAAACCCGTACATCAATAGTAGTTCGCAAAGCAGTAGTCAAATAAAACTACGCTAAGGAATCACCTCACATTCAACCATGATCATGGGCACAATTGTTCAAACAGTTTGTTAATCTCTTCAGAGGGGGTACACTTTACCCACACAACATTACTAACCCGGGTCACCCAGCCCGTGCAAAACAGTCACGTCTGGTGACTTTGAGGCTTTCACGATAGGGCATTTCGAAAGCCGACTCAGGGTCTTATATCAACGGGAGGGGTTCCACGGACCAACACTAGGTTAGGTCCAAGACCATACAATGCCAAGAAGCCCAAGGGTCCTCCCTGACATCACCCTAGCGAATCCACTTGTCCCTTGGCATCAAGATTTTCCTAGCCTAGCTAATTACTTAGCCAGGTGTGTCCCACTTCATCCATGTTGTCGCACTTGTTATGTTTGGATGAAATTTCGAAGGAATCGGTCCTTAAGGACGAGAATGGGAAAACTGTACCACCAGTATGTCTCCCGCACGGCGAGTTTTAGAAACTTATTTTATTTGCAAGGCACCGACCTAGGTGTCAGTTTTTCAAGGATTTTATAAACCCAAGTTTTACCTAGTTGATCATTTTATGTTTGAGGAGGGTCATTGGTACTCATGTTCGAAGGCACGAATACCGAGACCTAACATAACAGATGACAAAGGAGTTACGGGTAATTCAATTATCAAGGAAGTCAAATGCAGCAATTATAGGTAAGGCCTGCCGGCTATAACGCAAACCACGACCAATGTTGTAAGTGTATCCTAAAGATGCATGTTTTAGGAAATGAATTACTTAATTTGAAATTATGGGCTCAATTATTCAAAAGTGACTTGCCTTGCTCGAGATCTTGAGCTTCTTCCTCGAACTCCATGCACTGGGACTCCTCGGGCTCCGGAGCTACACGCGGAATGAAACAACTCAACAAAACAGCCAAAGAAAAAGACCCTATTAATGACAACTAAGGGTGCCATTCGATAGATCTCGAGTTTTGTGGAATTTTGGAAGTTGAACGGAGTCAATCGAACAAACAGTTGAGAAGATATGAATTTCCTAAGATTAATTTATTTTTTGTCTAAAGGAAAAAGGATTAAAGAAATTGTTGGAAAAGAAAAGAAAGAGGGGCGCTTTTAGATTTCTTGAACGGGCCCGAGGTGCAGCACAGGTGAATGAGGGCGCAGCCGAGCGAAATGGACCGACGGGCGAGCGAAGGCGGCCCTCGGCCGAACAGATGCGCGAGCAAACGAAATTCGGCTGGCAGCGAGACAAGGCCCAAGTGAGGTGCGGGCGCTGCCGAGCGAAGCAGGCCGACGCGCGAATGAAGGTGGCCCACGGCTGAGCGGACTCACGCTAGGGCAAAACGGGTTGGCGGTGAGGCACGACCCACGTGGCAAAGCGGCTGCGGGGAGGAGAGGTCGGACGGGCCGTCGAGGATGCGACCCAAACGAGCACGCAGTGAGGCAGGCCAGTGGACGGCGGTCCATCGTGTGGGATCTCGAGAGGGACCCACCTGTTGACGGCTTGGTCCACGTGGACCAGGCGCACACGGGACGCGGCGCCAGGGTTTGGTGGAAGCGGCCTACTTCGGTGCACCGGTGTGGACTCTGGTGCGGCAGGCCCATGCACAGCCTTACGACTCTCTATGGACTGCGCGCACAGGAAGGAAGGAGAAGCAGCGACGTGGAGTTGACGTGGCAGACATGTCGGACGGCGGAAGGTTGAAGACAACCCGGCGGCATCCAACGGTGGGCAGCGACGGCGTTCTCCAGGACGGCGCACGACACTTCAACGGACGGGGAGCACAATGGAGCAACAAACGGCGCGATGGGAGACGAGCCAACGACTCGGATTCGACGGAGAGGGACCGGAGGCGGCGAATCGCGACGGCAGCTACCACCGATGAGGAAAGAGGGGAAACTCGACGGAGCGGCGAGGGCTTGGTTCGTCGAGACAGGAGCTTCTACGCGATTCCACGAGATAATTCTGAGTGACGCGAGAGCACGAGTGGCACCAAAGAAGGAGAATGTCGGCGAACATTGCTCAGCACAGAGCACTGGCGCGGCAGCAAGCTACGGCAAGCAACGGCGAGGCTATCACAGCATCCACACGCACGGGGGAGCGATGGCGAGCTAGCTAGCAGTCTAGGGAGGGACAGAAAGCGAAGGAATGGAGGGAGTTTACTGCGACAGGGAGGGACGCTGTGAAGAAAGGTCGATGGCGCGAAACTTGATCGTTTCAGCCTCAAGCCGAGGAAGGAGAGGGAGACGGTGCCCGGAGTCCTCGTCACACGTCCCCGCACACACTGGCTCACCGGCGCGCTCGACAGAGGACGAACGAGGACGCTGCGGAGGAAGCTCGGTTTGCAGCGATGAAAGCGAGAAACCAAGAGAAGGAGGAGCGGTTTACATAGGTGCCGGTGTGGCTTCGAGGGGAAGAAATCCAAGGTGGTAGCTGGCACGGACAGCGAGCTGGCGGGCAACGTCAGTGACTGGCGATCTTCGCCGCTAGGAGCCAAATGGTGCAGGGCACCAGGCCGGAAGAGGAAAAAGAAAAAGAGAAAGAGGGAAAGAGAGTGGACTCCTTGCCGCTTCGAGATGTGAGGGAGAGACAGAGGGACGAGGGTGCAAGCTCTGCCTCCCGGCTTTGGAAGCTAGTGGCGTGGAGACACAACGGGGCTGGGCCCGAGCAATGACGATGACGGTGATGGCTACGGCGGTTTTGGAGACGAGCGGTGACAGCGGTGGTCGGCGTAGGCAGCGGGTCAGGGGGATGATAGCGGCGTCCTTCCGGTCGGCCACGATGGCGGGCGCATGCAGGAACCAATGGGCGGCGCGGTTTTCGAATTCGATGTCAACGGTGACGGTGCGAGATAGAGAGAGTGGCGAAAACGACAGAGAAAAAGAGAGGAGACACGCACGGCATCGCCGGGCATGGCTTTACCGCGCAGCACGTGCAGCGTACATGCTCGCGTGCGGGCCGAGCAGACTGGGCCATGGCGGCGTAGCCTAGGAGAAAGAGAGAGGAGGCGGGAGAGAAGGGCCGATCGGGGAGAGGCGGCCCAAGGAGAGAGGGAGAGACGGGCCAGTCAGAGGAAGCAGCCCAAAAGAGGCAAGGGAGTCAAAATAGACCTTTGCTGAGAGGTTTGAATTGAAGGGAAAATGGAGTGGGATTTGAATTTGGATTTGGGATTTTCTCCAAGATTTGAGTTGGGCACTAAGGGAGGGACTGAGACCTTGTCACACACATCGAAGCACAACCAAAGAGCAAGGTTTCGCAAATAGGGTTTTTAGCAGTTAAGTTTTCCCACTAACGCCACGACGAAACGGGCGTTACAGCCGCTGGTTAGCCCACTTTCATCCATCGTCGTATAGTCAGAAATAGTCAACCAGACGCGAGCCAGCGAGATCCACTTCCACTTCACCGAATTCCTAGGCCTTCGCCGCCCATAGGGCCACCGGCCGCCGCTGTCATCGGGATCCTCTTCCGCCTCCTGGACTCCCTCCCCGCCACGCCCCTAGGGCCGCTGCTCTGCCAGAGTCCACATATCATGCCGAAATCTCAATCCTCCACTGCCACTGTCAAGGATATCCTCTTTCGCCCGGAATCCCAGGCCTCTGCCGCCCCTAGGGCTATCGCCTCCGACGAGATCTACCTCCGCCTGATCCGCCTCCTCCTCCCCAAGAACCTTGCGTCACCGTTGCCCCTAGGGCCGCCGCTACCGCCGCTAAGGTCCTTTTCGCCTGGATTTCCAGGCCACTACCGCCCCTAGGGCCTTCGCCTGATCCGTCTTCTCCTTGCTGAGGACTGGCCGTCGACGCTTAGGCTGCCGCCGTCCTCTGCCGCCCTTGCCGTCGCCCGAAGGGCCGTCGCTGCCGATGCCTCACCGCTACCCACCACCCTTCCGACCACCTTCGCTGTCGTCACCAACCTGCACGGCCAAGCTCGGGCCCGGTTGCCTCCTATCGCCACCGCAACGCCTCTGCCGTCGACCTCCCCGCCGTCGTCATCGAAGCTCTCCTCCGCGCCGCTCCGTCTAGGTGGCAACGACTAGGACAAAAAGGTGCAAATCCAGGAAAGGGAATGCCAGGTCTGACCTCGCCACCTCGCACTGTGCCTCGCTGACCGCCGCGCCATGCCAACCGCTGCCTCGATGTGCCTCGTCGACCGCCGTGCCTTGCCGCCTACATCCTCAAAGCACCAAGCCTCACTGACCGCCTCCTTTGTCATCGGCCCTTACACACACCCTAGGTGTTGCCCCGCCACCGTCGTTCCAGCTCGCGCATGTGGCTTACCGGCAGTTCGCTCCAGCGGCAGCGAAGCTGAGGGTGGTAGGAAGGGGTTTCAGGTGGAAGGGAGGAAGGGTTTTTGGCTCTACCTCTTAATATATCTAGGTAGTGGTACCACTTACCAGACTACTAGGGGCTATGTTGATTTGACATATGCTAGTGGGACACATTTGAGTTGGACATACTCACTTTATCTTAGAAAAAAACAATCTAGCATTGGATAGGACACTACCTAGTACAATGAATCTGGACAGAGGTATTTTAGATTCGTTGTACTAAGATAATGTTCCATTCTCTCCTAGGTTGGTTTTTTCTGGGATGGATAGACTATATATGTAGAGATGGCAACAGGTGGGCTATGTTGATTTGACTTATGCTAGTGAGACACATTCGAGTTGGACATATATGTGTAGAGATGGCAACAGGTTTGTACCTGTCGGGTTGCCTTGCCCTGTACCCGCACCAATGTGAACTAAACATGCCTGCTCCAATACCCACACTCGTGACCGCGTAACCACACTTGCGTGGGTAATGGGCACTTGTTGGGGCCCATACCTGCAGTAACAAGGAAGAAGAACACAAGCAACAGGGAAAATAAACAAGGGGCTACCTGTTAACGACAGAATTTGGTAAGCCCCGAAGTCCCCATCAGCCCAGGATCCATATCGGCTCGAAGCTAGTATCGGCCTAGAGTTCTACATCGGCCGATGGGGGTTATCTTAAACCAACCACCAACAGCAGTCGGATTCTTGTTAGATTCGAGAAGATCTTATCCAGAGAAGACCGAGTTTGAGGAGGATGCGGCTTGTATCTACTAATTAGGAAGAATTTGTTAGTTTCCTTTTTATCTTTAGAAAAGTGTGTTTAGTATCCAATAAGGACTTTATCTATTTCCTTTTATCTTTAGGAAAGTTTGAGTCGTATTCTGTTAGGATCTTTGTTAGTCTATGGGTATAAATATGTAAGCCCAAGGTTCATGTAAAATATCTCACGATCAATACAACTTTGGCGCATCGCCAACCTTTACTTTTCGTCTTCTTCGGCGAGTTCGTGCCTTTCCTACGAGAGGTAAGTCTCGTTATGGCTGCCTGCGCTGTCGGGGCTAGGGCTTCTGCATTCTGATCTCGTCAACGTAAGCACCTACTATCATATATCTTAGTTAATCTGGTTTGGCGTCTCGATTTAGTCATATCGGCCGAGATTCGTTTTAGGGTTTACGCCGATATTGATTAAATCCCCTCACTAGATTAGATTGGCTAATGTATCCACCACCCCGAAAATCAGTCGAGGGCTTGATTGTCTAGATCTTGCGTTTCTTTTCATACTTAGTGCAGCTAAGTCGTGATTAGAACCGTAATCTCTTGCCTGCCTGTCAATTGCCAATAAGGGTTTCACCGGGGTTTCAGCCGGCGAGTTATCTGGACGTTGCATCGGCCCAAGAGTTTTACATATAGATTGGATTCGGCCGATGACAACAAAGTATTTATTGTTTATCTGCTTATTGAGAGTTTATGCCATCAGACCTCTGGCCAATATGTGCTTTAATCTTCAGATCAATGTTTATTTTATATTTAGATTATGCTATATCACATTGCTATATCATCATGTTATCGTCAACCGATCGCCTCTATATAGAATTTTGCTCAGTACACGGTCGATGGTTTGAAACCCTAACTACATCGGCTGGTATCGGCATCGGCTGAAACTATGCCATCGGCCGATCGGTTGTTTTGGCTATCGGCCTATCGGCCGATAGACCTTTCGTTTTGCTATTTTGCATATCTTATCAGTGGCAGGATCAAACTGACTGGCACGCCCGCGCTTCATCAATTTTAGGACCTGCACTGGAGCTAAGCAGATCTCCCAGGCCTTCGTGTGTCCGCACGCCGGATCCTCATCGGCGGTATGGATTCGGCTTCAACACTACCTTCATTGAGACTGAAGGGGACAGAATGGTGATGCAAAGGAGTAGAGATACAGCCTCGGCGGCTTGGCCCGCTCGACGCCTCGACCTTGAGTGCCCAACTCTAACCCTAGCCACCTTGTCGAGCGATAAGTTGGTGCTCTTGTGCGTCGTGCGCGTGAGGACGAGACACGAGATACGGGAGACGGGCGACGCGGCATGTGCGTGCCCTCGACGGCTCGGCTGCTCGCTGGATGCGGCATGCGGTGGTGGCTGGGATGGGGATTGGAGTGTGAGTCTAGGAGGGAGGGATTGTGTGAGGAGTTATACTTAGGTTATGTTTTGGGTTGAATAGTTGTTGGCCTTAGGCCACTCAGTTATTTTATGCTTAGGCTTACATGTATTTTTTTAACCCACGGGATAATAGGTGCGGTTGGTTATCAAATGTTCTAAGACCCGGCCCACCCGATGGATAAGGTTTTGTCCTGATAATAGACATGTGATATAATGATCGCATTATATTTAGCTTCTAATAAAGTAAAAAGCCACCAGGTCTCAAGTTACAGGGGCCGTTGTCATCTCTAAACATGTGCGTGGAGAAAGTATGTTACTCCGTCCTAAAATACAAAGATTTTTATTTTTTTTATGAGTATTGAGAAAGTAGGCGAAATTAAATGAGGATGGTTGTGATTGATTAGAAGTAGAAAATATGTAAAAAAAAATAAATGAGAAAGGATTGTGATTGGTTGATATGAGTGATTAGGTGAAGAAGTTATTATATTTTGAAATAAATTTTGAAAGCATATTTTATACCGGAGGGGGAGGGAGTACTATCGTCACCACACTTCTTCAACGGGACTAGCTTTTAAGTACTCGGGAATGAAAACGACAGTTTTGGATTTTGAAATTGGTAATTACAAAAGGAAAAGGCTACACCTACTAACTTCTTCTTACTAAATTAAATTCTTACTAACACTGATCTATCATGATATCTATATTTTCTATAACCCTTATCTATGTAAATCAAACGGTTGAAATGCATGATTATTAGTAGAAATTTAATAAGAAAAATTTAGTACGTGTTGCAGTAATATAAGAGGAAATGAGTAGAGAGAATACTATTAGGCTCAATCGGATATGGCCCCGTACCCACTCCCCGTAGAGATCCGATTAAAATAGTGTGGGGGCTTCACTGGCCCAAAACAACCCAACCCAGCCCATCTCAATCCCGTGACTCCCGTCCCCGTTCCTAAATAGCGGCGTCCGACGCGGCGACGCTCTCCGCCACCGTCTTCTCCGTCTCCTCCGCCGACGCCAACCCGGCGGCCACGCGCGCCTTCCTCGCCCGCCTCCTCATCGACCGGAGCTTGCTCTCCTCTACGTCCGTTTCCTCTTCTGCCTGCGCCGTCTCCCGTCTCCTCTCCTCGAATCGCTCGATACTTCGCCCGCCGCGCCGCCTTCGCCGATTTCCATCCATCCCGCCTCCGGTGAGCACTCGTGCCGACACACGCACATCGATCCTCTTTCTTTCGAACAGTCCTCCTTCCTTCCTTTAGTTGAATTTGTGACTCACTTCCGATCTTTTCTTTCTTTTTTTTTGGAGGAGTTTCAATTTTGCATATACACAGTTCCTAGATACGTTGTAGCTAGTGATGTCAACCAAATACCGTATTGGTTTTCAATTACATCTAACATATATGAAAGCTGAATACTTTCTTTGACACCAGGTTGAGCGACATCAGTCAAAGTCTGTTGAAATATTGGTGGCATTTGATCACATTCCTCTCCGACTCAGGCCTCATCACTGGTTGCCTCCTCTTCATAATCCTCACCCTTCAACTGAATTTTCTCAAGGTAAACATCCAACCCTCGCTCTCCACATGCTCGTCCGTGTCGTCATCGCGCTTGCTCGATTTCTCTGTTTCTCTCTCTCGAGCCCCTCTACTTCTCGGGCTTCCTTGCTCGAATTCTTCGATTATTCTCCTCCTCTCCCTCCGGTGAGCGTCGGCGGCGAATCCGAGCTCCTCCTGGTGTCGCGGAGGGGCGGGGCGATTCCGTGATGGTCGCCCGCCGAGCTCTGCGGCGGACGCGGACATGCAGCACAACCCCTCCTCCTCCGCCACTTCGCTTTCGCTGCTCTCACCGGCCGACGGCTTCCTCTGTGGTAACGATCTCTGGCTAAGCCGATCTCCTCTGCTGTTCGCCTTTCTTTGCTCCTGCTTCTTTGGAGGAATTTCATCGAACACCTCGCCTGCAGTTGCGCAGCGATCTGATTCCGTGTTTTGTTTGTCCGTGGGGGATTTGCAGTGAAGGACGGGGTGGACGAGATGATCAAGTACATCGCCAACGAGCCCTCCGTGGGGCTCTACTTCGTCCAGCAGCACGTGCAGGCGTCCATGCCCCTCCTCCTCGACGTCAAGGTCCAGGGCCTCTCTCTCTCTCTCTCTCTCTCATTTCTATCTCATATGCTCCTTCGCTGTAAATTTATGAGAGTATAGGACATGTGATTCTTATGCTCGTGCCGCGCTGTGCATTTGGATTAAAATGTATATTGATCTGTCATTTGTGCCGCCTTATGTTAGAATTGTGATTGGTAAGAAATTCAGATATGGTTGATTAAGAGAAAGGTAGAGCAACAACACATCAACGCTTGGTGAGGGGGAAAGGCTATTGTAACAGTGTGTTGGTTGCATTATTAAAGGAATTCATCTGATTTGTTCCTTACCCAATTTTGAGTTTTCAGATTCAGATTTCATTTTTTAACATGTCACACAGAATTGATCACCCGAGGGAGCTTCACTATGATGTACAAAGTTATCAACTTTTGTGCAAGTACAATTCTTATGATATAGGGCTTCTTTCAGATTTTGACAGGCCACTTCCTAGACCTTCCAACATGATAAGAAGTCCAAAGCTAATAAATACTCTCATTGGCATTGGCAGAAGCTGGTGCTGGGTAAACCAGTTAAGCATCTAAAATTTGATTTTTATTTGTTTTCAGTCAAGGGTCGGGTTGGGATCATAGGTCATATTATTTGTGCGAAACAGGTTTGTTAGCAATATATTTTACAGCAGTTAAAGGGAAGCTCTTACAGAAACATGGAAGAAAAGGTGAACACAGTATGCCTGAAACTTTGTTCTCAACTGACAATTCTCGTTATTTACCATTCAGATTTTTTCTTGCCCTGTGATGTAATATTTGCATTCCTTCTAGCAGTTTTAAGTTTGAAAATAAGCTGATGCCTAATAATTTCTCCACTGTTTGACAACTTCATTAGTTCCAGTCTGTGGTCACCACTTATTAGGAAAATCAAAATTATCTGCCTAACGATATGATTTTGTGGTATTCTAACATGAGCCCTGTTCCCTCATCAGGGAAAGGTTGCAGACAAGATTCATGAGATAACATTGCATACTGAAGATATCGAGGACTCAATCTGTGCAGTGAGGTCCATGGCAGAGTTTGGACTTCCAATTGCTGATGATATGATCAAGGACATAAATAAATCTCTCAAGATAATGTCAAAGACCCAACCAAAGAGGGGGTTCGTATTCTACCGAACTTGAAAACCTCCTTTGCTTCTATTTCCATTTCCTTGAGAGAAAAAAAAAGCAATACATGTTTTTTGTTTGTTTTATACAGTTCTATACCCAAATAACTTCATTCATGCCATCCTTTATAGAACAATGACCTTTTGTTTTCCCTTTTTTCATGAAGTATGAAGCATATGACTGCAGAACATGTTATATATAATTGGTAAGATAAAGATAAAGTTGTTCAAGCCTCCCTCTGATTGTGCCTGTTCTATCCACTAATGTTCAAGCTTTTCTTATAGCTTCTAAACTAAGTAACTAACAAACCACTCTACAGCTCTGGCTTGATCATCCCAGGCCCTTACTGTATTGTATTATTTTTATGCATATAGTTCATCTTCTGTCATTGGTTCTGAGAAAGAATCACTACATTCAGGTTAATCCAGAACCCCACTTGGGGGTTCCAATCAGGGAAAAGCTCAGGAACATGGGAAGAAGATTTGGGCACAACCAACGGAGGAAGCAGCCGTAATTATTTCTCCTCCATGTTCAACACTGCGAAGCAAAAGGCATCCAATCCCAGATGGCCACAGCCTGATTTCAAAACAA
Source organism: Oryza officinalis (assembly GCA_008326285.1). Taxonomy (NCBI): domain Eukaryota; kingdom Viridiplantae; phylum Streptophyta; class Magnoliopsida; order Poales; family Poaceae; genus Oryza; species Oryza officinalis. The sequence goes on from BDMV01000008.1 coordinate 3,083,829, forward strand.
AAGTTGACACTACTGAGGAGTCTGTGTCATCTGCAGCTCCTGAATCATCACAAGCTGGTGGACATGGCGCATCAACACCCTCAGATACAGAGAAGGATGGTCTTCCTGTTTCAAGCCAGCTTTTCGATAATAATACACCTACTATAAATGAGAGCTCTTCGACTGATATCTCCAAATCGGTGGAGAATTATAACAAGTTCAAGGAAGAACAAGAACTCAAACTGCAAGAGTGGCTTAGACAGTCTGAAGAAGCTGTTGATAATAAAGAGTGAGGTGGTTCTAACTGGTGCAGCCTAGTACATTCGCTAGAGCACACCAGACCATGTTGTATCCTATACATGCCTACTTGATGCACTTCCAGAACTTCAGATGGTAGCTGTTTATGAAGTAGAGCTTGTAATCATGAGGTACATAATTTATCTGCCTATTAGGGAACGCTGTAAATTGTCATATTCTGTTTGCCGTTGATTTATTTATTTTTGCCAAGGCACAGAGATCATCAGTGTACTGTACAACAGCCTGAACGAAAATCATGCAATTTTGTTTTTCATGCCTCTTGCCCTCTTCACATCCATTTTCGGTAATTAATACACCCATTACCAAGTACCCATATTATCTGAGTATGAATAGTTAAGTTCTGGGAGTTGGCTATGTTTTCCAGTAAATTTGGTTAAATTTAAATAAGTTTTGCTTAAGAAAAAAATATGTCAGTGTCTAGGATAAGACATATTTCCTATACTGGGTTCGTGATATACTGCAATACCATATACCTAATGATATACGGGAAGGGAGTTATCTCTTGATTAAGGAAATACGATTAAGGAAATACGACGGATATAGAAGAAAATTGTCTTTTCGGGATAGAAGGTGTTCGAGTCCTATTCGAAAAAGGCAAGGTCTCCTTAGCCCGTATTCAAAGAAGATAAGGCCTCCTTAGCCTCTGTCCTGTTCTATTTCTCCAAGTTCTACTTGAAGAAAAAGGTAATGATCGTTATAAATACAAGGCTCCCTATTAAGGGAGGGAGATCGAGTTATAAACTATAGAAGTCAGATTGAGTTACAAACCATAGTCAAAGCCGCATTGAGAGACAATCTGGAGGAAGCCAGAGCCATACTTGCTAAATAAATCTCGTAGAGCCATTCTCGACAGATCCTAGTCGATGGGTTAGTTTCGCCATCTTACTCCCTCATTGTAATCCGTGTGATATTTTTTCCATATATTTATATAAACTGGATTAGGGTTATTACTCTTTTTAGAGGACCTGGACCAGTATAAATCCTTGTGTTGTGTTTTCTTGTTACGATTTCGCGTATACGCTAGTTTCAACGTTCCCTATACCCTCCAGATACCGTCTTCGGGTATAGCCCATCGACAATGGCGCGTCAGGTGAGTTCAAAAGCTAGATTTTTCGATGAGGGCTTGTACGGTCGTCCTAGCCTGGGAGATTTTACTTTAAATTAATAATAATGAGTTGTACTTGTTATGAGGTCTTACTTTTAGTATTTTCTTGATAAAAGATTTCCTGGGTTTGGGATTGATAAATACAATATTGTACATGGTTTGGGGGTCTTAGATTTCAAGTTTTCATGGTGTTGTCTAAAGAAGACAACAATGGTTTCTAAGTGTACACAAAGAAAGTAAATATATTTATTAATTCTTAAAAAACTCTCCCTTACAATATATGTTCCCTTGGAGGGGTTTATTTATAGCCTTGTAGTTAGGTTTGCACATTTTATATTTGTTAGCAAAACCAACCATCTATACTGTCAGAGGACCTAATTTAATCAGGTTTTGTATGTTGAGGTTCAGAAATGTGATTTGAACTCAATGGAAAAAGGTGAGACTTAAATTGGACTTGTTCCATGGAGATAAGCATGTAGATCAGACTTTTCCTAGCGGCTGTGGCCCAACCCAGCTTCTTTCTGTAAGCCATGGCCCATGAGGAGGATGGCGGCCACCTCTTCAATTGTAATGGGCCGAGCAAGAGCTTGTTGAACGTTTAATGCTGCTGCAGCCACTATCACTGCCCGTCTCCCTCACTCGACTTCTTCTGTTACTGGAACATAAAATGGCAGGACAAATCTTTATAGAAAAGCTACAATGGTAGTGAAGTCCAAATCTCTGCTCTATCAATATATATAAGGCGGCGATCTTCTTGCCTTCATTTAAAAAAAAAGTTCAAATCCTGACGTAATATTGTTGGCGTAGAATTTAGACCCGTCTTGCAACCAAATGGGTTCCACGTTTCCACGGCGGCCTGGGAGATCTGCTTAACTCAAGTGCAGGTCCAATGGCTTGCCTAGGTGCGTGTAGGGCATGCCAGTTAATTTGATCTGCAATCAACAAGATAAACAAGTAAACCACGTTAGACAACAATGGCCGATCGGCCAATAGGCCGATGTCGCATTGTCATGACCCAGCCGATAGGGCAAAGCTATATCGGCTTACTTGTGATAAAGCAAGACTAAAATATGAATCTAATCTTATCGGCCTTCATCAACATATTGATGTCAATTAATAGCATCGGCCGATAAGGGATAATAAAGATAACTACACTGGCTATTACTCCAGTGTGAATCTACACGAACTAATCAGCCAACAGGAACATAACAATCACATATAAGCCTTAAAGATCAATCTGTAACAGATACATCCATATTCATTGATTTATTCATGTAGATGGCAGCTACATATAAAAACCTAGTGATAATCATATGCATCAGGTAAGACTGCTGAAACCCCAGTACTATCCTTAATTACAACCGAAAACGGGCTTCGAGTTAGATCTCAAAACAGGACTAAGGTCGATAGCAACTCAAAGTGTGAATTGAGACTTAACACGAAGAAAATCAAGTCGTTGATTGTTTTTGGGGATGGTAGATGTATTGAAGGATTTAGCTAAACACCATAATTAAACTTGCATCGGCAATAAACCCTAAAACGAGTTAATCGCTGGTGAAGCATAATTAAAGCATCTATCAAAATCATTCAAAACACGATAAACGACGATCACATCATCGAGGCTTAACGTGTCTAGAACGACACGGTAGCCCCGACGATGTAGATCATCGGACACGAGTTCTTACCTCTGCTCTGGGGAAGCAAGAACTCGCCGAAAGACAACCTCTTGCGAGGGTTGGCGATGCGTCGAAAATAGATTAAAACAAATTGTTTGTTGTATTGGATTGTGAGAGAGAGTTTCTATGTACAAACTACCGGGATATTTATACCCGAGATTACAACATGGTCCGTATAGGACACGATCTTATCTCTAACTAACAACCAAGTCTTTGCGGCAGACTCTTGCCAGAGATTAGATCTAAACCTACTTAATTTACAAGATACAATTGCCTAAAACCGAGCCTTATCTCTATTTGACAACCTCCTTGAAGCTTATCTTGAGCCCAGACCAAGCCCATGCTAACTCTATCAACTTCCTGGCTCTATCGGTCAATGGCCATATCGAACCCGTATCGGCCGATATACTCTTCCTGCTAATGCTTCTTCCAGTCCGATACGCTCACCGAGTCCGATACGACACTTGGTCTGACCCCAACTTAGTCCTTCTTCTCTGCATCGGTTTTCTCTTTCCTCTCCGAGTAGATTACGAAAATCTGCTGTTAACACATGCCCCCCAATTCCGCTTCATTATATAATGTGGCGGAATTAGCTCCGAGGAACCCATCGACTTCTTCGCTAGGGTTTGTCTGAAAACCGCGCAGATCCAGATTTGCAACCTTCCGCCGTCGATTTCCTCGCGCACTCCTTCGCTAGCCATCCGTGCTTCTTGACTCCGGCGACACCTCGGCATCCCATCGGCATCGACCCCCGCATCGGCGACCTCCTCGAGTTCATTAATGGCCTCCTTGCCGTTCTACGCCTCTGAGATCCCCGTGGTAAGTCAATCCCTTTTAAATTCACATTTTCATTTTCTCGCCGAGTTCTTCAAATTAGTATTCCTGCTCTTGCCCCCCTGGGTCATTATCTTATATTACTGTTTATATGCCGTAGGTCTTCAAAAATCAAATCTTGATCCCCACCAATGACAAATCACACCGATTCCTGTTAGGCCCCATGGGCAATCACGACCCAACTTGGCTGATAAACGCGGAGACAAACAGAGTTCCTTTCAAACAAGCCAAACCCAATGTTTCTTCTTGGAAGCACACCTTCAGATCCTAGCCGTCAAAGCTCAATAGCTATAGAACCTGGCACAAGAGGATTGCTGCAACCAAGCAGGTTCACTGGGACGAAATAGGAATCGGCCAATACATCACTCTGTCTCTGGCCGATACCAAGAAGAACGAACCACTCATGTCAGCGGCCACCTATTTCTGGTCTGGTACCTTGAATGCCTTCCTATTCCGGCAAGGTCCGATGACCCCAACATTAATTGATGTCAAGATACTGACAGGACTAAATATCGACTTTGAGATCAATCCCTTCAACCTCCTAACAAACAGTAGCGATAAGTTGAAAACCAAGAAGATTGGAGGCTGGTCTGGGTATATTTCCGAGCATATGGAACAAGGATCCGTCTCAGAGAGAGAGCATGTGGCCTTTCTGACCTTATGGTTGGAAAGATTTGTTTTCTGTGGATCAACCTGTGGCCCTACTCTGAATTACCAACACCTGGCTCAAGCTCTGGTTGATAAGAAACAAATCCCCCTTGGCCGATATCTCTTTGGAGCTGTCTATCGGCTGCTTCACACCGCCACTCAAGATCTGATGCTGAAACAGACTGTGGTGCATGGAGGACCATGGTGGTTTATCCAACTTTGGTTAACTATCCATACCAACACCATAGCCGATCGGCCTCCATTATCAAACTCCTGCTTCCCATCAAAGTACGCCGATCATGAAGATCCCAGAACTAGAAGGTGCATGTCTTTTGGAGAAGGGGCCTCTGTCTATCCTGGAGCTGATCAATCGGCCGAAGACATGTCAACATGGTTCATCCGATTCTACACCGGCCCCCCATCAGTTAAGATGGACATGTTCGTCTACACCTCAGACCAGGATTTTGAACTCCCCGATGATCTCCACTTGGACCTAGTAAATGATGATATGGAGTCACGAGAATCGTTTATGATCGGTATCACCCCATGCCTGCTCCCAATAGGCATATTCCAAGGAAGAAGCACCAGCCTGTCCTATGAATTCTACAATCCCATGGTGGCTGCTAGACAGTGCGGGCTGGGACAACTTCCTGTCAACCTATATTTTCATCGACTCCTAGAGAGCAGGGGTACTGTGCCATCAGCACTGATCATGAGTAAAGCTCTGGAGATCGAAATCCCAAACCTGGGTGACTACGATCGATTGCATCTGAGCGCCTTCATCCACGTTAGCTTCCAAGCATGGTGGCAAGAATGGGCTGCTCATATCTTCCACCAATCGGCCAGATTTCATCTAACAGAGCTTATCCAGGATATTAGCCCTCAAGTCCCCGATGGCCCGATTCCATCCGTGAGCAATAGTGGACAAAAGATATCATATGCAATGGTCCTGGCTCCATCGGGTAATTCTGTTCTGGAATTAGCTATCGGCCTTACTGCCCCAAAGGTTTCATCGCTGCTCCAAGGGCCGATAGCCAAAGAAGCCATCAAAAGGAAGGCGACAGCAAGGGACAAACCCCAAAAATCTGTGAAAAAGTCCAAGACTGCCGACCAGGCCGATCCTGCTCAATTAGACCCCTCTGTAGAAGAATTTCTGGATGACCAAACAATGGAGGAGGAGGTCGATGCAGCTGCCGCCGATCTATCCGAAGAAGAAGACCCATCGGCCGGAGCTGCTAAGGAACCATCGGCCAAGACCACCGCAGTCCCACCGACCGATGACCAAGCCGATACTGCTCAACCAAGGAAGACCAGACATGCAATTCGCAAGGTACATATTTTCTTTCTTGAATCTACGCAGCCTCCTTCTGTTGGTATGTTACATCTCGATCCCTTGCAGATTGTTGCATCGTCTCTGTTGAAAGAAAGAACTCAATCGGTCCCGCTGCCCAGGACTAAAAAGGTCACCATGCAGAGGCGCGAGCGAGCCAAGGCCCGATTGAGGACACCTTCTCCTTCTCCACCACCCTCTCCGATTACCTCGGTAAGAGTTGATCCCTTTTTTGTTATTCTTTTGCTGACATGGATCTGATCGTCCTTTCTTACTTCTCTTCAGCCGCGAGCTCCATCACCCGCACCACATCGGCCTACTCCTTCGCCCACCGTTTCAGAACAGCAAAAGGGGGTCGATGCGGACACAGCCGATGTCCAATCACAGGTAAATCAGATCGCTTCGAATCCCTTGCCGATTTCATTTGACTGGGTTAACCATGCCCTATCTTACCGCTTGCAGAGCTTAGCTGATATGTTCTCTTTTGATATCGGCCAATTTCTCGACGATGAGGACAAGGAGCCACCTAGCACAGCCAAGACGTCAATCTCTGAAGATTTGAGAAACCGGCTGTTCGACATCGTCAATCGGCTGGAGTCCTTGTTGGAAACCCTGGTGGAGAACTGCAACCCCATCAGGAGCAGGGTGCAGGAAATTCAGGACCAGTTACCTGAAAACCTGATGGAGATCTTAACACCGGCCATCTTCTTGGAACAATACCAATTCAAGCTCCACAAGGCTAAAGAAAGAATCGCAGAGAGGCGTGAACGAGAGAGCTTGGAATTGGCCTTGACCGCCAGCAAAGCTCAAGTTAATTCTGACAAAACCAGGTTGGATGAGCTAGCCGTCGAGCCGATTATCCTGAACAACAGGCTTGAAGAACTTCACCGCCTCGAAGCAGACCTCGTGTCAAAGCTGGAAGCAACTCGTAAAGAAATCCAAGAAGTCGAGGCTGGGATAACTGTGTCACCGAAGGCCATAGAAGATGATGAGGACACAACTAGCTCGGATATAACCATGACTACCTTGTGTATTAATCAGCCAAAGGTTAACCAGTTCTACATAAGATTTACTTGTTATATTTTTGAACATACGTTGCTACACAATGAGTTTTATTTGTTTTCGTTTGCAGAGGTACTTGCTTGGATGAAGGAAAAGAAGCCGAGCATAATGAATGCATGGAATATCAAAGAAGTTGATTGAGGACCAAACCAAGACCTTCTCCAAGTCGACTTCGGGTGCAATTCGGAGTCCAGGACCAGTCTACACTAAAATGGGCGCCCAGGTCGCATACGTGCTCGGATTGGGGCATTCTTTATATGGATGGAAAGCTAAGAAGATAACCTTTCTAATGGTTCTGGTCCCATGTCCAAATTCGTTACGAGTCATCGGGAATTGACCGAACAAATTAACGTTCAGAATCTGTCCCGGCGCTGCGACGTCGTATTTGGGCCTTTGGCCCGTGTATCGTGTTGGAGCCCATTAGGGTTGCGTCAAGGGGTGCTTGCACGACCCTAAACTCCATATATCAGTAGCCGTCGCTATTTTTAGGTTTTGGGTTTTGCTTAGATTAATCTGTCAAGAACAGTTTCGCCGCTAGATCGGTTTGTAAGACCCCAACTTGTGAGCTTAATCATTCATCTGCAATTTTGGTTGTATTCTATCTCATTCTTGTTTGTGTTCTTCGATTGGCAAACAGGGATTAGCCTTCTCGGCAAGGTCACCCGCGTTTCGACACGGGCGATAACCAGAGGAGACGTGGTGCTGCGATTGCGGGGCTCAAGAGCGTGCGCGTTCAAGAAGCCGGATCGATTTGTGTCGCGACTCCGTCTAAATCGTTGTTTATCAGAACCTTTCGGAAGGTCGGGAACTCTAGTGCACATCAGAAGACCAGACGGCGAAGCTGAAGGCATCGGCCAAACACCTGGCAACCCTGAGCAAATCTTTGAAACCAATCCCAGGGTCAGCGGCCGATGACGCCCAAGCAATAGAGGATATTGATCAAATCCGCCGCAAGGCCATAGCAGCTATCGAAAAATTCATAAGCTGATGTACTATATTCTATGTTTTTCTTGTAAACTGATAAACTCCTGTGTTGATTAACATGAGTCTCATCGGCTAATCAGCCGAATTTGACTTGAACGAATCTGAAGAAGTCCAAACTTGAAAAATTCGTAAATCGCATCGGCCAATCAGCCGAGTCTGATCTGAAATAATCCAAGCATGAAAAAGTTTTAAAAATCCATAAACTCGGGCCACTCTTGATAATCTTGATAAACTTGAAGAATTTAAGTCCATAAACTTGGACCAATCCGATACAATCCAATAAACTTGAAGAATTTCCTTGAAGAATTTCGTGTTCGTATATATATATGCCCCCCAAATTTTAGAAGATGAGGGCTCATGTTGTAAAATTTGAACTAAGGGCGATAGTATATATCGGCTATCTAAAGACGATGTACACCACATCGGCTATCACCATAAATCGGCTGGCAAGCCGATCATGAATCGATCCAGACGCTAGGATAATATTTCTTTAAGTATTTGGCATTAAGAGCTCAACCATAAATTTCACCATCTAATCCTTTGAGCAGATAGGCATTGTGAGGAACACATAGATGGATCTGAAAAGGACCTTCCCAATTAGGTGACCATTTGCCGAATTTATTATCTCTGGAACCAATCGGCATTATCAATTTCCAAACAAGATCCCCTTCTTCAAATGACTTGGCAACAACCTTTTTGTTATAATGACGAGCCACTCTATCTTTATCTCGCTTGATTTTCTCCAAGGCCCACAACCGAACATGTGCCAAATCATCTAACTCATCAACCATAAGATTGTGATATTCATCGGCCGTCAAGTCGTCTTGCAAGGCAATCCTTCTTGAGCCGATGTTAATTTCCCATGGCAGCACAGCTTCATGTCCATAAACCAACTGATATGGTGGCACTTGAATTGCACCATGACAGGCCATCCGATACGCCCAAAGCGAATCGGCCAGCGTTGTATGCCACTGCCGCGGCTGTTCGTCGATCTTTCTCTTGATCAACTTGATTAAAGTCTTATTAGAAGCTTCTGCCTGCCCATTGGCTTGCGCATAATACGGAGAAGAATTTAACAGCTTAACACCCATGCTGTCGGCAAACTGGACGAACTCATCGGATACGAAGATTGATCCCTGATCCGTAGTCAACGTTTGTGGTAATCCAAACCGATATATGATATTCTCCTTGACTAACTGAATTGCATCTTTGGAATCAACCTTCTTAAGACGGATGGCCTCAACCCACTTGGTGAAGTAGTCTGTAGCCACTAAAACATATTTGTGCCCTTTACTTGATGGTGGATTGATTTGTCCGATCAGATCTATACCCCATCCTCGAAACGGCCATGGCTTTATGATTAGATGCATAGCCGATGCCGGCGCTCTCTGAATCGCTCCAAACTTTTGGCAATCTTGGCATCCTTTGTAATATTTGAAACAGTCCTCAAGCATTGTCGGCCAAAAATATTCGGTGCGCTTCAAAAGCCATCTCATCTTATGAGCCGATTGATGGGTTACGTAAATCCCCTTATGTACCTCACTCATAACAACTTTGGCCTCCTCGAGACTTAGGCACTTGAGTAAGACACCATCAATCGTCCAGTAATAGAGATCATCATCTAACAGGACATACTGCAAGACTTTGTATTTCATCTTTCGTGACGCCGACTGGGAAGGATTTTTCAAATAATTAATGATAGCAAACCTCCAGTCGTCGGCATCCACGGCAGCGATTTGAATCTGAACATCCTTAGCCATCGGCCTGTATCCCAATGCCCCCTGAGCTAAATCATTGGCCTCGAAGTTCTGCTTCCTAGGTATATGCCTCATCGTCACAATCTTGAAGACTTGTAGCAACTCCTTGCACTCCTCATTGTAAACTCTGAGAATATCATTCTTGCATTGATACTCCCCAGAAAGTTGATTAATTACTAGCTGTGAATCGCCAATGATCTCTACGAAATCGGCCTCGACCTCTTGTAGCAACTGCAAACCTTTAAGTACCGCTTCATACTCTGCTTGATTGTTAGTGTAATAAGGCTTGATGGTAAAAGCGAACTCGAAGCTTGCCCCCCGAGGGGATATGATGACCTGGCCAATACCGCATCCATGCTTGCAGACGAATCCATCAAAATATAGTGTTCATGGCACAATGTCTGCATATGCAATTGAATCATCCCTGTGTTGAACAATGAAATCGGCCAGGGCTTGTCCTTTGATTGCTTTGGCCGATTCATACCTGAGGTCAAACTCTGTTAAGGCAAAAATCCACTTCCCAATTCTCCCTTTTAAAACAGGGGTCGATAGCATGTATTTCATCACATCGGCCTTACTCACCACAATGCACTCGTTGGAAAGTAAATAATGCCTCAACTTGGTACATGAAAAATACAAGCATAAACATAACTTCTCCACTGGTGTATACCTTGTTTCGGCATCTAACAACCTCCTACTGAGATAAAAGATAGCTTTCTCTTTGCCATCAATATCTTGAACTAAAACTGAGCCGATGGATTTCTCATCGGCCGATAGGTACAACCTGAATGGAACCCCTTTCCGCGGAGAGATTAGAACTGGAGGGGAAGTTAAATATTCCTTGATATCGTCCAACGCTTTTTGTTGCTTATCACCCCATACAAACTCTTGATCGTCCTTTATCTTCAACAATGGAGTGAATGGCTCTCTCCTGCCCGATAGGTTTGATATAAAACGTCGGACGAAGTTGATTTTGCCGAGCAGAGATTGTAACTTGGTCTTGTTGGTTGGAGGCTTGATATTCTTAATAGCATCAATGTTCTTCTGTGTAATCTCAATTCCTCTCTCATGGACCAAGAAACCTAAAACTGACCGGCCGATACGCCAAAGGCACATTTGTTAGGGTTCATCTTTAAACCATATTTCCTTGCTCTTTCCAGTACCTTGCGTAAATCGGCCAAGTGCATATCGTACTCTTTGGACTTCACGACGACGCCGTCGATGTAAACCTCAATCAGTGAGCTGATAAGATCATGAAAAATATAATTCATAGCTCTCTGATAAGTGGCTCCAGCGTTTTTCAAGCCGAAGGTCATGACAACCCACTCATAAAGGCCGATTGCCCCCGGACACCAGAAAGCTGTTTTGTGAATATCTTCCTCGGCCATGAAAATCTAGTTGTAACCTACGTTCCCATCCATGAAACTGATAATCTTGTGTCCAGACGCAGCATCTACCAGCAGATCGGCCAACGGTATAGGGTACTCATCCTTTAGCGTTGCCTTATTCAAGTCTCTGAAGTCAATACATACCCTAAGCTTGCCGTTTTTCTTCAACACCGAAACTATATTGGACACCCACTCTGCATATCGGTAGGGTCTAATGAAATTGGCGTCGTAAAGTCTAGTTATCTCTGCTTTGATAGCTTCATGCATATCGGCCTTAAATCTCCTAGGAGCTTGCTTAAACGGCCGATAGCCTGGTTTGATAGGTAACCGATGCTCTACGATCGATCGGCTTAACCCTGGCATCTCATGATATTCCCATGCAAAACAGTCCATGAATTCTTTCAAAAGATTTATCAAATTATTCTTATAATCCCTCGACAGGTTAGCACTTACAAACGTCGGCCTAGGCCTATCACCTATTCCTATATCAACCTCTTCAAGTTCATCGGCCGACGTAAAGCCTTGTCCCAATTTGCCATCTAACTTATCCACCGCGTCGTCTGTGTATGGACTAGCTTGTTCGTCTTGGGCAGTGGATGTCCCATCTTTGCTAAAATAACTGCTTGTCTTGATCTTCGATAGGCTCTATGTTGCAGTCAGTTACCTTTAAGAAATCGGCCTCCCAAACTCGTCCGGACAGGCAATCGATTCCTTCCATCTCCCAAACCGCAAGATCGGCACTGGCCACATGTACTGACCTATCGGCCTGCACGATCTCAACTTGGTCCCCTTGTGTTGACGCCGAATTCGTACCGTCGATGAGGATCTGGCGTGCGGACACACGAAGGCCTGGGAGATCTGCTTAGCTCCAGTGCAGGTCCTAAAATTGATGAAGCGTAGGCGTGCCAGTCAGTTTGATCCTGCCACTGACAAGATATGCAAAATAGCAGAACGGAAGGTCTATCGGCCGATAGGCCGATAGGGCAAAAATGTATTGGCCGATAGGCCGATAGCCAAAACAACCGATCAGCCGATGGGCCGATGGCACAGTCCCAGCCGATGCCGGTACCAGCCGATGTAGTTAGGGTTTCGAACCATCGGCTGTGTACTAAGCAAACATCTATATAGAGGCAATCGGCTGACGATAACATGATGATATAGCAATGTGATATAACATAATCCAAATATAAAATAAACATTGATCTGAAGATTAAAGCACACATCGGCCGGAGGTCCGATGGCATAAACTCTCAATAAGCAGATAAACAATAAATACTCTGTTGTCATCGGCCAGATCCAATCTGTATGTAAAACTCTTGGGCCGATGCAACGTCCAGATAACTCACCGGCTGAAACCCCGATGAAACCCTTATTGGCAGCCAACAAGCAGGCTAGAGATTACGGTTCTAATCACGACTTAGTAGGTCAAACCGAACTGATGCAGCACTAAGTATGAAAAGAAACGCAAGACCTAGACAATCAAGCCCTTGACTGATTTTCAGGATGGTGGATACCTTAGCCAATCTAATCTAGTGAGGCGATTTAGTCGATACCGGCGTAAACCCTAAAACGAATCTCGGCCGATACGATTAAATCGAGACACCAAACCAGATTAACTAAGATATATGATAGTAGGTGCTTACGTTGACGAGATCAGAACGTCGAAGCCCTAGCTCCGATAACGCAGACAGCTATAACGAGACTTACCCCTCGTGGGAAGGGCATGAACTCGCTGAAGAAGACGAAAAGTAAAGGTTGGCGATGCGCCGAAGTTGTATTGATCGTGAGATGATTTTACATGAACCTCGGGCTTATATATTTATACCCATAGGCTAACAAAAATCCTAACAGAATACGACTCAAACTTTCCTAAAGATAAAAAGGAAACAGATAAAGTCCGTATTGGACACTAACACACTTTCCTAAAGATAAAATAAAAACTAACAAACTCTTCCTAATTAATAGATACAAGCCGCATCCTCCTTGGATTCTATTTCTTCCGGATAATACCCTCCCAAACCGAATCTAACAAGAATCCGACTGCTGAAAATATGGATAACTCTTATCGGCCGCTTGTAGACCTCCGAAGCCGATACAGACTTTGAGGCCGATACACAAACTAGGCCGATGATGCCTTTAGGGCTTACCAAATTCTAGCGTTAACACCTTGCCACTGAATAAGGCATTGGTGCATTGTTGAAGGGACGCAACAATTTGCGTGGATCCAATCTCGTCCCAACAACAGGCTATAGGAACCCTTTCCATCGAAGACAAAAAAAAGTGGTAGGTATTGTCATGTTGCCCACGTTCAACACCCCTTTTGCCTCAGTTGCGTTGCCGCCAAAGTCCTTTAACACCATATTGGTCTTGACGAGGTCCTCAGGTACTTTTCCAAGCTTCCTGAAAGTTGTATATGACATTAAATTGACCGCCGCGCCACCGTCGACCAGCATCTTCGTCGTTGGCCGCCCATTGATGAAGCCCTTGATGTATAACGGCCGGAGGTGCCTGTTTCTGGTATCGGCTGGCTTGTCGAACACGGCTTGGTCTGGTGACAACTGCAGCCTAGCCGAAGGTTGCTCTGTCCCGTCGTCGGCTACTGCTTCATCGGCCATCCGTACGCTATATTCTGCTGGTAATATGAAAACCATGTTAACAGGAGCCGATGCTAATCCTTTACCTTTTGCAGACGCAGGGATTCGTGCTGATCTCGAGGTGCCCTCATCGGCCTTGACCACCGTAGACTTTATCCTCCACTTTTTTTTAGTCCTAGCGGGCCGATGGGCGGTTGTCGCTTGCTGCTCCTGGACCTGCTCCTTCTTCCTCAGCCTCTGTATCCGCCGTTTTTGGGTCTTGGTAAACACGTCGCTTGGGCACCACTGAGGGTTCTGGAGTTGATCGTCGTCTTCGTCGTGACGATCTTGGTGCATCGGCCCTAGCCTTGCGTGTACAGATTTTCTTTGCTTGGCTGGCCGATGCGCTTGCCTGCTCGAGCTGCCCTGGTGAGGGTCTTCTGTGTCATTGCACGCAGGGCACTCTTGAATTATTGGCAACCTCATTCCTTCGTTCCAACAAAAGCGAAAGAACTCGCACTCCCAATGAGGGTCATAGGATCTGTCTTGGTCGAAGTACTCTTGTGCTTGCTCCTCACGTCTTCGCTGGTACTTCTTGATCAGGCCCTCTGAAGTCTGATGAGGTCGCTTGTTGGTCCGATAGGCGTTGCTATCGGCCCTGTCCGTCCGCACCATGTTGACTGGGAACGGGTGTCCTTCTATCTTCATCGGCCGCTTGGCTTCATCAATCTTGATCCTGCCTTGCTCGATGGCCGATTGGATTTGCTGCCGGAAGATCTTGCATTCGTTGGTGTGATGCGAATATGTGTTGTGCCACTTGCAATACCTTCTCTTCTTGATTTCTTCAACCGATGGCAGTATATGACCTACTGGCAGCTGAATCTGCTTTTCTTGCAGGAGTATGTCAAATATCTTGTCGGCCTTATTGATGTCGAAGTCATACTTATCGTCCTTGTCGCCCTTCTTGGCCCACTAGCATGTTGTCGGTTTCTTCATCCGGGCCCACTTGGCCAGATCGACATCGGCATCTTCTTCGTCATCTTCATCGGAGGCGTACTGATAAATTGTATTGATCTTCTTTGCGAACTTCTTCGCCTCCTGGAATCTTTGTTCATGGGCCGATACTCGTTGTGCTAGCTGAGCTATGCTGTCGAATTCCTGAGATAAGAACCTCTCTCGTATCGGCCCTAGTAATCCTTGAAACGCCAAATCGGCCAGTTGAGAATCGGTGAAACTGAGGCTGTAACACCTATTCCTTATGTCCCTGAATCTTTGGATGTATTCTGGGACCGATTCATCAACCCGTTGCCTGATGGCAGTGAGATCAGACAGTTTCATCTCTTGTACGCCGTTGTAAAAGTATCTGTGAAACTGCTTCTCTAGATCTATCCACCCTCTGATGGAATTGCAGGGTAAAGAGGAGAACCATGTAAATGCTAATCCTAACAAAGACAGAGGGAAAAATCTCACCCTCAATGCCTCTATGGCCGATGCCTCCCCACACTGTGCTAGGAATCGGCTTACGTGCTCTTATGTAGAGACGTTATCTTGCCCCGAGAATTTGGAGAAGTCCGGGATCTTGTATTGGCTCGGCAGTGGCACTCTGTCGAACTCCTCGGGATACGGGTGCCGATACACTGTAGAACTCTCCTTGGGCTTTAAGCCGAACTGATCTCGCATCACCTCGGCTATCATGTCGGCCCAGTATCCTGCGGGTTGATGTGGGAGTTCCTGGTGGTAAGACTGCTGCAGGCCCTCTGACCGATATTGCCTAGGGGAGTACGGTTGGAAGTGATGATTTAAGTTTTGTGCGTCGTACTGCCCGGCGATGTACTGCTGGTAACCTTGTGGCGTGTTGTAAGCAGCTGGTTGTGGAGGGTTACTAGACATGGGAAATTGAGGTTGTCCGGCCGATGGCGGGTTGATTGGAACTTGCTGCATCGGCTCGACCACCGGTTGTTTCCCTTTCGTCCACTGTGCATATTGTTCCTCCGTGATATGCTGGGGGCTTCCTCCCGTTTGCTTGGTGAGGACCAGCGGCAAGGTTGATGTTGGTCGGGCCGATGGAGGTGGGATCGGCGCCGTCAGCTGTGGAGCCGTGCTCAGATCGGTCCTCAAAGTCCGATAAGCAGGGAACTTATTGTCGGGCAGAAAAATCGGCCCTTGAGGCTTGTACTGGTAGATAGATCCATCTAGGATCGATTTAACCGTATTGGTCAATGTGTTCCCTAGGATGCCCGACTGATTGACTAGCGCAGAGTGAACTGCAGAGTCGATGCGGTCTTGTAGCGTCGGCACGGAGTACTCTTCGGTCTTGATCGTATGGTAGTGTGCCGGCGCTGACGTACTGGCTCCGTCTCTAGGGCTCGGCATCACCATTTTAGATTTTTGAATAAGAGTACCTTGCCGAGTCCTGGAATACGTCTGCAGGTACATGTTTTGAAATTGTTCAACCAGCTTTTCCATCTTAGCTTTTTGCTCTTCGTTGAGCTGGTCGACGGTCACAGAGACGACGTTCTCCTCGGAAATCTCATTCTGCTTCGACATCCTACGGTGATCTTCTTGTTGTTGCAACGCTTGCATTCTTGATATCCCACCGGGCATGCCAAAAGCGTGTTGTCGTAGAATTTAGACCCGCCTTGCAACCAAACGGGTTCCATATTTCCACGGCGGCCTGGGAGATCTGCTTAGCTCCAGTGTAGGTCCAATGGCTTGCCTAGGTGCATGTAGGGCGTGCCAGTTGATTTGATCTGCAATCAACAAGATAAACAAGTAAACCACGTTAGACAACAATGGTCGATCGGCCAATAGGCCGATGTCGCATTGTCGTGACCCAGCCGATAGGGCAAAGCTATATTGGCTTACTTGTGATAAAGCAAGACTAAAATATGAATCTAATCTTATCGGCCTTCATCAACATATTAATGTCAATTAATAGCATCGGCCGATAAGGGATAATAAAGATAACTACACTGGCTATTACTCCAGTGTGAATCTACACGAACTAATCAGCCAACAGGAACATAACAATCACATATAAGCCTTAAAGATCAATCTGTAACAGATACATCCATATTCATTGATTTATTCATGTAGATGGCAGATACATATAAAAACCTAGTGATAATCATATGCATCAGGTAAGACAGGCTGAAACCCCAGTACTATCCTTAATTACAACCGAAAACGGGCTTCGAGTTAGATCTCAAAACAGGACTAAGGTCGATAGCAACTCAAAGTGTGAATTGAGACTTAACACGAAGAAAATCAAGTCGTCGATTGTTTATGGGATGGTAGATGTATTGAAGGATTTAGCTAAACACCATAATTAAACTTGCGTCGGCAATAAATCCTAAAACAAGTTAATCGCTGGTGAAGCATAATTAAAGCATCTATCAAAATCATTCAAAACACGATAAACGACGATCACATCATCGAGGCTTAACGTGTCTAGAATGACACGCTAGCCCCGACAATGTAGATCGTCGGACACGAGTTCTTACCTCTGCTCTGGGGAAGCAAGAACTCGCCAGAAGACAACCCCTTGCGAGGGTTGGCGATGCGCCGAAAATAGATTAAAACAAATTGTTTGTTGTATTGGATTGTGAGAGAGAGTTTCTATGTACAAACTACCGGGATATTTATACCCGAGATTACAACATGGTTCGTATAGGACACGATCTTATCTCTAACTAACAAACAAGTCTTTGCGGCAGAATCTTGCCAGAGATTAGATCTAAACCTACTTAATTTACAAGATACAATTGCCTAAAACCGAGCCTTATCTCTATTTGGCAACCTCCTTGAAGCTTATCTCGAGCCCAGACCAAGCCCATGTTAACTCTATCAACTTCCTGGCTCTATCGGTCAATGGCCATATCGAACCCGTATCGGCCGATATACTCTTCCTGCTAATGCTTCTTCCAGTCCGATACGCTCATCGAGTCCGATACGACGCTTGGTCCGACCCCAACTTAGTCCTTCTTCTCTGCATCGGTTTTCTCTTTCCTCTCCGAGTAGATTACGAAAATCTGCTGTTAACAAATACACATACATTACTCACATCGGCAATTAGGCAACACTAAAGACCAAACCTTGTATGCCTCACCGAGAAAACGAAAGGCGGAACGACAACGACAACCGAGGAGAAAGTAATAATGATCGAAATCATCGGGATCGTCAGAGTCAGCGGGACGAGTATGATCGAGATCGGCGACAACATCATGACAACCGACAACGACAGAACTCACGAACCCCAAATTTCAGGAGGGACCGGGAACAAGGCCATAGGTCAAGGGGTCGCACCCCCGATAACGGTGATCCTTCGTCGTCGTCATCATCTACAGGAGGTGATTCTCATAGGCCACAAGGACACCGCCCACCCTTTATTCTAGGTGGCGGGTGTCGTGCTTTAGTACCTGCCTTGCGAGAAGTGCGATGGCCGAGCAAGTTCCATCCCGCGGCAATGGAAAGTACGATAGCAGCACTGATCCTAAGGAATTCTTGCACGATATTTGTTAACGAGATTCAGCTGAAGCCTATATCCCTGGAGCTCTGATTATAGGCACTCCTCCCCAATCAACATAGCACATAGCCGTTACGAGTCCATGGCCACGCCGCTATCATTTTCCTGCGTGTCTACGCTATATTGTGGTCGTTATAGTTACATTGTGGTGCCTTTCTCTCTAATTAAGAGAGAGTCTATGACAGAGTCTGACTCTAACTCTATCCTATACCGATTTTAACTTCAAATTCAACTCCTAGTATGACTAGTATATTAATTCGACACCTATTCTAACCATCTCTGCGATGTCGAGGAAGAGAAGAATAGATTCTTCCCTTAACATTGGCTCTAGACACAATATACGATGAAAAGATGGTACACTGGAGTAAATTGGAAAGGATGGCTATATTAATTTGTGGAATGGTTCCTTGTGTTGTGTGACGTGGATGACTTAAGAATCGAGTCATGCTCAATAGTTGAACATGCCCTAAGGAATAGGACATCCACTAAAAACATGAAAAGTATGTTGAGAATGACAGCATCCACTGAAAGCATGAATAGAGCATAGAGAGAAAATGGCAGGAAACTAAATGGTTCTAAAATTGAAAAGCGTGACGTAAATACATGTACTTTCATTACTCACGTCAGCAACGGTCAACTCTAAAATAAGAGCAAATCAAATGAACTAAAAAAAATTTAGCACCATCTTTTCGCCTATGCTTATATATGTAAACCAAAGCTTGTATTTTAAAACTTAATTTTAGAGCTGATTTTATTTTTTTTACCATGGTTTTTTTATGGCGTTTATTTTTGAATCATTAAGGACATTAAGGACATATATATGAAAACTTAACCAACAAGTTATTTTTTAGTTGCTAATAAGCTGTATCGATAAGCATTTTTTAGTTGCTAATAAGCTGTATCGATAAGCATAAGCGAAACGGTGAGACCAATTATTATTAGTATTGACGCTTGAGCAACGAAGATCGATCTTCAAGCCAGCTGAAGCGCATGCGTACTAGGAACACATGGTGTGGGGTTACGACGATCATACAAGTGGCTCATCCTATGGGCATGAATCAAAATCTCGTTGAGGTAAGTCCACACATCTCAAGGCATCTAACAATCTCGGATCGTCCCTAGTTTATTGTTTTGTTCCAATTGGAAAAGAAATATTGGGTTCCCTTGAAATTTTCTTCATATCTGCTTCAATTTTGTTCAAACTGATTCAAATTTAGACTAACTAAAAAGGTAGCCCGAGCGAATGTGTGGGTAGGTATACATCTTAAGTTGCGTTAGAAACTATAAGAAAGAAGTAGCGCAACTGGATTATTCATGCTACAGTAAAAAATGATTCCCAAATTTTTTTAACAAATCTTAAAAACCATTATTGTTTAATAAACATGTTTTATTTGTACAATCATCGCCCTCTAATTGGTTCATGCATACTTACATGTAAGTATCTAAGAACTCAAAAAATTATGCAATGGTTATACTAATGGGTGTTCTAGTTTAAGTGAAAGCTAAGAACCTTTTTTCTAAGAATTTTCTAGTAAGTTTTTCTATGATTAGTTCACTTTTCTCCCTTTTGTATTTTCTATCTTATTTTAAGTTTATATTTTGTGAGATGTACAGCGCGTAACTCCTTATGTGTCAACCATTTTTGAAAAAAAAGTGAATCAATTTTTGTATAAACATCTAAGATTAAAATAGGTTCTTATTATTTATTTATTGATGGATTAGGATGATTTGAGACTATGTTAAATACATATGCTTGTAGAGTCCAATTCCATTGCACAGTGTAGTAGATAACCCATATAGGATTATTTTTTGCAAGTATGCGGAGCTCAACATAGCCTAGCAACAACACGATTGGATGGCCAAATATAACTACGAAGGCATCATTATTTTTGGAATATAATTTTTTATGATTGTTTTTATGATTTAAATTTTGTATGAAATTTATAATTAATATTAAGAATTATGTACTTGAAGCCAACCTCTCTACAAATATATATTTTATTTAGCTAGACTGCACTGGTCATGAATTAAGTACAATGAGATTATATAATCATACATATGGTGCTTATAATGTCTATCCACTTGCCATAATTATCACTGTTTTCATGCTATATTAGATAGAAACCATAGTTTATGACAATCTTTTAAAATAAATAGCTAATTTTTATCGGTTTATGTCATTGGATTATTTATAACTAATTTACAATTAAAGACCCATATTAACTATATTCCGACTCTAAAAGAAATATGTTATTTTGAATTATATTCTGACTTTTTATATCATTTAAACAAATATTAAAAAAACAATGATATAGATTTTACCAGCTGAAAATATTTTTGGTCAATTTTCTTCACATCTATCTATCATATAGGCTTATCATGGTTGAAATACCAACCAAATAGTTTCACAAAATTCCAAAACAATTTGAGAATATTAATCTCACATGAATTAAAATTAGATTAGATCAACCTGAAAAAATAACACATCTAAATTAGGTTGTTTGTATTTTTACATTTATAGATTCAAATTAGTGTTGTATATTTGTTAAGTAATATTTGAAACCATAAAATATGATGTGATTTTCTTTAAAAGTTGTTATGGAATTAATAATTACATGTCAAATGTCATCTGCCACATTGTTTTTTGCACTAAAATATAGCCAACATTATTCATCAATGTAAAATCATAACAAAATAAGCGATAATTACGTATTTTTTTAGTGAAACGAATGATAAAACATAGAGTAAATTTCACAAAACTATAGATACTTTGACCAAATTATCACAAAACTATAGATTTAAGGTGACATGACACAAAACTACAGATTTAATGATAAATTTACCACATAACTATAAGTTTAAGGCTAAGTATCACAAAACTACAGATTTAATAATAAAATTATCACAAAACTATATATTTTGGGATTTAAATCCTTAGCACTAATGTTATGGTTGAGTTATATACATCCACGTTTTGTAATTAAATCGACGCTAAACTTGTAGTTTTATGATAAACTTGTTACTAAATCTGTAGTTTTGTGATATTCTACCTTAAATCTATAGTTTTGTGATAGATTTAATGTTAAATATGTAGTTTTGTGATACATCATCTTAAATCTGTAGTT
Organism: Oryza officinalis; assembly: GCA_008326285.1. Taxonomy (NCBI): domain Eukaryota; kingdom Viridiplantae; phylum Streptophyta; class Magnoliopsida; order Poales; family Poaceae; genus Oryza; species Oryza officinalis. The sequence continues at coordinate 3,105,133 of BDMV01000008.1, forward strand.
TTACGATAATTTGGTCAATATATCTATAGTTTTGTGAAATTTGCTCTAAACATATGATCAAAAGTCAATAGTATAAAAACTAGAGATAATATAAATATATTGTGGGGGTATCTCAAGTAAAAAAATAAAAGGGGTTGAATGGGGAGGAAAAAGAGGAGTCGGGTATATACGGTATTTGTGTACGTACGTGCGAGATACACGTACGTGTGAGGGAGAGGAGAGGGAGGGATTAAATTTTGTTTTTAATCTAATCTAATCTAATGGTCTAAAATAATTGATCCATCAATTTAAATGAAAATCGAGATTAGATGTTTCTAATCTATTAGAATGCCATGTGGCGGTTTAGGAGCGTTTATAGGAATGTCACATGGTGACATGAGAGCGCTTATAGTATGTTTAATGCACTTTTAATATATAATAGGTATTGTTTGCAATTTGAATCTCTAGCTAGATTTCACCAGGATAATGAGATCTCGAGCCCTCCTGAGAAAAGGATCCCTGCCCATAGGTATCCACCGGACACATGCTAAATTCATTTGGTTTACAGTTTTCCATCTAACCTGAAATAAGAACAAGAAGTAGGAGAAAAGTGCATTTATAATTAAATGATGTGGATCAATGTGTACCATGAGTGGGCAAATGTACACCCCTAACGAGGTGTGATTGATGTTTGCGTCAAACTTGAGGACGACATTTCTGTCGATGACGAGAATTGGCCCTCTGATGAGGCCATCGGTGGCCCATATGTTGGCACGGGCATCTTGGCTGGTAGCATCGGTAGTGGTCCATTGGATTGGAGAACTGCCATGGCAGCTCTAATTGATGGCCGAGCGCATCGGTCTGGGTGAGCACACCAGAGCCCAACAACCATGACACACTCCATTTCTGTCGCGTTGTAGTCACCGTTGAGGTGCTCATCGGCTGCTTTGAGAACGACTCCCTTGCCGTAGAGGTCCCAGACCCATTCGACCAATCGGAAGAGGCCATTATTTTGGTCATCCAGTAGGCTCATTGGTCTCCTCCCACATGCCACTTCCAAAAGAACAATGCCAAAACTATACACATCAGACTCAGCGCTTGCTTTGCCTGTGATCACACATTCGGGGTCGACATAGCCAGGTGTCCCTGAGGGGTGGGTCATCGTCTGTACCCCAATAGCATGGTCAATGAGCCTTGCGAGGCCAAAGTCACCTAGCTTCGCATTGAAGGATTCATCTAGCATGACATTGCTCGGCTTGATGTCACGGTGCACGACGCATTGCTCCCACTCCTCATGGAGGTAGAGGAGTGCATTCCCAAGCCCAAGAACAATGTTGATCCTATGACAATATCCAAGCAATTTGATCAGTTGAATTTCAATTAAAATTTGTTGATTGCACATTGCAAAAAAATTCTGATATATTAGTGAGAGTGAGAGTTAATTAATTACCTCATTGGCCATGTGAGGAAGGTACCATTGCCGTGGAGATGGACGTCAAGGCTGCGGTTCGGGACGAGCTCGTACACGAGGAGGAGCTCATCACGGCCGTGGCACCAGCCGATGAGCTGCACGAGATTGCGGTGGCGCAGCCGACTTATCACCTTGATCTCCGACTTGTACTCCTTCCTCCCTTGCTTCGAGGAGTCTTTGGCGAACCTCTTTATGGCAACGTCTAGGCCGAGCTCTCTCAAATTGCCACGGTACACCGCGCCGAAACCGCCTTGCCCAAGCTTCTCCTCCGCCGCAAAGCTCTTTGTCGCGTTGACAAGTACATGGTACGGAAACCGCCTCGGCCCCGTCCCCATCTCGATCTCCACGATGGGATCGCCTTCCGAGTCGTCCTCCTCTGCCTCCCTCATCTTCTTTCTCTGACGTCGCCGTACGAGGACTGCTACCATGGCGAAGAGTAGCACGGCGAACAGAATTGCACCGACGGTGGCTCCCGCTACAACTCCGCCACGCGAATGTTGTCCTGTCTGCTGCTTCTGCTCCAACGTCAAGTTGAAGTACCAAGAACGCAGCTGATGCTGCTCAACGGATGAACCCGTCGCTGCCGAGAAGCCAACGGCGACCTTCTCTGGCAAGGCGCTCTTGAGATCAACCTTGGAGCTGACGTTGTAAGGCGTCGTTGATCCATTTGCCCATAGCTTCACCGACATGATGCTCGAATTGCTGTTGTAGTCGACGATGGCGGTCATGTTGCCGATGAGGATGAAGCTAGGCAGGGATTCGGTCTTCACTGACCGGAGGGCGTTGACGTCGATGCCGATGTGGTCGTAGGTGGCGTCGGGGTCTAGGAAGGAGTTGTTGTAGGTGTCGAACTCGACGGCGACGAAACGGTCGCCGGACGTGGCGTTGTCGAAGGTCTGGCTGGTGAGGCCGAGGGCGCCGCCGTCGCCCATGTACGGCATCCTCGACGGGTAGCTGACGAGGAAGAAGGTCATCCCGTCGCCCTTGTTGCTCTTGTTTTTCGGGGTGATGTTGAAGGAGAAGCGCGTGGTGAAGCTGGCCACCTCGCCGGTGGCGGCGTCCCAGAGCTGCACCGGCGGCGTGTACACCATCCGGCCCATGGTGCCGCCACTCGACAAGTTGTTCCCTTTGCCTTTGGTGAGCTCGATCCATTCGGCGCCAGCGAGCGCCGCGCTGCCCTGGAGGGTGATGTTCTTGGTCGCGTTGCTGAAGGTAGAGTAGTTGAAAGATACAGTGGTAGCGACGACGCTAGGCAAGCAGCGCAGCAAGACGAGCAAGCAGGCTAGAGCAGAAGCGGCAGCCATGAACGGTTCAGCCAGGTGCTGACAGTTTGTTGTGGGGCCGCAGGTCGATCCGCAGAAGACGAATCTTTCCAACCACAATGTCAGGAAAGCTACGTGTTCTCGCTCTGAGACCGATCCTTGTTCCAAGTGCTCAGAGATGTACCCAGACCAGCCTCCAATTTTCTTGGTCTTCAGTTTGTGGCTGCTGTTTATCAGGAGGCTGAAGGGATTAATTTCAGAGTCGATGTCTAGTCCTGTGAGTACCTTGATATCTATGAGGGTTGGGGTCATCGGACCTTGCTTGAATATGAAGGCGTTCAAGGTACTTGACCAGAAGTAGCTGGCAGCTGACATTAGTGGCTCATTTTTCTTGGTATCGGCCAGGGACAGAGTTATGCATTGGCCGATTCCAATCTCGTCCCAGTGGACTTGTTTGACAGCAGCAATCCTTTTGTGCCAGGTCCTGTATCCGTTTAGCTTCGATGGCCATGACCTGAAGGTGTGTTTCCACGCAGAAATAGTGGGCTTGGCTTGCCTGAAGGGGATTCTGTCTGTGGCGTTGATTAGCCAGGTTGGGTCGCAGTCGCCCATGGGGCCCAGGAGAAAGCGATGGGATTTATCGTCAGTAGGGATCAAGATTTGGTTTTTGAAGACCTAAATCGTGAGAACGACGATGAAAATATAAGACCCGGGGGGGGGACAGAGAGTAAAACCCTAACTTGGAGAAATCGACGGGGAAAGCGATAATGCAGGATTGAACAAGTCGACTTACCGCGGGGATCTCAGAGGCGTAGAATGGGGCGGAAGCCATTGTTGTTGAAGAAGGGATCGCTGCGAAAGGGATCGATGTCGATGGAGTACTGAGCGGTCGCCGGAGTTGGAGAACACGAAGCGCTTGTTGGATCGGCGGCGGAAGTTGTCGAATCTGGATCTGCGCGGTTTTCAGACAAGACTTAGCTAAGAAGTCGATGGGTTTCTCGGAGTTAATTCCGCCACATTATATAATGAAGCGGAATTGGGGGGCATGTGTTAACGGTGAAATTTGGTAATCGACTTGGAAGCGGAAGAGGAACCGAAGCAGAGAAGGAGGATTGAGTTCGAGCCAGATTAGGAGTCGTATCGGACCCGGTAGTCGTATCGGACTGGGAAAGATAATGCCATAAAGAGCGTATCGGCCGATACGGATTCGGTTTGATTGAAGGCCGATATGGGTTGTAAGTTGACAGCTTCAACGTAGGCTTGGTTTGGGCTCAAGATAAGCTTTAAGGAGGTTGCCAAATAGAGATAAAGCTCAGTTTTAGGCAACTGTATCTTGTAAATTGGGTAGTTATGCTTGTTTGTTAGTTGTAGATAAGATCGTACCCGACAAGGGTTCTGTTGTTATCTCGGGTATAAATATCCCGATAGTTTGTACATGTAAAAGTCTCTAATCAATCACACAATCAAATCAATCTACTTTCGGCGCATCGCCAACCCTCGCAAGAGGTCTTCTTCGACGAGTTCTTGCTTCTTCGGAGCAGAGGTAAGAACTCGTCCCCGACGATCTGCATCGTCGGGGCTAACGTGTCGCTTTAGACACGTTAAGCCTCGATGATGTGATCGTCGATTATCATGTCTTGAATAATTTTGACAGGTATCTTAATTAAGCCTTGCCAGCGGTTTACTCGCTTTAGGGTTTATTGCCGACGATGGTTTAATTCTTATGCTTGGCTAGATTGTTCAATGCAGCTACCATCCCCAAAAGCAATCGACGACTTGATTTTCTTCGGTTAAGTCTCAATTCACACTTTGAGTTGCCATCGACCTTAGTCCTGTTTTGAGATCTAACACGAAGCCTGTTTTCGGTTGTAGCTAAGGATAGTACCGGGGTTTTAGCCGGTCTTATCTAACGCATGTGGTTGCTTTATGTTTCTTGCATGTGTTTGCCACTTATATGTGCAGATCGATAAGTATAGATACGTCGATCGTGAAGTAATCTTAAGATTTCTTTATGGTTGATATGTTTATATTGGCCGATTGGCTCGTATAAGTTTGCACTAGAGTACTAGCTAGTGTAGTTACCTTCGTTATCCTTATCGGCCGATGTTATTAGTTGAGATCTACATATCAATGAAGGCTGATAAGATTAGATTCATGTTTTACTTATTTTCTAAGTGAGCCGATATAGCTTTGCCCTATCGGCTGGGCTATGACAATGTGTCATCGGTCTATTGACCGATCGGCCATTGTTCTCTGACTTGGTTTACTTGTTTCTTGTTGATTGCAGATCAAATCAACTGGCACGCTCTACTTACGACTAGGCAAGCCATTTGGACCTGCACTGGAGTTAAGCAGATCTCCCAGGCCGCCGTGGTAACGCGGAACCCGTTTGGTTGTTGGACGGGTCGAAATTCTGCGCCAACAATTGGGTCTACAAAATGTTAAAGTTGAAGTGAAATATATTGTGGGAAACGTGCATTTGCACGTACACGATTACTACTAGTACAACATAAATATCCATGATTTGAGACAATTGCATAAGAACTGCTGTAGTAAAAAACAAGCAATCTTGTACTCTTGTCTACAGTATGTACAGGCCATATTCCATTTCTATTGAATTTAGCTTATTATATTTAGTTCCTGTTGTTTACACCTTTGTGTTGCGTATTATTTTGCATTTAACTTTGAACAGCCCATTTTACATGTTGGGTGGGGTGGTGGGGGGGGGGGGCTCCCGGCTCCCCAACAAGACAACAGTTACCATGTTGGGTAAGAGTTTTCTTCTCTTGGTGGATTTTGAGTTTAAAGTTCTTTCAACTTTGACAATTCACAATTCCAGTCTCTCAAGGACCAGGACACCTGCTCAAAACATGCAAAGTATATGCTTTATCGTAATCAGACACTGAAGAGAATGGCAGGATAAATCTTCCTAGGCAAACTAAAATGGGAGTGAAATTCAAATCATGGCATAAATGCACATACATTACTCACATCGGCAATTAGACTACTCTAAAAAAAATCAATGGTTCATGAGTTGTACATCCCATTCAAGCATCACCTCTAAATTAATAACAAATCAAATGAATTAAACATTACAAGAACTGATGTTTGAGCAACGAAGACGAGTCCTTTGAACCAGCTGAGGTAGATGTGTTAGAGGAACTCGAGGTGTGAGTGATGTAACCACTGGTCGTCGACGATGACTGTGTCGCACTTAAGGACGACATTACTGTGGACGACATGAAGAGACCCTCCACCGAGGCCACTGGCGGCGCATATGTTGGCACAGGCATCTTGGCAGGTAGCACCGGTAGCTGCCCACTGGACTGGAGCATGGCCATGGCTGCTTTGATAGACGGCCGTGCACTTGGGTCTGGATGTGCACACCAAAGCCCCACAGCGATGACACGCTCCATCTCCGGCACGTCGTAGTCACCGTTGAGCCGCTCGTCAGCTGCCAAGACAACATCTCCTTGGCCGTATAGATCCCAAGCCCACTCGACCAACCGGAAGATGCCATATTTCTGGTTATCCTGTAGGCTCATCGGCCTCCTTCCGCATGCCACTTCTAGTAGGACGATGCCGAAGCTATAAACATCGGACTCTGCGCTTGCTCTGCCGGTGATCACGCATTCAGGGTCGACATAGCCCGGTGTCCCGGAGACGGCGGTCATTGTCTGCATCCCCACGGCATGGTCGATGAACCTTGCAAGCCCGAAGTCGCCTAGCTTGGCATTGAAGGACTCATCCAGCATGACATTGCTCGGCTTGATGTCGCGGTGCACGACACACTGTTCCCACTCCTCATGGAGATAGAACAGTGCTGATCCAAGCCCAAGAACAATCTTAACCCTGTGACAAGTTAAAACCAAGTTAGCTGAGTTAAACATGCCGATTAATTTGAAATCACAAAGGAAGTTTAGATGAAGTTAGAGAGAACAGTTACTAACCTCATTGGCCATGTCAGGAAGGTGCCATTGCCGTGGAGGTGGATGTCGAGGCTGCGGTTGGGGACTAGCTCGTAGACGAGCAGGAGCTCGTCGCGGCCATGGCACCAGCCAATGAGCTGCACCAGATTGCGGTGGCGCAACCGGCTTATCACCTTGATCTCCGACCTATACTCTTTCTTCCCTTGCTTGGAGGAATCTTTGGCGAACCTCTTAATGGCAACGGCGAGGCCCTGCTCTCTCAGGAATCCCCTGTACACGGCGCCGAAGCCGCCTTGCCCAAGCTTCTCCTCTGCTGCAAAGCTCTTCGTCGCCTCGACGAGATCGTGGTATGGGATTTGCCTTGGCCCCATGCCCATCTCGATCTCCACGATGGGTTCGCCATCATCGTCCCCATCCAAGCTTACGCTCTCCGCCTCCTCTGCCTGCCTCCTCTTCTTTATCCGACGTCGCCGTACGACGACCGCTGCCGTAGCGAAGAGGAGCACGGCGAACAGCACTGCGCCGATGGTTGCTCCCGCTAAAACTCCGACACGTCCGGAACTGGAGGTGGTTGGGGTTGGGGAAGGCGGTGGCGGAGACGGTGGGGTGGCTTTCGGCTCCAGCGACGAGCTGAAATACCAAGAACGCAGCTGATGCAGCTCAACGGATGTGGTCGTGGAGGCAGAGAAGCCAACGGAGACCTGCTCCGGCAACACGCTCTTGAGGTCAACCTTATAGCTAAGGTTGTAAGCCTGGTGTCGGGGGCCATCAGGCCCATCACCGAGCCGTAGCGCCATAGACAGGATGCTCGAGACGTTGTTGTACTCGATCACGGCGGTCATGTTCCCAAGGAGGGTGAAGCTGGGTAAGGTCAAGGTTTTGTTGGATATGAGGGAGTTGACGTCGATGCCGATGTGGTCATAGGTGTCGTGGGGGTCCTGCACATCGGTGTTGTTGAAGGTGTCGAACTCCACCGCGACGAACCGGCTGTTGCCGGACGCGATGGTGTCCGGGCTTTGGTCGGTGAGGCCGAGGTTGTAATCGCCGGACCTTGCTGGCATCTGGGACCGGTAGGCGGCGAGGAAGAAGGCCATGCCGGCACCCTTGTTGTTGATGCCCAGCGGCGGCGGCGGGTCGATGACGAAGGAGAAGCGTGTGGTGAAGCTGGCAACCTCGCCGGTGTCCTTGTCCCAGAGGAGCATCGGCCGGGCGTCGTACGACGCCCGGCCGATGCTGCGACCTATCCCTATCGTGCTGTTGATGCTCGCGCTGATGTCGATTATTCCGCCGTCGATGGAGGCGTCGCCTTCGAGCCTGATGGTTCTCCGGTCGTCCTGGGTGAAGGTGGAGTAGTTGAACGACAAGGCAGCGGCAGGAGCCGGAGGCAGGTCGTAGCAGACGGAGAAGAAGACGATGAGGCCGACAACGCAAGTGGTGGTCGCCGATGTGATTGGCGAAAAACCAGCCATCGTCGCCGGCCGGCCGGCGTTACTACGCCGTCGCTACTGGCTGGAGGTCTGGATGAACACGGTGGAGTTGAGAGTGGTTTGTAGACATGATGATTTTTATCCAATTTTTCCATGGGCACTGTTCACACTTTTCACACGCGCGATATATAGCCTGTAAAGACTGGAAGAACGAGTCTGCCGAGCTAGTCTGGAACAAACAAGTCTGGTGGATTTTCCAGCTACGTGCACTCTAAAAGGGAATTACGTCTGGTAGTAATTGATATATAGCATAGCATAGCTGTTGGTTTAGGTGACAAGATAATATGGGTATGTTCAGTTTGTTACCACTTTCAACCTTATCAAATTTTTTATTACTAAATTTTGGTAAGACAATAAACTAAACATATTTCAACCATTATTATCTTATCAAATTTTAATAGTTTTAGAATCTTCCTCTCTTAAAACACTATCAAAATTTAATAAAGACATAAAAACAAACAAAACCAACACTACCAAAATTTGATAATACTAAAATATACCAAAATTTTGTATGATTTATTTGGACAACAAAGTAAACTAACCCTATAATCCCGGATGGTATCTGAAGGACGACTGAATCAGTAGCTGGTTAATTGTTTGGTTTTCGTCGTGAGATCAGGTCTCCCGTCATCGTTCATTCAATCCAATCCGGTGTTCAGTTCACGTACGCCAAACACTGATGGACTGAGCCGCTCGTTGGAAAAGGCCGGATGACGCCGTCCTCCTAGATGTTTTCTTTTTAATGGCAAAAGCTTTGCCTCGTATGTATTCCTCCTACACGTTAGACTAGCTCACAAACGATGGAAGAAAAGTAGTTTTAAATATATTTTTTTGCAGCAATTGAATATGACTGTATTTACACTTTTGAGTTAAAAAAACAATGTCATAAGCACAATTAGATCGAAAGAGTTACTATTTGATAATTAGCAGTTCAATCAACAAATAAAAAAATGGTGTCGCCGTTAGGTGGTGAATGTAATTAAGAAATCTGTCCTAGTTAAGACCGGCTGAGAAAAACACCCAAATATATTGAGTGCAACACCATCCTCTTCTCTCCTCTAGTGCCTCTTTTAACTGCAACACCGCGGATGCTCTGACAGTGTCAAAGGTCCGGTTGATGAGGCCAAATCGTCAATTTTTCTAATCCCTGAGTTGTAGGCAGATAAAAAACGCCTGTGTAAATGGATCAGTAACCAAAGAACAGCAAACAGGCTAGAGCACAAGCAGCACCAATGGCCGATTTTGCCACGAGTTCACACATACGAGGCTCCCTCAAACCTTTAGCGTAGCCCAATTTTATATTTAATTGCATGTCAACCAGAATTCAAACTCGAAATATTTGGCTTTGATACTATATTAAATCGCATGCACTAAGTTGAACCTAAAAACCTAACCTGACGGAAAAAAAACAATTTATTTCATATTTCAACAACCAGAGTACCAGTCATTCAGACAAGTAGTACTATGGAAATTATCTGAAAATGCAGAATCGATCCACTATTACCCGGCAGAAACAGCAACCGGTCTACACTGACGCGGTCAGGTTTGGCGTGATGGAAAGAGTCTCTGTGCAATCTGCGCGTTGTTCACCTAATAGATCACTGATGACTGATATGCTGAGCTCCGGCTTTGACCTTATCCCGTGTTTCTGCTCATCTTCTGGAAAATTTTTCTATGTAAAAATATGTTGATATAGATAGCGGTGGCAGGTGTAGAAAAGACAAGGGTGAACATCTGGAGAAGATGCCGTGATTCTTCTAATGGGCGTGTTTCGCTTTCGCGCATAAAATACTGGGTGTTAATACGTGTGGAACAAACCAGTTGATGCTTATAATTTTCCAGGTGGTTAGTGTGATTGAAACATGCCCAGGCAACTTAATTAAGGGCCATACGTAATATTAATAAGGAAAAGTCTCTGCATGTTGCTAGTAATTAATATCGTCACTCTTGTCGTTGCTCCGGTTGGATCAAGAAATTGAGGAGCAATCATGAAACCATCCAATGATCACGCTCTCACTCTGTCGCTCGTAGAGTAATTGTTGCTGTTCCTTACACTGCTTCCCTCTGTCTGTCTCAACACATAGACGTGCATCTGCTGTTGTTGATGACAGAGATGCAGATTAGCAGCAACTAGGCTCGACAGGAGTCACATGACAGAGATGCAGATTGCAAAGAGAAAGAAGTTTACTTTATGGTCCCTCAACTATGGTTTATTTGTGTCCGTAGACTGTAAAATTGAGTATAGTGTGTCCACCAACTATTGAAACCAGTGTAAATCATGCTATCCAGAATTGTCCTCCAATTATTTGCACTAGTTTTAAAATTTGGATGATGTTTCATACCAGGTTTTGCTGTTGAGGGATCGCAATAAAACTTAATCCATAGTTGAGGAAAGTGAAGTAGACCTTTTTTCTCCAGAGAGAATATGTCTTGGTGGGTGGGCCTGTCATGCAGGCCGTGGCCCAATCCGCTCTTCCAAAAAAATAATTCTAGCCCAGCAACTAACTGGGCTCCCAAGCGTTGTCGTGTCTCTACATCAGCGGCGGCAAGCAAACGCTGCACTTTTTCCTGCATTTTGCTTTACGCCGCTGGCGACCAATGGAATTTTTTGTATTTTTAGAATTTTTTTTTTAATATTTACAGAAATATTATAGCGCCGAAAAAATTTGCAAAAATAGACCCTGCGGCCCTTCGCAAGGGCGGCAAGCCGACGTGGCACACGCGCGTAGGACGGCGCGGGACGGCCGTCAAGGAGGAGCTGGCCATTTTGCGCTTTGCCCCCTTGCCGCCCTGGCAGAGGGCGGCAAGGCCATTTTGCAGGCGGCCCCTTGCCGCCCTCTGCAAGGGCGGCAGGCCTAGCCACCTATAAATCCCAGCCGGCCTCCTGAAACCAAGCCATTCTCTCCCTCACCTCTCCACATTAAAAAAAAAAGGGAAGGGGAGGAGAAGAAAAGAAGAGGCGAAGCCCTGCCGGTTTCAATCTTCGATTTCAGGTAATATTCGTAGATTATATACGTGACTAAATATATGATGTTAACTAGGATATCACTTGTATTTTTGTAGAACTTTGGTTGGATAAATGCATTGTATGAAATAGGGTTTTACCTGTGGTACTATATAAATATATATTGTTAGATGTAGGTAACTTAGTAGATCTGTAGTATTTGTAGTTATTAGGTTTGTAGTTTTAAATGTTGTTGAGTAACATTGCAATAGAATATATAAAAATTTAGGTACGTTGCAAAGAAGATATTACACTGTAGTCGTTTATTATGTAAAATAATGGCCTAGTAATTAACTTTACAGATATGTCCAGTAAACTTATATTTCAACTATACCATGGTCAAGGAAACGTCCGTTATGGGCCAACTGGGGTAGATCTGTCAGAATTTATTGTAACAGCAAGGGGAATTGATAGGCCAGCTGAGAGGAGTGTACCTTCTATAAAAAAATGGTTGATGCGGGGCTTGGGAGTTGATCCACAGACTAGTGACATTACAATCTATGTTGTAGTAAGTCGGGCAACAGAGGGTTTTTATTGGGAACTAATGCCGGTTCAAAACTCTGGGATGTGGAGATGGTATGTGGAGAATGCATTGCAACGTGGGTGGCCTCTAGCTATGGTTCCGTATGTTCATCCGAAGGATCCAAGTGTACAGATGAACATGGATGATGGCGAGGGGCCAAGTGCAGAAGTGAATGAGATTGAAGTGGATCAGGTCAATGCACCAGAGGAAGATGGAGTAGCTCCAGTAGTAGCTCCAGTAGGCATGCAACCTGGTGGAGTGGCTGACGAGGGGGAGACTGTGGGTGCCATTGTGGACGAAATGGAAAAAGAGGATCGTGACAACGAGCGTGTGGAGGAAGATGATTCGTCAGATGATGACGAGAACAATATTAATCCAGCTGAATGGGCTAGTGATGATTTTTCTGGTTTGGTCATCTCTGAAGGGGAAAATGTGAGATGGGAGTACAAGGAAAACGAGATTATCGAGGGAGCGAGGTATGGTAATGGAGAAGACATGAAGGAGGCGGTGAAGCATTATGCAGTGTCACTTCATAGGGAGTTTTGGGTTGCCAAGTCTAACCGGACACAATATGAAGTTAGGTGTGTTAATGAAAAAGATGGGTGTCCGTGGAGAGTGCACGCCTATAAGGGGAAATGGAAGGACTACTGGACAGCGTCGGTCGTTACGAAACATACTTGTTATCTACCTGGTGTTCAGAAATACCACAGGAACATTACATGTGCATTTGTTGCATCTGAGATGTATGCGCATGTCGTGGACAATCTGGCATATGAACCGAAGTCAATAATCCGACATATCGAACAGACATTCAAGTATACAATTAGCTATGCCAAGGCGTGGAGGGCCAAACAGAAAATAATAGAGATGAGATTTGGAACTTATGAAGCCTCATATGACAATTTGCCACGTCTGCTATCTGTTATCCAACAAAGAAACCCTGGGACCTCTTGTGCACTCAAGACATTCCCCTCAATTGAACATCCTGGCAAGACTGTGCTGCAAAGAGCGTTCTTAGCTCTACATGCATGCAAGATGGCATTCGTGCACTGTCGTCCAGTTCTTTGTATTGATGGCACATTTTTGACCGGGAAGTATCGGGGCCAGATACTAACAGCAATTGGGGTAGATGGGAACAATCAGGTATTACCGTTGGCATTTGCTTTTGTCGAGAGCGAGAACACCGACAGCTGGTACTGGTTCCTCCATCTGGTTAAGACAGAAGTTGTTGGTATGAGGCCCAATGTGTGTCTAATACATGACAGGCACGCCGGTATGCTTCGAGCGATAGAAGAGTTAAAGTTTGGGAGTATGGAAAGAGGATACCCTGGCCAGTGGGAAGATGTACAAAGCAGGTGGTGCATGCGTCATATGGGAGCTAATTTCTTCAAGCAATTTAAGAACAAGGAGTTGATGAACATGTTCAAGAGGCTATGCAATCAGAACCAGGAGAAAAAATTCAATGAGCTTTGGAAGAGATTAGATGAGTTGACAGGCAAATGTAGTGACCAGCGTGCAACAAGACCAGCGGCCGCTGTACCTGACCCTCCTCAAGCACTCGGAGCTCTCCCAACAGACAGTGTAACATTGGTTAGAAGAACTGGGGAGCAAATTCGAAAATTTTCTCAGTGGATTGAGAATGAGCCAAAAGAGAAATGGGCAAAGACTTATGACACAGGTGGTGCTAGATATGGTATAATGACAACAAATTTGGCGGAAGTTTACAACTGGGTGATGCGCGGTGTCCGTGGACTCCCACTAGTTGGTATAGTGGAGTTCATTTTACATGGGACATGCAAGTATTTCAGGGAGCGGTTCCAAGCAGTTTTTCCCTCTATGCCGAACAACAACATTTTATTTGGAACTTTCATGGAGAAAAAACTAGCGGAGTGGCGTGCAAAGGCCATGAAACATCGAGCTCTAGTGCAAGGTACCCAACAACACAGGTTTGAGGTACTCTGCCAAGATAAGGCAGGCAGGGGTATCTACCGCAAGAGAGTAAAGCAGGAGTGCGTTCTCAAAGACGACGGCACATGTCATTGCTCCTGTAGAAAGCCGACGCTGCTCCACAGGCCATGCACCCATGTCATTTCCGCGGCATCTGAGTGTGGCATCCAAGATGCAGTATATGTGTCACAATACTTCTCCAAGCAAGCAATATATCACACATGGAGTGGCGAGATTTTTGGCTTCGGTGTAGCTGGGGAGTTCACAAAGATTAACGATCCGATAATCTATATTCCTGACCCAACGAAACTCCGAGACAAGGCGGGACGGAGGAAGACTCGGCGCATCCGCAACGATATGGACGAGTCGGAGGCAGGCAGGGTGAAGCGGTGCAGCAAATGCGATGAACGTGGCCACACCTACAAGTATTGTCCTGAAGACAAGGAAAAACCAAGTGCGGCAGAGGCAGGTCTATCAGGATCAGCAGCAGATGGAGCTCGCCCTACGGGTGAAGGCACTACTTCAAGGCGACCCCGTCCTAGACGTTCTCGTGGAACGTCCGGTTACGTGGTGTAGTTCGTGTGTTGTATGTTGGCAAAAGGCTTTGCTTGTAATTTCGTTCGAACTTATCGATATGTTCGCATTGTGTTGTGTTGCGAACCACTTGTTAGACTTCCGCATGTAATGTCTTTATGTTTTACGGCTTGTAATTTTGTTTTATGTTATTTCATTCTCGTTACGTGCCTTTGTGTAACGAAAGTTATGTTCTCAATAATCTGCACTCTTGCATGTCTCTATAAGTATTCTTCCGTTTCAGATAACTTGTTTTTACAATTATATTATTACCTTCTTATTTACCCTAACATGTAACACGTTATTTGCAGAGATGGCACATCCTGAGTTGTTGGATCCGGCGATAGATCAGCGCCACCGGTCGTACCTTACTGCGGTGGAGGGGGCTCAGCTTGGGACGTTCCGTCCACGGTCGTCACGCGAGCGACTTTTGGTTCACGACTCCTTCGTCGAGAGGTATGGTTTTACTGTGTTCACGACACCGGGCTTACCTTACTACGGTGGAGGGGGCTTAGCAATGTGTTCATTTTAACGTCTGGTATTATTTCGCTTTCGCAGGTTGCGTGAGGCCGGTCTCTTACCGTTGGCTCGGCTAGTTGAGGCCGCCACCGGCGACGCTGACGTGACGAGACGTTGGGACCCGGACAGGTCCCTCCTAGCAGCGTTGGTCGACCGGTGGAGGCCGGAGACGCACACTTTTCACCTGCCGTGCGGTGAGGTAGCCCCTACCCTGCAGGATGTCTCGTACTTGTTGGGGCTACCGCTCGCGGGAGACGCTGTCGGGCCAGTTGACATGGGTGTGGACTGGAAGGACGAGCTGACGGCACGTTTCGCACCCGTGCAGCGCCTACCAGGTCTACCGCTCGAGCCGTTGCAGCAGCACCGCAACACCGGGCCTACGAAGAGGTGGCTGCTTCAGTTCACTGTAAGTTCTTTCTACCTAAACTGACGTGTATTATGTACGTAACTTGTAAAGTGCCTAACATTTCATCCAACGCTTGCAGGTTGACCAGCTACCGGAGGAGGCCGACGAGTACTCCTTCAGCCGTTGTTTGGAGGCGTACTTGTTGTGGCTTTTTGGGTGGGTGATGTTCTGTGGTAGTCACGGACACTCGGTCGACCGGGGTCTCGTGCACTACGCCAGGAGCATCGCCGACGCCGCGGTCGGTGAGGTGCCTCAGTGGAGTTGGGGCTCCGCGTTGCTGGCGGCTCAGTACCGTGGCCTCTGCGAGGCTTGTACCAGGACGGACCCTGGCGCGATCTTCGGTGGGTGCCCTCTCTTCATTTCTCTTTGGGCGGCTGAGAGGTTTGCGATCGGCCGCCCCCTTGTGGAGCACCACCCTTACGACGCGTCGCTGTACGAGAACAGACCGGCGGTCGACTACCCAACGATGGGTACTCTGTGGTGCCGGCGTCAGGTACGTCGCTAGTATTTGGTAATGTTGTCCTACTATTGTTAACTTCATCCTACGTCACACTGACCTTATTGTATTGCAGCGCCGATGGGCTCACGTGCAGGTTAGGCGGTCGTACGCGGAGTTTGTGATGGAGTTCGACCGCCTTCTGCCGACGGACGTAGTGTGGGAGCCCTACAGTGCCTTGCTTACCCACAGTCGGGCGCCGCTAGGCCTGTCCACACTCTGCACGAGGGACCAGGCGTACTGGATGACTACGGTTCCGATGGTGTTCGACATCTGTGTCGAGCCGCACGCACCTTACCGCGTGATGCGGCAGTTCGGCTTCCGTCAGTCCTTTCCAGTCCCGTTTCCGGCGGGCGTCACGGCTGCCGTTCACCGGTAAGCCGTTTTACTACGATTTAATATGTTGCATTAACATCGGGCTGTCCATAATAATTTGCTTTGTTTGTCGTTCGCCCTAATACAATACATTAATTTGCAGGTACTCGCGCAAGGGTCAGCACTCAGCTGGTCACTGGCCTGCCAAGTTGGGGCCTTTTCTCGACGACTGGTTGCTTGCTACCGAGGAGGTCGTGGACCACGCGGGAGAGCCACACACGGAGGAGGGGTATGAGGCGTACCTACGTTGGTACCAGCCACGCACCCGTACTAGAGTCACCTACGCTCCGACGGAGCAACAGGCCCACGCCGCGAGCGCCAGAGACCTCTACGCCAGGCACCGCGACCAGGACTTCGCTCGTGCGGTGAGTACCTTGCATCGCACCATCGTCTCATCATCCTTTCTGTTGGACAAAGGCTACGAATATTTACGTTGTAATTAACCGTGCAGGCCGTTGAGTGCAACAGGGTCGTCGTTGATGCTACAACGGCGATCCAACGGTTAGGCGCGGGGATTGAGGTGGGGGCAGACGAGCACCTGTCGACGTACACGCGGATACGGGACTCGATGCGCTCGGTTCTCCGTGCGCTGACCTGTCGTGCTGCCGACGTTGCTCAGGCAGACGCAGCACCACAGGTGCGTCCCCGACCGACTGCTCCTCGTCCAGCTGCGCACGTTCCTAGGCCGACACCCCCTCCCTTCGGAGGTACGTATATTCAAGGTCTATTTGTACATCATCAATCAATTGATACTCAATTTATGTGTAAGCTTACAAGTGTCGCGTCGTCGATGTGTAGGCTTCGCTCAGCCTGGGACGACGCCGGGCGCCCACTCCTGGCAGGCTGCGGGGTCATCGTCACAGGCAGGTGCGTCGGCCTCGCTGTCTACACAGTTTTGGCAGGACGCCGGGACTTCGTCACAGCCGGGCGGCACGTCTGTTGCGTCGGCCTCGCTGTCTGCGCAGTTCTGGCAGGACGCCGGGACTTCGTCTCAGCCGCCCGGCACGTCTTGGCAGGGTCCTACCGGGACTTCGTCCGAGCACGGGTGGGCTTCCGCCACGCACTTCGACCTTAGTGACTTCGACTTCCCGGACATTATCGGTCCCTCACAGCTTGGAGGCGCACCGCCGGTGCACACGCAGGAGCAGTCGCCCTCCACCCCACTCCCAGACCCTCGCGCTACCCGTGCTGTCCCACCGGATCGCTTCACGTACTCCCAGGACCACGTGCGAGCACAGGCCCGGAGGACCAAGCGGGGTCGCGGCGCGAGTCACGGCCAGTAGAGCAGACATCTCTTTATTTTTCTTTACATTCTTGTACTATATGGTTGTAAACTGAATATGTTGTTGTTTATATTCGGGACTCGCATTCCTACACTTCGCTGTTACGTTTTCCAAAAACAGGAGTCCCTTTCGCCACATGGACGAGTACTTTCGGTCGAGCCGATGCAGCTTTCTTTATTCGCGTGCGATACGACTGCGGAATGGCTTCTCATGCCCTTACATGTCACATCAGCATATGTCCAATCTTACTTTCGGCGAGAATTCCGCCCTCTATAAGGGCGGAAGGCCTTACTCCGCCCATATATAGAGTGGCAGGGTGCTCATTTCAACCGGTCCAACCGAAGGAAAAAAAAGAGAGGTGACTAAGAAGGAGAAGAGCTGCGAAGCATTGTTGCTGTGCTTATTCGAGCGCAGGTTAGTACAATATTCCGACGTATGGTTATATTTTGTGTCGCATACTAGTGTAATTACCATGTATTTGAAATTTGTGAGTAGATTTGTAGCACTTAGATACGGACCCTAGTTTATTTGCGAGTAGATCTGTAGCACTGTTAGTAGTTATGTTGAAATTTGTGAGTAGATCTGTAGCACTTAGAAGTGTGAATAATTTTAGACTAGATTTGTTGTGCACACGTTTGGTTTGTAGTAGTACTATATTTGACCGTACAATGAGAAGTGTTAAGGGTGTTTACAATATTTTATAGTTGTATTTTTAAACTGTAGGATGCCAAGGCGTGGAAAAGCTACCAACTCAAGGTAACATAAATCGTTTTTGTGATATTATGTGTTATTCGTTGTGCATGAAATGAGGAATCCTAGATTAACGGGTTAGGGTGTTTCATTTATTGTTCACTTGTAGTCGCCCGAAGACTGGAAATGCCTTCAACCCATTGCCTTTGCCTAGCGGTGTTCCAGTGCCCATGTGCTGGTGCGGTGATCCTTGCAAGGTAGCCAAGTCCGATGAAGAGGAGACGTACATGCAGAGATACTGGATGTGTGCCAATTTTGAGTTTGAGCCAACACCTGAGATACGCCGCATTAACTTAATGGTGAGGAACTGATGTTTTGTAATGATTATTTGGTGTATGAAGTAGTCTTCAACAACTTATTTGGTTAGTAAACATTGCATTTGTTGTAGACCCCTCCACCGCTATGTGATTTTGAGCAGTGGATCGACACCGAGATCAAGCCGCAAAACAAGGAGCGTTTGGAGTACATGCGGCAATGGGATGCAGAGCGCAAGGAGAAGATAGAGCAGAGACGCAAGGAGGAGGCCGCAGAAAAAGAGCACAAGGCTGAGGCGGAAAGGAGGCGTGTTGCTGCGTACAGGGAGGAGCGGGAGCGGAAGCTTGAGCGTGCGCGGCGAGCGAAGGCAGCAATGGAGGAGAACCCCGATGCACAGAGGAAGGGAAAGTGGCCTCGTTGCACTCAGTAGTATGCACGAGTTGGTAGTTGTATGGTGTTAGGGTTTAGGCCGGCCTTGTTTCGCTAAGTGGGTAGGAACGTGTTCCATCGGTTCGTGGGATCTCCATATCTATCCACTCAACGAATTTGCAGACCCAACGATATGCCTATGTAACATGTTATCATTATGTACGATCAAGTTAGCGTTCTGCGTATTCAGAATTGGTACTAGAAATTGGAGCACATAAGTCATACCCGATCCATGTTGCCACATTGGAAGAATCGCCTCCCCCGAGTATCTGAGTTGAGAGACGACTAAAATATACAGTCATCACCACAATGGCACAACGGACGGTCACACCATGGTGGAATGAAACCGCCCAAAGGATGATGTATTGACATATGAGGAGTGATGAATTTTCGGAGTTGTCCCAAAAGTATTTTCGGAATTTTTAAACATACTAGTTGGATGCCCATGCGTTGCAATGGGAAAAAAATTAGGGCAACTTTAAGGCCCCGTTTGGATGGGATTAGTAAAACCAAGTTGTGCGTTCTGGAAATTTTCGGAGTTGTCCGAAAATCATTTTCGAAACTTCCGAAAAATTACAGAACCAAGTTGTGCGTTCTGGAAATTTTCGGAGTTGTCCGAAAATCATTTTCGGAACTTCCGAAAAATTACAGAACCAAGTTGTGCGTTCTGGAAATTTTCGGAGTTGTCCGAAAATCATTTTCGGAACTTCCGAAAAATTACAGAACCAAGTTGTGCGTTCTGGAAATTTTCGGAGTTGTCCGAAAATCATTTTCGGAACTTCCGAAAAATTACAGAACCAAGTTGTGCGTTCTGGAAATTTTCGGAGTTGTCCGAAAATCATTTTCGGAACTTCCGAAAAATTACAGAACCAAGTTGTGCGTTCTGGAAATTTTCGGAGTTGTCCGAAAATCATTTTCGGAACTTCCGAAAAATTACAGAACCAAGTTGTGCGTTCTGGAAATTTTCGGAGTTGTCCGAAAATCATTTTCGGAACTTCCGAAAAATTACAGAACCAAGTTGTGCGTTCTGGAAATTTTCGGAGTTGTCCGAAAATCATTTTCGGAACTTCCGAAAAATTACAGAACCAAGTTGTGCGTTCTGGAAATTTTCGGAGTTGTCCGAAAATCATTTTCGGAACTTCCGAAAAATTAAAGAACCAAGTTGTGCGTTCTGGAAATTTTCGGAGGAGTCGACGGCGGGGGAGGACTGGCGCGGGAGGGCAGGCGCGGCAGCAGCGGCGCGGGATGGCCGGCGCGGCAGCGGCGGCGGGGGATGGCCGGCGCGCGGGCGCGACGGCGCGGGAGGAGCGGCGGCGCTACGATGAGGAGAGAGAGACGGTCAGACGGCTCGCGCGGGCGGCTTCGGTGAGGCGCTGAGGCGAGAGAAGAGAAGAGAGAGCGAGAGAGAGGGAGGCGTTTTTATTTGGAGCGGCTTCAGTGAGAACGGACACCACGGTTCCTTTCTTTTTAATATGGTATAGATACACTACAAATTTAGGTTTCTGCAAATTTTCGGAGCTATCCGAAAGATTTTCGGAATTCGGAAAGCAAAATAAGATTCTGTATATTTTTGGAGTTGTCCGAAAATATTTTTCGAAACTTTCAAAAATGATAGTGTAGTCATTAAGTTTATGAAAATTTTCGGAGTAGTTCTCTTTTGGAATTTTTGAAAAACGCGTGTAAACTCGGGAAGGCGCAGGGGCAGGGGGCAGGGATGTTGCCGCCCTTGCAGAGGGCGGCAAGGGACCTCGGAGCAATTTTGCCACACCGCGGCCCGTGCGCACCGTCAAGACGCACACGGCGCCGTGTGCCACGTCAGCTTACCGCCCTTTCAAAGAGCGGCAGGATCTATTTTTGTAATTTTTTCCGGCGCTATAATATTTCTGTAAATATTAAAAAAGAAAAATCTAAAAACAAAAAAAATTCGTGACCAATGGCGCTAGCTCCTCAATTAAGCTATCACTAGCACTAGCAATAGGCAGTAGCAGACCAACGCAATTATTGTCTCGTTTATTTTTATGTTTATATTTATAAGTCAAAATTTTAAGTTTTAGAATTGATTTTGTGGTTTATTTTATTATAGCTTATTTTCAATTATTTGTTTTTAGTAACACATATATAAAAATTCTACTTATAAATTAATTTGTATTTGCTAATAAACGATACAGATAAGCACAACAATGGGACTTGAAATCACAAAACGCGTCCCTGATCAGACGAGGGGTTTAGGCGAGTAGTAGCGATGGTGAGTCTGTTACCATCGTTGATATGTGGACCATGACACTAGGATTTAGGTTTGTACTTTGCAGACTACAACTCTTTAGTTTTTTAAACATGGCAGTTTGTTTGTTTTTTTATATGAAAAGTCTTGTTTCAACCAATTGAATATATATTTTTTTCACAAGGACTTAATTTTGCTATTTTTAACAATCCATTGCAACGCATAAGCATTTGGCTAGTAATGAGCAATGTTCTGAATCTCCGGCTAAGCCTCTTAGCGATTGAGCTCTCCAACAGCTAAGAGCAGCTATAGCTGGCTATAGCTACAGCTAAGACATTTAACGGTTTTCAAAAATATTAAAAAAATAAAAAATTGGACAGAATTTGGGCTAAAAAATGACATATCACTTATTTGATTGCACATAGAGTTCATCACCAATTTATAGTTCATACTTCATACATGAAGTTCATAGTTCCTAATTCATAGTTCATACAGATACAGGACATGAAGTCTAATTAGCTATCATTCTAGTTCAATTTTGTTTTAGGAGTTACATAAATATGACAACCAAGTGTGAATGGCATCTCTAAAATAGTGTGTCTACAAGTAACAAGTTACATGAATATTTCCCATAATATTTCCTATCCTTCACAATCACTGCTAGGCTGGTAGCTATATAAAACTAATTAGCTATACTTCAGTTTTATTTTAGGAGTTAGGACATGGACATAGAAAATAATATGGCACAAAATTTAATTTTACATGAACAATCTAGCACATCATATATATAGTCATATACAGAACATTTGGCATTTGCACAATCTGAATTAGAGAACATTTTTCTTGCCTGTACGTTGCTCCGACAGGGACATGTTGATGCTCAAGGTTGGGAACTCGGGGCTGATGCTGCTCAGGCCTTAGGGTCGGGGGAGAGGAGAAATGGTGAGGGGGGGATAGTGGCTGCCGTCATTAGGAGAAGCCTCCGCCATTGCCGGGAGAAGCAACAACCGTCGTTGCCGCGGCAGGTCAAAGCCTTCGCTGCTGCTTGGGGAGAGGAGCCGCCACTGCCACCAGTCACAAGCGTCCCTGCCGCTCCCGGTCACAGCTGCTGCCACTACCGCCACTTTTTGGGGAAGGGAGAGCACGAGTGGGGAGAGGAGCCGACTGGGGATGGGGAATGGGGAATTTAGGGTTTGGTTTTGGGTTGAACTTCGCGGGTCACGCACATCAAAAGTCCATTTCCAGTTTTGCTTTTTAAATTTTTTAGCCACCACTAAGTACAGCTATTAGCGCCCGATAAATCGTAACGTCAAAATTGAAGTAACCTAGTTTTTTTCCACCCCATCCGCTATATCCGGCTTTAGCAGCAGCTATAGCCAAAGATTTAGAACATTAATAATGAGAAAGTTTGAGCAAAGACGGATGGAATTATTTGATTACATTTCTGTACTCATTTTTTTGAGATTCCAAAAATGATTTGATTTTGACAACTTTGTTGATTGAACTGAATCTTGCTTCCTATTTTTTTTAAAAAAGATAAATATATTATGCTTCTCCAAAAACTAATTGGACTTACTATATATATACACGGAACCGAGCCTACATGGGCCGTACGTGTGAGCGCGATAGATCAAGCCCAACTTCAATGTGAAGGCCTTCTTCAGCCCAACAAGTATACCGTGTGTGTCACCACGAATAGTTATTCCCAACTCATCTGAGCCGTACAGATCGGATCCAACGGCTGTAGATATACCAATGTGGGTTCGGAGTTTTCTTCTCCGAACCCCTCCCGACCTCAGACGACACCTCGCGCCCTCGCCGGAGCGCCGCCGCCGCATCGATCCTGGCTGGCTGAACTCTGCTTCGGCCTGTCGTCTCCGGCGGTCGCACGCACGCGGACGCCGCTACGCTGGTCTATGGTAAAGAATCATCGATCCTGGCTGGTGATCCCGTCCGCCAGCGAGCGATACGAACGTCATGCAATCCCTTGTATGCAGCCATAGGCAGCGGCATGATCCCCGCGGAGTAAGTAGGTCGCCGTCGTGAGACGAAACCCGACGATGGGGAACGCCGCCTGTAACAGAGGTTCAGTTTTAAAATCCGAACCCCCTCGCCCCGCGTCCACCACCGCCTCATGCACGCCTCGCCGGAGCGCCGCCGCGCGCCATCTCCTGACCTGGAAGTCCCCTGCTTTGGCCCGTCGTATGGACGGTGGAGGAGCTATGCAGAGCGTCTGCGTTGTTGAAATCAGCCAAGGAGCGAACTCACACGAGTGAAACACACACACGAGAGTGGATTTTAGTATACACGAGCACACAGAAGAATTCGACAACAAACACCGGCGACGACGCGCGCCTCTACTTGCTTTCAGTATTGTGACACACACAAGTTCTGAATGGACACACAAAAACAGAAGCGTTATGACAACAAATGCCTTTTCTTTTTTTTCTGTTATTCACTTAGCCATTGATCAACCGATGATTACATGGCTTTATAGCCGAGCGGACACACCACTAGCATACAGATTTTTTTGGCCGCGTCGTACGCGCACATAGCGCGCGCGATCCACTCAATCCGGCCGCCACTAACTACTGCATGCACAAGCTAACAGCAACACACTAACTAATGCAACAGATGTATGCACTGACCAATACTAGTCTAACTAATTAGCTAACTAATTGATGCATGCAAGCACCACTAACCGTGGACAAATTCAATGTGAACACATCACATTTTCAGCTACTACATGCATGCTCCTGCTCTCACACGTCCAACACATAACGTGACTCAAGCCAATTAGCTAATTCAACATAAAAGAATCCTATGCAACAAGAATAGTTCTAACATGCGTGGCGTCGGAGGGGGAGGCACGCATTGCCAGGGAATGAGATCTCAAGAGTTAGGCATGAACTGATCAAATCATACAGGTATACGTTGGAAGAGAAGGGGAGATGGAGTTTCGCCCACCCCCTCGATCGACCTACTCTTCTGCAATTGTGGATGATCTTGTTGGAGGCTTTTGTTACAGATTTTTCTTCTCTCTCTCTCTTTCTCTCTGGAAAAATGATATTAGAGCAGAATTTCATGGTTTGATGTATGTATTTATTATCAGTATTACAATGTTTTTTTTAACCGCGGATACCTACGTCATGTTTCCTAATTATCACTATCACGGTTTTACGGACTGTTTGTATGGCAATGTTAGAACGGAGTGTGACATAGGGCAGTTAGAGATAAAAATAGCTAGGGAGATGTTTGAATGACACATGGTTGAAGTAAAATTAGTAGTCTATAGAATTGTATTGTTTTTTTGACAAAATTTGAGTACGAATTGTATTCTTTTTTGGACGGTGTAGTGAAAAAATGCTTTCATTACATATCTAATTATATCAATTTGGTCCAGAATAGGAATACTCCTCCGTTTTTTAATATACAACGTTGTTGGTTTTTTATATACTTGACCATTCGTTTTATTTAAAAATTTTGTGTAAACATAAAAATATAAGACATGCTTAAAAAATATTTAATTATAAATCAAATCACAACAAAACAAATAATTGTTACATAATATTTTAATAAGATAAAAGGTCAAACATATTTAAAAAGTCAATGGTGTCATATATTAAAAACCAAAGACACTGTAATCTTGGAAATCCTATATATTTAAAAAGTTCATCCCTACTAAGGATGAGTTCATGTTTTCAACTTCTACTCCCTCCAAGTCTAGTTAATGATATTTATTTTTTCTCTCATTAAGTTAGATCATTATAATTGTTTCTAACCCTTGGATGATTGACCTATAGTCTATATTATCTCCTCATTTTTTTCTCTATCATATGATCTTAGTTTTGCCTATGAATGATTAATTTTTATTTTTTTCTTCTCTCATTGAATCACATCACATTAGTTTTGCTTCTGAATGATTAATCTATATATAATTTAAATGGTTATAAACTCTAAATTGTTATAAACCACATTATTTTAATTATTTATAGATTTTTTAATAGTCGGTTAAAGATGAAAAAATATAAAAGTTATATCGTGTAGATATCTTATATATTATTATTTTTATCATTATTATACAAAACTCCTATAAAAACACGTCGGACGGATTTCATCTAGTCTCTTTAAGTGGAGGAGTATTTCTTTTCCTCTGCCACTGCCATATCGATCCAGGCAGAATTGAACACAGTGCATGCCGCACGTAACACGTGTAAACAACAGAGAATCTTAAAACGGATGGATGGATGCAATGGTCATGCCTGAATGCTTTGCAATGGAATTTTCTTCCCCTTGTTGGATCGAGCTAGCTATTTTTCAAAATTAAGCAGAAACTAATCAATCAGTGATTCAGTGGTACATGCATGCATGTCCGGATCGCCTCGATGAGCGAAGCTAGCCGACCTGCACATACACACGCCATTTCATGTGCATCGTCTCCATCACCATCCGTGGACTAGCTTGCTGTCTGGCCAAACTGCAGATTCAATTCACTTCAGCTTGCTCGCTCCTGTGTACGTTACATCTGCTGGATCATCCGATCCATGGATGGCATTGTTGGGCACTTTGAACGCGCTGCAAGTAATCCACGTTTCAACCTGGAATTCGATCTTAATTTCATAAGTCACGGATGAATGCATACGTTCGTGCAATATACTTGTGTTACTTCGGACGCATGCAATGCAACTATCGGATATTTTTATAAGGTAATATGAAGATTTTATTAAGAAATGAAATTACACCTCGCTTCTGTATTTAACAGAGATGCATACAGCCAACAATGAGAAGAAAAGGAGAAGTAAGACCGCAAGAACAAATCAAGCTGTCTTTGTGGCAGCTTACTTACAAAAAGTAAAAGTATACGAATACTCAAAACAACGTCTTTAATTAAGAAGGATTCGATAAATATGTAACGACACTGTTATATGAAGTCAGGATTAGATTTTCATCCATGGATTGAAATAACACCTTCAACAGTTGTTGAAGAACAAACCAGCATCAACTATCGGATTTGTATATACATGCATGCGTGTCACCTAACTTCACGCATCAAACGCACACCGACCATTGACCGTTCCGTGCTCTGCTCCTGCTTTTGGGTTCGCAAAAAATGCTTTAGTAATCCATCAATGTCAGATTTAAGCATCGCCATTTACTTTCCTTCTGACGACTATACACACACTTAAATATATCATGCAAATATTGCTCGATCCCAAGTTAACGGTCGCCTGCTCCCTGCTGCTGGACTGCTGGTCCAGCTATATTTATTCAGAATTCAGAAACCGCCCGTGTACTGCTCTCTATAAAATGAGGAGCTAGAGCCACCCATGCATATGGCCATCTGGCCTTCAGTGACAGAGCAGATAAAAATTACTATAAGTTACTGAAGATGGTGCAGTGCAGGTTCATGCAAAATGCAGGCGATGGAGAAGACGACATGGGTGGCAGCTGGAGGAGGAGGAGGAGCAGCAGGCGAGCTGGTGGGGAGGCGATCATGGCGATCAAGAGGAAGATGCTGCAGTGCAGCAGGGCAAAGGAGCAGCACGGTAGGAGGTTCAAGCGGAGCTACTTGGCAGGCGGCGAGCAGGGCGACGCCGCCGCCGCCGCCATCTTCTACCTCGCCTGCCTCGCCGCCTGTACTGATGGGCCTTCCTCTTTCTCACCTAGCCGCCTCTAGCTAGATAGACCGAATCGATTGTTGGTAATTTGATGTTCTTCATCTGTTCTCTTTGGGCCTTTCTGATCGCTGATTCACAGTACTTGTCCGCTTGGCCAGAGAATTTTTGGGCTGTGGTTAAACTTGTGCCGGAAGATCTGTTGGGTCAGCATTTATTGGAGTTGAAATAAGTCTATTTTGTCTCCCTCATCTTTACTCTTGATTGAATTGCGGGTATAATATACGTAGTATCCTCCATCTTTGAAAACCAGTGTAAATTGACTCTTTCGATGTTTTGAAAAACGGTTTTTACTAACATGTCAAAGTTGACCATGATTGACTCGCTAAGTTAGCAGACGAGACTTATATGTCAGTGACTCTCATCTCTTCCCTGCAGCTGCCGCTGAGTCAGCAGCCGCGACACACTGTGTCGTTCCAAGACAGCGTCAATCTCAAGCAAACTCAACAGCGGTTACAACAGAGTCGAATTCTTAGCCTTCCCGGCCGCGTCGCGTCGATTGTACGCACAGTTTATAAACTTACCGTACACAGAAGCAAATGTCCGGTATATTTGGTTTATTACCAAAACACAAATCACACCAAATTTTGGAAATTTCATCCGATTTTCGTGTTCTTTAGTACCTCACGATTCGAAGTTGCCGAAACCATCACCAATTACATGTCGGTTTAGGGTCTTTTTGCAACTGACCACCAAACTCGCCTATAAATACGAGATCAAACAAAAGTTCGTCGAATTCGAGATATATTCAGAATTGAAGAGAGACAGAGCCATTGCGCATTGCATCTTGCAAGATTAATTGAAGACGAGACGCCCAAGCTTTGCTCCGTCCCCCATGGCGACGAGGGCTCGGTGCAGCGCCTGCCTCCACGAGTTTGACCTCTGCGTCGCCGGCGCCAGCGTCTGCTCGACGTGCAAAAAGCCGTGGACCAACCAGCCGCCCGCGCCGTCGTCGGCGTCGAACACCTTCTCCTTCGCATCGTCCTCATCCGTGAACCCACCGCCACAACACACCCATGCTACGACTACGAGCGGCTTGTTTGGACGATCTCCGCCGCCGCCGCCGCCGCCGTCGGCGGAGTCGAACACCTTCTCCTTCGCGTCGTCCTCATCCGTGAACCCACCGCCACAACACACCCATGATACGACTACGAGCGGCTTGTTTGGACGATCTCCGCCGCCGCCGCCGCCGACGACGACGCCGCCAGCCCAGACAGGTTTCTTGTTTCCACCGCCGGGGCCTTCGTTTCGATTCACGCCGGCGGTGGCCTTTCCAGCACAACCATCGCCTTTTCCGACGCCCTTTTGCCACTCGTACGACGACGACGAGCCGGTGGAGTCGCCCGCGCAGGCGGCCGCACCCGGTGGCGGCGAGGCACCGGCAAACAATATGGCGCTCGTCGTCAAGACGCACTGCGAGCTCCCGGCCATCGCGAGGAGCACGCCCAGGGACAACTTCGCCGTTCTCCTCCACGTCAAGGCTCCTAGCATCGCCGCGGAGGCGGCGGCGGCGCGCGCGCCGGTCGACCTCGTCACGGTGCTCGACGTGAGCAGCAGCATGGCAGGCTACAAGCTCACGTTACTGAAGCGTGCCATGGGGTTCGTCATTGATAAGCTCGGCCCCGGCGACCGCCTCGCCATCGTGTCGTTCTCCTACGGTGCGCGGCGAGTGATCCGGCTGACGCGGATGTCGGACGACGGCAAGGCGTCGGCCAAGAGCGCCGTGGAATCCCTCGATGCGTACGGCTGCACGAACATCCTCAAGGGCCTTGTTGAAGCCGCCAAGGTGTTCGACGGCCGCCACTACAGGAACGCCGTCGCCAGCGTCATCCTTCTCTCCGACGGTCAGGACACAGACAATCTCAACGGTGGGTGGGGCGCCTCGAACTCGAAGAACGACAGTGTGCTCGTGCCGCCTTTCTTCAAGCGCTCCGGCGACCGGTGCCTGCCTGTCCACACGTTCGGCTTCGGCACCGACCACGACGCGGCGGCGATGCACACCATCGCGGAGGAGACCGGGGGCACGTTCTCCTTCATCGAGAATCAGGCCGTCGTCCAGGACGCGTTCGCGCAGTGCATCGGCGGGCTCCTCTCGGTCACCGTGCAGGAGGCGCGCGTCGCCATCACCTGCCCTCACCCCGGCGTGCGCGTCAGGTCTGTCAACTTCGGCTGCTACGACAGCGTCATTGACGGGGACGGCCGGGCAGCGTCGGTGGACGTCGGCGAGCTCTACGCCGACGAGGAGAGGCGTTTCTTGGTGTTCGTGGACGTGCCAGCAGCAGGCGCCGGAGAAGACGCAACAGACGTGATCAAGGTGAGCTGCACCTACCGCGACACGGCGAGTCGGCAGTCGATGGTCGTCGACGGCGAGGACGCCGTCGTGCAAAGGCCGGTGGAGGTGAGCACCAGCACGGAGCCGTCCGTGGAGGTGGAGCAGGAGCGTTTCCGCGTGGAGGCAACCGAAGACATCGCGGCGGCGCGAGAAGCAGCCGAGCGCGGCGCGTACGCGGCGGCGAAGGCGATACTCGACCGCCGGCAGGAGGTGCTTGCCCGGTCGACGCGGGGGCTCGCCGGCGACGCCAGGTGCGCGGCGCTGATGTCGGAGCTGCGCGAGCTGAGCGCCCGCGTGGCGAACAGGCGGGAGTACGAGCAGACTGGGCGCGCGTGCATGCTCGCCGGCATGAGCTCGCACGCACAGCAGCGCGCCAATTCGCTGCAGCTGTTGTCATCGGCGACGCCGTTTTCCTCCGTCGGCGTGCCATTTGGACTTGGAGGAATGACGACGGGGTGCCCGGCTCCGGCGCTGGGGGGATTTGGAGCTTACACGACGCCGGCGATGCAGAGCATGGTGGAGTCCTCGCGGAAGACACGAGAGGGCGGCGGGAAGAAATGAACTGAACGGAAGTATTGAAGTGAAGCTTTTACGTTAATTTTAGTTGGTTCTTGCCCTGCATTTGTCAATCAAAAGTTTGGAATTTATAAACTTGTTCAGATCCTTGTTACCTACTAGTCGGAGTACTATGAATCTAAATTATTTGCTGCCTTTGCCCGTGCAATTTCATATCAGATTACTTAAATATATGTTATTTGCCGATGTATATTATAGAGGAAAAAGTCAAATACTCCCTAAACTTTGATTGAAAATCCATCTAGCACCTTAAACTTTGAAACCGAATATCGAACCCCTTAACCTATACAATACCGTTTATATAACACTCTGCATAGTACTCTCTCCGTCCCAAATTATAGGGCATTCTTATTTTTAGAAAAATCAAACTTGAAAACTTTTGACTAATAATCGTGTTAACCATATCTATACTAAATATTTTCCCTAACTTATGATTATTAGTATTTTTGGACTGCTTGACAAAAGAATTTGATATGGTAGGGCATGAGCTCGAAGACATATTGGGCCTTGTCAATTCATAGCACTAGTATTTGGGCATGATATCGTGTTTCCATTTTTTTAAGGATGTGTTTTTTCGTTCATGTTTTCAACTTCTAATTCCTCGTTTTTAGAAATATAGTATAAATGCAGGCACTCATAACACATACACACTCACCCTTATGAATGCATACACGTACACCATATCCCTATGAAAATCTCCAAAAATCTAGGCCGACATATCTTGAGATTGACGAAGTCATCACGGACGCCTTGCTGTCGATAGGTACGTACGTCATCTACCACTGAAAGAATATTTAACTTCCAAATTGCTAAATAGTGTGTTTTTTATAAAAATTTTCTATAGAAAAGTTACTTTAAATATTTATATTAACCTATTTTTTAAGTTTTTTAGCTAATACTTAATTAATCGTGCGTTAATCCATTCTCAGGGCTGGGATGCCCAAAAGACCTGATTCCATACACTTGCTAGCTAATACTGGATCGTCAAAGATCTGATTATATTTCATAATACCTTCTGTCTGCTTGTTCAACTTTGATTTCTCTCATCTCACGAAGCTCCATGATGCACTGCTGATGCACTAGTTTGGTTCATAAGAAAACTGAATAAATTTCCGTAGAAGTAGACAGACGCATGCCACATGTGTGATAATAGTAAATATGATACATTCCGTAGTCCCATCATTTTGCTTACACCCGATTATATGGTGTAACTTTTATTAGCGACAAAAATAATTCATGAGTACTTTTTTTTGTGTGTTCTCGACGATTTAGAAATAAATGTTAAAATATAACTTATAATGGGAAAACCATAAAATCAACCGAAGAGCAGAGGATGAGCGGTAGAACTTCCATCGTTTCACGATTATTAGCGTCAAGCTCAAGCATGATTAGCGTCACGCTTAAGCAAGCCGATCAAACTAGCAGTAGTTCCAAACAGAGTCAATGCAGTTAGCATACGGCCGTACGCACCGAATCGCGCCAGTTGTACGCACAGTTTTCAACTTAACATGTTTAGTTTGTTGCTACCATAAATAAATAAATAAAATCAAATTTCCGGTTTAGAATTCTTTGGGCAAGCCAATAAACTTGCCTATAAATACAAGATCTCAAACGAGTTCGACATACACAGACAATTGCGTTGGTTTGCATCGATCTCGCAAGTCTCAACTTCAGAGACGAGTCGCCGCCGTACGGTCGTACAGATTCCATGGCGGCGGCGGGAGGTCGCTGCGACGGCTGCCACGGCGACTTCGGCCTCTGGCAGTCCACCGTAACGGCGGAGTGCTCGCACAGGTTCCACCTCCACTGCGTCTCCGGCGCCGACGTCTGCCCGGCGTGCAACGCGCGGTGGACCAACGCGCCGCCGCCGCCGCCCACCATCTCCTTTGCCCCCTCACCCGTGAAGCCGCCGCCGCATCCCACGGAGGGTGCAAGCTTGTCTGGGCAAACACCCAGCCTGTTTTCACAACCAGTCCAGTCGACTTTGTCGTTTGGATGGCCGGCGTCTTGTTCATCACAACCAGTCCAGACAAGCTTGTTTGGACAGATGGAGCCGCCGGCGATGGGCTTTCCCCGCGTTCGGCCATGGTCGACGACGTGCGACAAATGCCACGGCGTCATCGGCCACACCCACCCCACTGTCACGTCCGAGTGCCACCACACGTTCCACCTGATCCGCTGCTTCTCCGGGAGCATCTGTCCGGCCTGCAACGCGCGGTGGCGCGACACGGTGGCCGTTCCAGTCGTGCCAAACCATTCGCCGCCGTCCACCTTCTTTCCCGCCGCTCCCGCACTGCCACGGCCTTTTTGTCCTTCGGGGAGAACCACGTGTACGACGACGACGAGCCGATGGAGCCGCCGGCGGCGCAGGGGGCGGCGCCCGATGGTGGCGAGGCACCGGCGAACAATATGGCGCTCGTCGTCAAGACGCACTGCGAGCACCCTGCCGTACCGAGGAGCACGCCTAGGGACAACTTCGCCGTTCTCGTCCATGCCAAGGCTCCTAGCGTCGCCGCGGAGACGACGACGGCGCGCGCACCACTCGACCTCGTCACGGTGCTCGACGTGAGCGGGAGCATGACGGGCTAAAAGCTCACGCTGCTGAAGCGCGCCATGGGGTTCGTCATTGATATGCTCGGCCCCAGCGATCGCCTCGCCGTCGTTTCGTTCTCCGGCGACGCGCGTCGAATGATCCGGCTGACGCGCATGTCCGACGACGGCAAGGCATCGGCCAAGAACGCCGTGGAATCCCTCGCGGCGGGCGGCGGCACGAACATCCTCAAGGGCCTTGTCGAAGCTGCCAAGGTGTTCGACGGCCGCCGCTACCGGAACGCCGTCGCCAGCGTCATCCTTCTCTCCGACGGTCAAGACACGTACAATCTCAACTTCCGGTGGGGAGCCTCGAATATGTTGACTGTTATTTCAGCAATGGCTCCAAGGTGATCCAGGCGATGGCAGTTGCAACGGCTGGAACGAATAATTCAGAGTTTGTTATGCATGCACGGGAGATGCGGCGAGCTGCAGAGATGGCGACTACGTCAGAAGTGCGAAGAGGGCGTGAGTTTTGCACGGCATTGGATCCAGGAGTTCCGGATCGTGGGATGGCACGATTGTAGGCTTGGATTCAGTTTTTTTTTCTGTTATTGGAATATAAGTAGCAGTAGCTAAGTTTCCATTTGTAAGTTTTACAATTCAGTTGAATGAAAGAAACCAGAAAATAGCACCACAAATTCCTTCTCTCTCGTGAAGTTCTGAAACTTTCTTATTCTGCTCTGAATTTCCTTCTGCGTTCGTCAGTTTGCCTGTTAGTTGCCGTGCCGGACGTGTGCAGTGTGCGCACAAGGTGTTCAATTGAGTGTCCTGTAGCTAACAAGTGGTATCAGAGCGTCTAGGGTTGAGGGCGGATCTGGCACTATGGCATTGGTTCCGGCGACGGCGGACCCAGCGAGGGGGAGCTTAGGAAGTGCTTTCCTTTACCCACAACTCACATCAACCAACTACACTAGTTGGGTGATACGGGTTCAAGCAATGATAGAGGATCAAGGCGTATGGGAGGCGATCGAGCCGGCGGCCGAGGCGGCCGTCGACCCAAGGAAGGACAAGAAGGCCAAGTCGCATCTTCTTCAGTCGCTGCCGGAGGATCTCTTGATGCAGGTGGCAAAGAAGCGAACGACGAAGGAAGTGTGGGATTGTCTGAAGATGAGGTTCGTTAGGGCGGACCGGGTGCGCAATTGTTGGTGCAGAATTTCGACCAGCAAGATGTCAAAACGGGTTCCACGTTTTCATGGCGGCCTGGGAGATCTGCTTAACTCCAGTGCAGGTCCAATGGCTTGCCTAGGTGCGTTTAGGACGTGCCAGTTGATTTGATCTGCAATCAACAAGAATAAACAAGTAAACCATGTTAGAAAACGATGGCCGATCGACCAATAGGCCGATGTCGCATCGTGAGGGCCTAGCCGATAGGGCAAAGCTGTATCGGCCTACTTGTGGTAATAATAAAACAAGAATAATAAATAGATCTAATCTCATCGGCCTTTATCAATATACTGATATCGATTTAATGGCATTGGCCGATGAGGGACATGTGAGATAAATGCGCTAGCTAATACTCTAGCGTAAACTTATATGAACTAATCGGCTGTCATAAATATACTGATCACACAGAAGTCTTGAGACTAATCTGCAATAAATATATTTATATCTGTCGATCCATTCATATAAGTGACAAATACATACAAGAACGTAAAATAATCACATGCATTAGATAAGACTGGCTGAAACCCCGGCGCTATCCTTAATTACGATCGAAGACAGACTTTGAGTTAGATCTCAAGACACGACTAGGGTCGATAGCAACTCAAAGTATGAATCGAAAACTAATACAAAGAAGATCAAGCCGTCGATCGCTTTTGGGGATGGTAGATGCCTTGAATGATCTAAACAAGCAAACCGATTTGACCACCGTCGGCAACGAACCCTAAAACGAGTAAGCCGCTGGCGAGATAGAATTGGCAAGCCATATCAAGATCATCCAAAAACATGATAGACGACGATCACGTCGCCAGGGCTTAACGTGTCTAAAACGACACGCTAGCCCCGATGACGTAGATCGTCGGGTACGAGTTCTTACCTCTGCTCTGAGGAAGTAAGAAATCGCCGGAAGTTAACCTCTTGCGAGGGTGACGATGCGCTGAAAGTAGATTGTTTCTGTTGTTGAATTGATTGAGATTGATTAAGAGAGCTTCTATGTACAGACTACCGGGAAATTTATACCCGTGACTTATAACATGGTCCGTATAGGACACGATCTTATCTCTAACTAACAAACAAGTCCTTGTGGCAGACTCTTGCCATAGATTAAATCTAAATCTACTTAATTTACAAGATACAATTGCCTAAAACCGAGCCTTATCTCTATTTGACAATCTCCTTGAAGCTTATCTCAAGCCCAAACCAAACCCATGTTGACTCTATCAACTTCCTGCTTCTATCGGCCGATGGCTGTATTGAATCCGTATCGGCCGATACAGCCTTTCTGCTAGCGCCTCTTCCAGTCCGATACGCCTGCTGAGTCCGATACAAGACTTGGTCCGACTCTAGTTTGGTCCTTCCTCTCTGCGTCGGTTTTCTCTTTCCTCTCCGAGTAGATTACCAAAATCTGTTGTTAACAGCAATGCACGCCTTCAGACTCTCAAGGAAGAATGCACCAGCATGGTGATGGAAGCCGGGGAGACGCTGGACCAGTACGCCGGCAGGATCACCACGATGAGGGTCCGGTACTCTGCTCTGGGCGCAACATTGAACGACGCCGCGATGGTGAAAAAGTTGTTCGACACCGTCCCGGAGAGATTCGTCAGTCTTGTCGCCGGCATCGAGCAATTCTACAACGTCGACGACATGCCGTTCGAGGAGGCGGTGGGCCGTCTTAAGGCGTATGACGAGCGCGTGCGCAAGAAGAAAGGTGTTGCTAGCGGAGAGACCGCCGACGGCCAGGTGCTGCTCACTCAGGCCGAGTGGGAAGCGCGCTTCAAGAAAAATGGCGGAGCAACCTCGTCGCCACAAAACAAGCCCTCTAGCGAGGGGGCGAACCGCGGCCAGGGCGGGCACGGTCGTGGCAGGGGTCGCAGGGCTGGTAGACGCGATGGGGCGCAGAATAACAACTCAGGCGGTAGTGGTTCTGGTGGTGGTAGCGGCGGCTCAGGCGGTGGCGGCCGCAACAAGAGCCACATAAAGTGCTTCAACTGTGAAGAGTTTGGCCACTACTCCACGCAGTGCCCACACCCCAAGAAGAAGAAGGCTGAAGCTCATCTTGCGCAGACGGAGGATGCTGGCCCAGCTCTGTTACTCACCGAAACAGAGGCGGTGCAGAACGCGCCGTGTCAGGACGCGCACTGCGGGCTGGTCATGCATGAGGAGCATGTATGGCTGCGCTTGATGCTGGCAGAAAATGGCGTCGCTACCGGTGATGTCTGGTACCTAGACAATGGGGCCAGTAATCACATGAGTGGAGATCGTCGAAAATTCCGGGAGCTGGATGAAACCGTGATGGGGCAGGTCAGGTTTGGAGACGCCTCATCAGTGCAGATAAAGGGGAAGGGTTCAATCCTTTTCTCGTGCAAAAACGGTGACCAGTGACTACTCGACGACGTCTACTACATCCCCAGCCTCTGTTGCAACATGGTGAGTCTGGGGCAACTCACTGAAATTGGCCACCGAGTCGTGATGGATGGGGATGACCTCGAGGTGTTCGACAAAAATCCTTGGCGTTTGGTGATGAAGGTGAGAAGAACCTCGAACAGGCTGTATTGCATTGAGTTGAAGCTGGCGTTTCCTGTGTGTTTGCTGGCCAGACTCGATGACCCGACGTGGCTCTGGCATGCCCGGCTCGGGCACGTGAACTTCCAAGCGTTGAAGCATTTGGTGGACAAGGAGATGGCGGCAGGAGTGCCCGCAGCCCACCATCCAAATCAATTGTGCCAAGCATGTCTGGTGGCTAAGCAGATCCGGCAGCCGTTCCCAACGATGGCCAAATATCGGGCAGAGACGCCGCTTGAGCTGCTTCACATGGACTTATGTGGGCCGATCACCCCAGTGACACTGGCCGGTAATCGATCGGCATTGGATCCAGGAGTTCCGGATCGTGGGATGGCACGATTGTAGGCTTGGATTCAGTTTTTTTTCTGTTATTGGAATATAAGTAGCAGTAGCTAAGTTTCCATTTGTAAGTTTTACAATTCAGTTGAATAAAAAAACCAGAAAATAGCACCACAAATTCCTTCTCTCTCGTGAAGTTCTGAAACTTTCTTTTTCTGCTCTGAATTTCCTTCTGCGTTCGTCAGTTTGCCTGTTAGTTGTCGTGCCGGACGTGTGCAGTGTGCGCACAAGGTGTTCGATCGAGTGTCCTGTAGCTAACAGAATAACTACAGTGTTCTCGTGCCGCCTTCCTTCAAGCGCTCCGGCGACCGGTGCCTGCCGGTACACACGTTCCGCTTCGGCACCGACCACGACGCGGCGGCGATGCACACCATCGCGGAGGAAACCGGCGGCACGTTCTCCTTCATCGAGAACCAGGCCGTCGTCCAGGACGCGTTCGCGCAGTGCATCGGCGGGCTCCTCTCGGTCACCGTGCAGGAGGCGGCGTGCATCGCCATCACGTGCTCGCACCCCGGCGTGCGAATCAGGTCGGTCAAGTACGGTCGCTACGAGAGCCTCCTCCATGCCGACCTCAGGGCCGCGTCCGTGGACGTCGGAGAGCTCTTCGCCGACGAGGAGAGGCGTTTCTTGGTGTTCGTGGACGTGCCAGCAGCCGGCGCCGGAGAAGACGTGACAGAACTGATCAAGTTGAGCTGCACTTACCGCGACACGGCGAGTCGGCAGTCGATGGTCGTCGACGGCGAGGACGCCGTTGTGCAAAGGCCGGTGGAGGTGACCAGCAACATGGAGCCGTCCATGGAGGTGGGGCGGGAGCGTTTCCGCGTGGAGGCAACCGAAGACATCGCGGCGGCGCGAGAAGCCGCCGAGCGCGGCGCGTACGCGGCGGCGAAGGCAATACTCGACCGCCGGCAGGAGGCGCTTGCCCAGTCGACGCAAGGGCTCTGTTGGAAACAGCCTAGGAACACAAGAACAAAACTCTTTTTCTCTCACGCACAAGAATGGCTGGAGGTTGAAGATGAACAGCAGAGTTTCGGCGACGAACGCCGCGGAGCCGATCGCTCCTGTATCTTGGCTTTATTACTCACTGGAACTTCACACTCTAAACAATGCAGGAGTACAGGGGCTACTTAAAGACCAGGAACACACCAGGAGCTAGCCTCCATGCCGGCCGTTGCGCCACGTTCCGCAGGACCCGCTCAACGTCGCCGTGAGCCACACGCTCGCCCGGACGACGCGGCTGCTTCGCTGAACCAGAGGCCACACACACCTTGCACTCCAACGACTAGATCAACACTGCAACGGCCATGCAAACAACCATGCAGCAGCCATGCACTCACAATCACGACTCAATCAAAACTAACAGAACGCACACGACGCACACAGACACACACATGCAGCAGAACACACACGCCACAAACATACTGTGGCAAGTTTATTTCTAACAGGCTCGCCGGCGACGCCAGGTGCGCGGCGCTGATGTCGGAGCTGCGCGAGCTGAGCGCCCGCGTGGCGAACAGGCGGGAGTACGAGCAGACTGGGCGCGCGTGCATGCTCGCCGGCATGAGCTCGCACGCACAGCAGCGCGCCAATTCGGTGCAGCTTTTGTCATCGGCGGCGCCCTTTTCATCCACTCCTTTTGGAGCGTCGGCGTCGGCGTTGACGGGGTGCCCGGTGGCGGGGGCATTTGGAGCGTACACGACGCCGGCGATGCAGAACATGGTGAACTTTTCGCGGAAGGCACGAGAGGGCGGCAGTGGGGGCAACTGAACTGAAGAAGACAACAGCTCGGATGTCGGAAGACCGAAGACGTCGAAGCTTTTAGGTTAAGTTTAGGTTGTTTTTGGCTTGCATTTGTCCATCCGAAGTTTGAAATTTTAAATTGTCTTTGTCTAGAGGCTTTGGTCAAGTACGTCGAGTCTGAAATTGTCACCATTATCTAAAAAAGTAGAGGTCGGGTATTTAATCCATTATCTAAAAAAGTACGTCGAGTCTGAAATTGCCACCATTGTTTGTGCAACTTCTATCACGCTATTTAAATTAACGTGTGTGTTTCCTGGCAGTCTCATTTCATATGTTTGTTTAATTAATATTATATTAAGATGTGTCGCATCCAATCAAAATCTCTTATATTTTGAAATATATGTTTTATGGCTGTCTCGTTTTACGTGAGGAACATGTTTGAAAGTTAATGTTGCTTGAAAGTTCCCATTAGCTTCTTCAATCGTGGAAGAAGACGCTTGGGGCAAGAATATTTGTTAGGAATAAGTTTATTTTATCTCCCTCATTTTTATCCATGATTGAATTGTATCCCTCAATCGTAAAACCGGGTATAACATCTTTCTCAACTTCAAAAACCAATGCAAATTAACTCCTTCGGCAATTTAGAAAGCGGTTTATGCTAATGTGGTAGGTTGACCACGTTTGACTCGCTGAGTCAGCACAAAACATTAAAAAAATCATAGTGGGACCCATGTGTCATCCCCCTCTCTCTTCTTCCCTCTCCTCTTTCCTTCCTCTCACTCGGTCTCCCTCTTCCACCGACTCCTAAGCCTCCGCCAACTCTCTTCTTCGTCCCTGTCCTCGTCCGCCTCTGCCCACACGCTCCCGCTCCTCCTCTTCCTCGCAGCTCGTGCTCCTCGCCGGCCTCGTCTTCCTCCTCTACCCCTTCACGCCCATCTCATGCGTGGTCGAGCTCCGTCTCAACCGCTCCCGTGTCAACCCGTTGAGGTTGAGAGGAGAGGAGTGGGGGCGACACAACAGCTTAGCATGCGCCACGAGTGGGGGTTGCGGTGGCTGCTTCGCGTTCGCGTGCAAATGACGAATATGTTGCTTTCCCTGGCGTGACTGCTGGCACGAATCCGCGATGTGTACATGGCCGACATGCTCGCGGTGTCGAGGAAGGCATCGACCATGGCACTGCCTGACACGCCGGAGGAGCTGTGGCCAGGCGCGTGTCACGCCGAAAGCATCTCCTGGCTCTGGGCGTCCGTGTTATCCCTGCTTTGTGACCATCGCATCCGTGCATGCGCTTTGGCCTGGACGATGAAGTCGCAGAGGCATCCTGGAACAGCAGCCCAACTAGCCAGTGAAATTCCCCTTGCACCATAAGTGTCTCTCGCTAGCAGGCCAGGAATCAAGATCGATTTGATCTGTTTTCTAGTCCTCTTGCTAGGCTAGTAGAGATTCGATCCTCCTAGAAGGTACACATTTGTTTGGTTCAACTTTTGAAAATTAGCAAAAGAGGAATCTGCTCATGTTGCTCACGGGTGGAATCTAAACATGTTGCTTGCTGTTTGTTGGCTCGCTGCTCATGTTGATGTTGGCATACCACAATTACTGGCGGCGTGGGGAACCGTAAATTTTCTCCGCCACAGCGCCACTCCTTTTCTCCGGCCATTCTCGTTGTCGCTAGCTCGTTGCCCACATCATTCTCTCCACGCCGGACTTCGATGCCATCACGAGGGACCTCTTCAAGCACGAGGGTAAGGCAACGTGTGAGATAATGATAGTCGTCATCGTCACGGACGTTGTGTTTCGTCGTCGTTGCCGTCCGCTTCCACCCACCAAGCGTGTCCTTTGCCACCACGGAAGACCCCTCTGTTAGATAGATCTCCCTCCCCTTGAGCCCAACGGCACAAGGGGGCCTTGACCCACGCCCTGATCGGGGGCGCCCAGCCCATTGGCTGGTGGGCCCCGTCACCCTGCGCCATACTAATAGGGGTGGAGGCCAGGGCGGCAGGACACGTGACACGAGGTTCGCTGCCGCCGCCTTCTCCACCCACAAACCATAACCCTAACCGATCGAGGGGGCGCAGCCAGTGACGGGAAGCATCACCGCTGCGCCACTCCTCGTCAAGCTCGCGACGACAACGACGATGACCGGCGCCTCTTCATCCTCCAACACCTCAACCGGTCGGCCGCTCTAAACCCTATCTCTCAAAGTTTTGATTCCAAAACACATATACAGAGAAACTCCACCGATCTAAACCTAGGTGATCCACTAGAGAACCCCTAACAATGGTATCAGAGCTTAACCTAGCGATTAGATCGAGTTCGGGGATAGAAATCCAAAGAAAAAAGACAGAAAAAGAAATGATTCGAACGGATCGAAAAGAACCCAAACCCTTACCTCGTTGCCGGTCATCTCCGACGCCGGCAAAGGGGGGAAAGGGGGAGGGCACAAGGCACCGCAAAGGAGCCCCTCGACGGCCGTGCGCGCACCCGCGGGTGCACGCGCGTGCCGGCGAGGGGGCCTGCAGCAGCGCCGCCATCTCCGTCGCCGCTCTCCGTCTCTCATCGCACGAGGGATAGAGACGGTGGGGGGAGAAGAGAAAAGAGGGGCCGACGGCACGAGGCCTCCGGCCATGGCGCGGCGGCGCGAGAACCGTCGGCGGCGGCGACGCCGCTCTGCTCGCCTGCCCTGCTCGGCCGCACGCGCAAGAGAAAGGGGCTAGGGTTTTGTCACGCCCCAAACTGGCCCCGGGCGGAGACCAGGATAGAGCGGTCCAGATTGACCTGTATGCCTGTACCAGTCCCAGGAAATAGCGCTGGTACAACAGGAAGATTTAATATCACAACAACAGCGGTCTCTTTATTTAAGAGTAGGATTACAACCAGGGTTGGAACTGCGGACAGAACCCGAGTTCACAACAGCAATACAAAAAGGCGGAAGCGGAAAGCGGCGACTGGCCCTAAGCCACAAGCAAAGCCTTGGGGAAGGCCGAAACCCTACTACTGCTCGAAGTCTGCTTGCTCCTGGAAGAACTCTTCGTCAGCAGGGTCCACCTCTTCGTCTTCGAGAACTGGGGGGGGGGTTTAATTATATAGAGCAAGGGTGAGTACGGGAGTACTCAGCAAG
>BDMV01000008.1:3146236-3206462 GCA_008326285.1 Oryza officinalis
ATACAAGAATAATTTGATAGATCTTTTGAAAGAATTCAGAGATTGTTTTGCATGGGAATACCATGAGATGCCAGGATTAAGCCGATCGATTGTAGAACATCGGCTACCAATCAAACAAGGCTATCGGCCTTTTAAGCAAGCTCCTCGGAGGTTTAAGGCCGATATGCACGAAGCCATAAAAGCAGAGATCACAAGACTTTACGACGCCAACTTTATCAGGCCCTGCCGATACGCGGAGTGGGTCTCCAACATAGTTCCGGTGTTGAAAAAGAACGGCAAGCTAAGGGTATGCGTCGATTTCAGAGATCTAAATAAGGCGACGCCCAAAGACGAGTACCCTATGCCGTTGGCCGATTTGCTAGTCGACGCTGCTTCTGGGCATAAGATCATTAGTTTCATGGACGGAAACGCGGGTTACAACCAGATCTTTATGGCTAAAGAGGACATTCATAAGACAGCCTTCAGATGCCCAGGGGCAATCGGCCTATATGAATGGGTCGTCATGACATTTGGTTTGAAGAATGCTGGAGCTACATATCAGAGGGCTATGAATTACATTTTTCATGATCTTATTGGCTCTCTGATTGAAGTTTATATAGATGATGTCGTCGTAAAGTCAAGAGAACATGATATGCACTTGGCCGACTTACGCAAGGTACTAGAAAGGGCAAGGAAATATGGTTTGAAGTTGAACCCTAACAAATGTGCTTTTGGCGTATCGGCCGGTCAGTTTTTGGGTTTCTTGGTCCATGAAAGGGGGATTGAAATCACACAGAAGAACATCGATGCCATCAAGAAAATCAAGCCTCCAGAAAACAAGACAAAGTTACAGTCTCTGCTTGGCAAGATTAACTTCGTCCGGCGTTTTATATCAAATTTGTCGGGCCGTATAGAGCCATTCACTCCACTGTTGAAGATAAAGGACGACGAAGAGTTCATATGGGGTGACAAGCAACAGAAAGCGCTGGACGATATCAAAGAATATTTAACTTCTCCGCCGGTTTTAATTCCTCCACAAAAAGGAGTCCCGTTC
Source organism: Oryza officinalis (assembly GCA_008326285.1). Taxonomy (NCBI): domain Eukaryota; kingdom Viridiplantae; phylum Streptophyta; class Magnoliopsida; order Poales; family Poaceae; genus Oryza; species Oryza officinalis. Next base: position 3,147,270 of record BDMV01000008.1, read on the forward strand.
AAATTGTACTTGTCAGCCGATGAGAAATCCATCGGCTCAGTCCTGGTTCAAGATGTTAGCGGCAAGGAAAGAGCTATTTTTTATCTCAGCAGGAGAATGCTAGATGCTGAGACTAGGTACACGCCGGTGGAGAAATTATGCCTTTGTCTATATTTTTCATGTACTAAATTGAGGCATTACCTGCTTTCCAACGAGTGCATAGTGGTGAGCAAGGCCGATGTGATGAAATACATGCTATCGGCCCCTGTGTTAAAAGGACGAGTTGGGAAGTGGATCTTTGCTTTAACAGAGTTTGATCTTCGATATGAATCGGCCAAAGCGATCAAAGGACAAGCCCTGGCCGATTTCATCGTTCAACATAGAGATGACTCAGTTGCATATGCGGACATTGTGCCATGGACGTTATATTTCGATGGATCCGTCTGTAGACACGGTTGCGGTATCGGCCTAGTCATCATATCCCCTCGGGGGGCAAGTTTTGAGTTCGCCTTCACCATCAAACCTTATTATACCAACAATCAAGCAGAATATGAAGCGGTGCTGAAAGGCTTGCAGTTATTACAAGAAGTCGAGGCCGATGCCGTGGAAATCATTGGTGACTCACAGCTAGTAATTAATCAACTTTCTGGGGAGTATGAGTGCAGAGACGATATTCTCAATGTCTATAATGAGGAGTGCAAAGAGTTATTACACGGTTTCCGGATCGTAACAATGAAGCACATACCCAGGCAGCAGAATTTCGAAGCCAATGATTTAGCTCAAGGGGCATCGGGATACAGGCCGATGGCTAAAGACGTTCCAATTCAGATTGCTCTCGTGCACGCCGATGATTGGAGGTTTGATATCATTGAGTATTTGAGAAACCCTTCCCAATCGGCGTCACGAAGAATGAAATATAAAGTTTTACACTATGTCTTATTGGACGATAACCTATATTATCGGACGGTTGATGGTGTCCTACTCAAATGCCTAGGTCCTGAGGAGGCTAAGACCGTTATGGGCGAAGTGCATGAAGGGATTTGTGGCACCCATCAATCGGCCCATAAAATGAAATGGCTGATGAAGCGCGTCGGATGTTTTTGGCCAACCATGCTAGAAGATTGCTTCAAGTATTATAAAGGATGTCAGGATTGTCAGAAATTTGGAGCAATTCAGAGAGCACCGGCATCGGTTATGCATCCAATCATAAAGCCGTGGTCGTTTCGAGGATGGGGAATAGATATGATCGGCCAGATTAACCCACCATCAAGTAAGGGACACAAGTATATCTTAGTGGCTACGGATTACTTCACAAAGTGGGTTGAGGCCGTTCCTCTCAAGAAGGTTGATTCCAGAGACGCTATTCAGTTCGTCAAGGAGCACATCATATATCGGTTTGGGTTACCTCAGACAATAACTACAGATCAGGGATCAATCTTCGTGTCCGACGAGTTCGTCCAATTTGCTGACAGCATGGGCATCAGATTGCTCAACTCTTCCCCTTACTATGCGCAGGCTAACGGGCAGGCAGAGGCTTCCAACAAGTCTTTAATCAAATTAATCAAGAGGAAAATTGACGAACAGCCGAGGCAATGGCATACAACACTGGCCGATTCCCTTTGGGCGTATCGGATGGCTTGCCATGGTGCAATCCAAGTGCCTCCCTATCAGCTAGTCTACGGGCATGAAGCTGTACTGCCGTGGGAAACCGCCATCGGCTCAAGAAGGATTGCTTTGCAAGACGACTTGACAGCCGATGAGTACCATAATCTTATGGTTGATGAATTGGACGATTTGGCACATGTTCGATTACGAGCCTTGGAGAAACTCAAGCGTGATAAAGATAGAGTGGCTCGTCATTATAATAAAAAGGTCGTTGCCAAATCGTTCGAGGAAGGAGACCTTGTGTGGAAGTTGATAATGCCGATTGGCTCCAGAGATAATAAATTCGGCAAATGGTCACCTAATTAGGAAGGCCCTTTTCTAATTCATCGATGTGTTCCTCACAATGCCTATCTGCTCAAGGGATTAGATGGAGAGATTTATGGACGAGCTCTCAATGGCAAATACTTGAAACAATATTATCCCAGTATCTGGATTGATTCATGATCGGCCCTCTAGCCGATTTGTGATAACAGCCGATGTAGTCAAACATCGTCTCTAGATGGCCGATAAATACTATCGCCCTTAGATCAAATTTCAGAATATGAGCCCTCATCTTCCAAAATTTGGGGGGCATATATACAGATTTTCAAAATTTTCAAATTTTCAAGGATTTTTCAATTTTCGAAGATTGTTCAAAGTTTGGCGATTGACTTCGGCTCTCTGGCTGATGAGATTGCTTATAGTGGGATTGTTCATGTTAAAGATATATATGTCTGGAATTTTCAAAACAAATTCGGCTGCACGGCCGATAAAGGGTAAGAGGATTTCGGAATCAATAAATCAGGCTGGAACTGTCAAAACAAGTTCGGCTGCATGGCCGATAAGGTGTATGGTTATACATTATAGAAATAACATGTGCTACATCACTCTATAAAGTCTGCGATAGCAGCAATGGCTTTACGACGGATTTGCTCAACGTCTTCAATAGCCTGGGCATCATCGGCCGTCGTCCCTGGGATTGGTTTCAGTGACTTGCTTAGGGTCGCGAGGTACTTGGCCGACGCCTTGAGCTTTGCCGTTTGATCTTCTATGATCTTGGGTGATGCAGCTATCCCGGCTTCGACTTCCTGGATTTCTTGGCGTGTAGCGGCCAGCTTCGATTCTAGCTCTGCCTCGAGGCGACGGAGTTCTTCAAGCTTATTTCTCAGCACAATCGGCTCCACCGCTAGCTCGTCCAGCCTGGTCTTATCGGCGTTCACTTGAGCTTTGCTAGCGGACAGGGCCGATTCCAGTTGTTCGCGCTGTCGTCGCTCTGCAAGTCTTTCCTTTGCTCTGAAAAGCTTGAATCGGTATTGTTCCAGGAAGATGGCCGGTGTAAGGATTTCCATCAGGTCCTCGGGCAGTTCGTCTTGGATTTCTTGTACCCTGACTCTGATGGAGGAGCAGTCTTCTACCAAACACTCCAGCGAGGCTTCTAGCCGATTCCCAATATCGGTCAGCCGATTCTTCAGGTCATCAGAGATTGGTGCCTTGGCTGTGCTGGGCAGCTCCTTGTCCTCATCATCGAGAAATTGGCCGATATCAAAGGAGAACATATCGGCTAGGTTCTGCAAATATCAACATGGGGCGAGGTTAGCTTTGTTAGTCAGGAATCGGCAGAAAGGGGATCAGGGTAATCATGGTTACCTGTGTTGGAGCATTGGTGGTGCTCGCATCGGCCTTCCTTTGCTTTGTCGACATAACAGGTGAGGGGGCTGGCCGATGTGGTGAAGGTGATGGAGCCCTAGGCTGGAAAAAGCGGGAAATTGGTGAATAGGGTTATGTGATTGCGAAAGTAATGCAAGAAAAAATCAACTCTTACCGAGACAGTCGGCGAGGGTGGTGGAGAAGGAGAAGGGGTTCTCAATCGTGCCTTGGCTCATTCGCGTCGTTGTAAGGTTGTTTTCTTGGATCTTGGCATAGGGGCCGGTTGAGTTCTTTCCTTCAACACAGATGACACCGCAACCTGAAAAGGATATGAGGTTAAAATATGACAGTACAAGGGGATTATGTAAACACAGAGAAGGGATTTTATTGACCTTGCGAACTGCATGTCTGGTCCTTCTTGGTTGCGGGGCATCACCTCGGTCATCGGCCGGTGGGATCTCAGCAGTTTCGGCCGATGGCTCCTGGGTGGTTTCGACCGATGGGTTTTCTTCTTGGTGTGCATCGGCCGCTGCTGCATCGACTTCCTCCTCCATCACTTGTTCTACCAGGAATTCTTCCAAGGAGGGGTCTAGCTCTTCGGCATCGGCCTGGTCATCGGTTTTGGCCTTCTTGCTGGTTTTCTGCGATTTGTCTTTGGCCGGCGCTTTCCTCTTGGGGTTTTCTTTAAGTGTCGGACCTTGGAGAAGTGATGCTACTTTTGGGGCAGTAAGGCCGATGATAGACTCCAGCATGGTTGACCCCGAGGGAGCTACGGCTTGAGCATAGAAGATCTTCCGTCCGCTGTTGCTCACAGATGGAATCGGCTCATCCGGGACTTGAGGGCTGATGCCTTGGATAAGTTCTGTCACATAGAACCTGGCCGATTGATGAAAGATGTGAGCAACCCACTCTTGCCACCAAGTTTGGAAGTTAATATGCACGAAGGCATTCAGATGCAGCCGATCGCAGTCACCAAGATTGGGGAGCTCGATTTCCATGGCCTTGTTCATGATCAGGGCCGATGGGACTGTGCCTCTGCTCTCTAGGAGCTTATGGAGATACAAGCTGATGGGAAGTTGTCCGAGCCCGCATTGTCTAGCAGCTGTCATTGGGGTGTAAAACTCATAAGACAAGCTGGTACTCCTTCCCTGAAAGACGCCTACTGGGAGCAGGCATGGGGTGAGGCCGATCATGAATAACTCCCTTGACTCCAGGTCATCATTTATTAAGCTCAGTTGCAGATCATCTGGAAGCTCGAAGTCTCGGTCCGATGTATAGACAAACATATCCATCTTGGCTGATGGGGGGCCGGTGAAGAAGCGGATGAACCATGTAGCCATGTCATCGGCCGATTGATCTGCGCCGGGATAGATGGAGGTTGCTTCCCCGTAAGACATGCATCTTCTGTCCCTGGGGTCTTCGTGGTCGGCATATTTGGACGGAAAGCGAGAATCTGATAGAGGTGGCCGATCAACCATGGTGTTGGTGTATATGGTTAGCCAGAGTTGAACGAACCACCATGGTCCTCCATGAGCCACAGTCTGTTTCAGCATCAAGTCTTGTGTGGAAACATGGAGTAGCCGATATACAGCTCCTAGAAGGTATCGGCCTAAGGGGATTTGTCTCTTGTCGACCAGAGCTTGAGCCAAGTGTTGACAGTTTGTAGTGGGGCCACAGGTCGATCCGCAGAAGACAAATCTCTCCAACCACAGTGTCAGGAAAGCTACGTGTTCTCGCTCTGAGACCGATCCCTGTTCCATGTGTTCAGAGATATATCCGGACCAGCCTCCGATTTTCTTGGTCTTCAACTTGTGGCTGCTGTTTACCAGGAGGCTGAAGGGGTTGATCTCGGAGCTGATATCCAATCCTGTGAGTACCTTGATATCTATGAGAGTTGGGGTCATCGGACCTTGCTTGAACATAAAGGCGTTCAAAGTACTCGACCAGAAGTAGCTGGCAGCTGACATTAGCGGCTCATTCTTCTTGGTATCGGCCAGGGACAGGGTTATGCATTGGCCGATTCCAATCTCGTCCCAGTGGACCTGTTTGACGGCAGCGATTCTTTTGTGCCAGGTCCTATATCCATTTAGCTTTGATGGCCATGATCTGAAAGTGTGCTTCCACGCCGAGACAGTGGGTTTGGCTTGCCTGAAAGGAATTCTGTCTGTTTCGGCGTTGATGAGCCAGGTTGGGTCGCAGTCGCCCATGGGGCCTAAGAGGAAGCGATGGGACTTATCGTCGGTGGGAATCAGGATTTGGTTTTTGAAGACCTAAAACGTGAAAACGACGATGAAAATATAAGGCCTGAGGGGGGCATAAAGTAAAGACCTAATTTGGAGAAATCGGCGGAAAAGGTAATAATACGGATTTTGAAGGAATTGACTCACCGCAGGGATCTCGGAGGCGTAGAACGGGGCTGAGGCCATCGTTGTCGTTGGAGGGGTCGCTGTGAAGGGGGTCGATGTTGACGAGACGCCGAGAGGTCGCCGGAATTGAAGAACACGAGGGGTTTGTCGAATCGGCGGCGAAAGGGTTCGAATCTGGATCTGTGTGGTTTTCAAGTTAGACTTAGCAAAAAGTCGATGAGTTCCCTGGAGCTAATTCCGCCACATTATATAATGAAGCGGAATTGGGGGGCATGTGTTGACGACGGATTTTGGTAATCGACTTGGAAAGGAAAGAGGAAACCGAAGCAGAGAGGAAGGATTGAGTTGAAGTCGGACCAGGCTTCGTATCGGACCCGGTAACCGTATCGGACTTGGGGAGTGTTGCTATAAAGGGCATATCGGCCGATACGGATTTGGTTTGGTCATGGGCCGATACGGGTTGTGAGTTGACAGTATCGACGTGGGCTTGGTCTGGGCTCGAAGTAAGCTTCAAGGAAGTTGCCAAATAGAGATAGAGCTCGGTTTTAGGCAATTGTATCTTGTAAATTAGGTAGTTTAGATCTAATCTGTGGCTAGAGTCTGCCGCAAGGACTTGTTTGTTAGTTGTAGATAAGATCGTGCCCTACAAGGGTTCTGTTGTAACCTCAGGTATAAATATCCCGATAGTTTGTACATGTAAACTCTCTCGAATCAATCACACAAAAACCAGTTCAATCTACTTTCGGCGCATCGCCAACCCTCGCAAGAGGTCTTCTTTGACGAGTTCTTGCTTCCTCGGAGCAGAGGTAAGAACTCGTCCCCGACGATCTGCATCGTCGGGGCTAGCGTGTCGCTTTAGACACGTCAAGCCTCGATGATGTGATCGTCGATTATCATGTCTTGGATAGTCTTGACAAGTATCTCGATTAAGCATTGCTAGCGGTTTACTCGTTTTAGGGTTTATTGCCGACAATGATTTAATTCTCATGCTTGGCTAGATTATTCAACGCATCTGTCATCCCCAAAAGCAATCGACGACTTGATTTTCTTTGCGTTAAGTTTCAATTCACACTTTGAGTTGCTATCGACCTTAGTCCTGTTTTGAGATCTAACACAAAGCCTGTTTTCGATTGTAATTAACGATAGTACCGGGGTTTTAGCCGGTCTTACCTAATACATGTGATTATTTTATGTTCTTGCATGTGTTTGCCACTTATGCATGCGGATTGGTAAATATAAATACATTGATTACAAGATATTCTCAGGATCTCTCTGTGGTTGGTATATTTATATTGGCTGATTGGCTTGTATAGGATTGCACTAGGGTATTAGCTAGTGCGTTTATCTTCAGGCTACCCTCATCGGCCGATTCCAGTAATTTCCTATAAACATGATAACCTGGGCCGATGAGATTAAATCTACTTTATTAGTTCTGTCTTATTATTATCTTAAGTAAGCCGATATAGGTTTGCCCTATCGGCCAGGCCCTCACGATGCGACATCGGCCTATCGGCCGATCGGCCATCGGTTCTCACATGGTTTACTTGTTTCTTGTTGATTGCAGATCAAATCAACTGGCACGCTCTACTTACGACTAGGCAAGCCATTTGGACCTGCACTGGAGCTAAGCAGATCTCCCAGGCCGCCGTGGTAACGCGGAACCCGTTTGGTTGCTGGACGGGTCGAAATTCTGCGCCAACACCAGGCCCAGGTTGTGGCCTGGGGGGACGGGGGGCGCCGGCGCGCGGTAGGCCATGGGCCGACTCCTCGCGATGGAGAAAAGGAACAGTAGCTTTTCCTTTTAAATTTTGTCAATTTTCATGCAAATTTCAATAGAATTTTAATTGTTTTTGCATGTTTTACCTCTGTTTAAATTTGAACCAAGGGGAGAATTTTTACAAGAGAGTAAAATTATAGAATTTGCTACTGTTCTTGTGAATTTTAATAGAGATTTCCGCTGCAAATAGATGAAATTGATAAAATTAGTGTTTCTAAAATTAAATTTTGAACCAACGGGAGAATTTAATTTTAGGAACATTAATTCTGTGCTATAATGTTGTAATTTTCTGACCAACGTTGATAATTGTAATGTTATAGCTATGGCTCTATGTGTTATGTCTATTTTCTGCCCAACGGTGATGTAGACTTTATACATAATATTTTTTAATGTTAATTTTGTTCTCACTGTACATGATTATTTCAGGTGGCTACTCCTTGATGGGTTTCATAAAAGATATTCCGACCCTGAAGGGAGATAACTACAGAGAATGGAAAAGAAAACTCGACCTTGCTTACATCTTGAGAGAGGTGGACTGGGTGTTGACCACCCCATGTCCTATAGCACCTGCTGCACTTGTCAGAGGTGAAAACGAGTCAGATGCTGATTGGCAAAGGAGAGAGAGGGACAATGCTCCCCTCATCATGTCGTATGACGTTGAGCATACGAAATAGTCCCTAGCCAACAAGAAATGTTTGGCTGTGGTAAAGAACACGATTGAGCCAACCATATTGGGCTCAATCCCAGAGTGTGATGCCGTCTCAGAGTACCTCGAAAGAATAAAGAGTCAGTTTACTGGTTCTTCAAAGACTTATACAACACAACTGATAAAGCAGCTTGTGACAGAGAGGTACCATGGAGGTGGTGTCAGAGATCACATTCTTAGGATGAGCAACATGACTTCCAAGTTGAAGCCAATGGATTTGGGCATTACAGATGACTTTCTGGTCCATTTGGTTATGGCCTCATTGCCAAAGCTTTTTGACAACTTTGTTGTCAACTACAATATATCCAGAGAAATGGAATTTTGAAAAGCTCATCGCTAATTGTGTGCAAGAGGAGGAAAGAATTAAAGAAGCCAATGGTGGCTCAATTAACTATATTAAAGATAACAAGAAAAGGAACCACAAATCTCCCTCCTCAAAAGCCAAACAGCCTCAGCATCTACCTCAGCAACAACAGTTTGCTGTTGAAAAGGATCAGTGTCTACACTGCAAGAAGACAGGACATTACAAGAAAGATTGTCCTGACTTCCTGAAAATGATCATGGCAAAGAAAGGTGAGAACATTATTTCATTCGTAAATGAATCTCATTATGTTGGTTATTCCAGATCCACATGGTGGATTGATTCTGGAGCAACTATTCATGCTTGTAATTGTTTAAAGGCATTCCGTTCGACGAGGACTACGCAAAGAAGCGAAAGATCCATTAGAGTTGCCAATGGAGTTGAAGAAAAAGTTGAAGCTATTGGCGACCTTCCTATAGAGCTCCCGAATGGCTTCACACTTTTACTTCGAGATGTTTTTTATGTTCCTTCTTTGCAAAGAAATTTAATAAGTGTATCCAAATTGGATTTTGATGGATATGATTGCCGTTTTGGAAATGGCAAATGCGAACTATGGTATAATAATGCATGTATTGGTCTTGCTGTGTTGCAAGATGAGCTTTATTTGTTATCTCTTTATGAGAATGTGAATGTTGTGTCCTCGTTGACAAAAGAAAACAAGAAAAGAAAGCAAACTCATGATGTCTCATCGAAAATATGGCACTGCCGTTTAGGCCATATTTCGAGGGGGAGAATTGAGAGACTAGTTAAGAATAAAATTCTTCCTCCATTGGAGTTCTCAGACTTAGAACAATGCGTAGAATGCATTAAAGGAAAATTTGTAAAGAGCATCAAAAAGGGTGCAAAACGAAGCACAGGAATTTTAGAGATCATTCACACAGACATTTGTGGTCCATTTCCTGTGAAAAGTGTGGATGGCTATGACTCGTTCATAACATTCACAGACGATTACTCCCAATATGGTTATATTTATCCAATTAAAGAAAGATCAGAAGCATTGGATAAATTTAAGATATTCAAAGCTGAAGTTGAAAATCAGCATGATATAAAGATTAAAGTAGTAAGATCTGATCGTGGGGGGGAGTACTATGGTCGGCATACGCCTTATGGGCAAGTCCCTGGACCTTTTGCAAGGTTCTTACTAGAGAATGGTATAGTAGCCCAGTATTCAACACCGGGCGAACCTCAACAGAATGGGGTAGCTGAAAGGCGTAACCGTATCCTTATGGATATGGTGCGTAGCATGATAAGCTATTCCACCCTACCATTGGGTTTATGGATGGAGGCGTTAAAAACCGCCATTCATATCCTCAACAGAGTTCCAAGCAAATCGGTGCCCAAAACACCGTATGAGCTATGGACAGGAAGAGTACCCTCGCTAGCTCACCTCTGTGTGTGGGGGAGTCCTGCGGAGGCTAAAGTATTCAACCCAAACCTTGGCAAGTTGGATCCCAAAACAGTGAGCTGCCATTTTATTGGCTATCCTGAAAGATCAAAGGGTTATCGTTTCTACTGTCCAAACAGTTATACAAAGTTTGTAGAAACGAGACACGCCGTCTTCTTGGAAGGCGAAGTGATTAGGGGGAGCTCGGTAGTTCGAGAGATTGATCTTGAGGAGAGGCGGGTGTCTGTACCTGCTCCGTCAATTCAAGACCCTTTCTTCTCTCTACCTGCTGACGTTGAACCTACAATGCATGACATTGCGGTACCAACACCTGTTGTTACCTCTCTTGTGGCAACAATGAATGAAAGTGAGGAACCTGTTCTACAGGATTCAACAGAAATTGCTGCCACACCAGAGGAGGAGCTGCAACAGCCTCAAACAGATAATGTGCCAGAACAGGAGGCTCCTAGAAGGTCTGAAAGAGTCAGAAGAACGGCTATCCGTGATGACTATGAAGTTTATAATATAGAAGAGTCGCATATACAGGATGATCACACCTCATATGAAGAGGCCATGAGAAGCGCTTGCTCATCTGAATGGTTGGAAGCCATGAAAGATGAAATGAAATCAATGAAACTAAACGATGTCTGGGTTTTGGAAGAAATTCCTAAAGGAGCCAAAACAGTAAGCTGTAAATGGGTCTACAAAACTAAATATGACTCCAGAGGGAATATAGAAAAGTTTAAGGCGCGACTTGTGGCAAAAGGTTTCACGCAAAGAGAAGGGATTGATTACAATGAGACATTTTCTCCAGTCTCTTGTAAAGATTCCTTTATGATTATAATGGCACTGGTGGCACATTATGATTTAGAATTACATCAGATGGATGTAAAAACAGCATTTCTAAATGGAGATTTGGAGGAAAAAGTATACATGACACAACCGAAAGGTTTTGTTGTGAAAGAAAACGATAATATGGGATGCCGTCTAAAAAGATCCATTTATGGATTAAAGTAAGCTTCGAGACAGTGGTACTTGAAGTTTGATGAGACAATAAAGAAATTTGGGTTTCAAGAGAATGTTGAGGACAATTGTATTTATACAAAGTTTAGGAATGGGAGATTCATTTTCCTAATTCTGTATGTAGATGACATTCTACTGGCTAATAGTGATGTCAGTCTATTGCAGGAAACAAAGAAATTCTTGTCCTCAAACTTTGACATGAAAGACCTCGGTGAGGCTTCATATGTTTTGGGCATAGAGATTCACCGAGATAGAACGAAGTATGCATTGGGACTTTCTCAAAAGGCATATATAGAAAAGGTGCTGAAGAAATTCAACATGTACAGATGCAGTGCTACACCTGCTCCTATAGTCAAAGGAGAAAAGTATGGGACATGGCAATGTCCCAGAAATCAGTATGAGCTCAACGAAATGAAAACAAAGCCATATGTGTCAGCTGTGGGAAGCCTACAGTATGCGCAAGTGTGCACACGCCCTGACTTGGCATTTGTCACCGGGTTACTTGGCAGATTTCAGAGTAATCCAGGCCCAGAGCACTGGAAATTAGTAATGAAAGTTTTGCGTTATTTACAAGGTACAAAAGGCCTCATGCTGTCTTACAGAAGATCAGAGTCACTCCAGATAGTGGGGTATTCTGATTCTGATTTTGCAAAAGATAATACAAAGTCAACATTGGGATACGTGTTCACCCTTGCAGGAGGAGCTATTTCATGGAAAAGCTCAAAACAGACTATCACTGCAGGGTCTACGATGTATGCCGAGTTTATAGCATGTTATGAGGCCACGGGGTAGGTGAACTAGCTAAAGAAGTTCATATCCGATTTAAAGGTGGTTGACAGTATTGAGAAATCACTAAAGTTATACTGCGATAACGAACCCGCAGTAATGTACGCTCACAACAATCAGTCAAGTGGTGTTGTCAAACACATTGACATAAAGTACTATGTTGTGAAGGACAAAGTCCGGGATCAAACAATCAGTCTCGAGCACATTAGAACAGAAAGAATGCTCGCGGATCCGCTCACGAAAGGTCTACCACCCAACGTGTTCAAGGAACATGTAGCCGGCATGGGTTTAAGGGAAGCCTTATGAATCCTGGACTACAGGGCCCAAAAGTTAAGGTATCTATTTTTGAATGGAGACGTGTATAGTGGCTGTTAAATCCATCGGTGATTAACCGTGACGATGAAACATGCTCTATGTGCAAATCTGTGATGGAATAGAAAAAGGCTAAAAGAAATAGTGAGATCAAGGGGGAGAATGTTAGATAGATCTTCCTCCCCTTGAGCCCAACGGCACAAGGGGGCCTTGACTCGCGCCCTGATCGGGGGCGCCCAGCCCATTGGCTGGTGGGCCCCGTCACCCTGCGCCATACTAATAGGGGTGGAGGCCGGGGCGGCAGGACACGTGACACGAGGTTCGCTGCCGCCGCCTTCTCCACCCACAAACCCTAACCCTAACCGATCGAGGGGGCGCAGCCAGTGACGGGAAGCATCACCGCTGCGCCACTCCTCGTCAAGCTCGCGACGACAACGACGATGGTCGGCGCCTCTTCATCCTCCAACACCTCAACCGGTCGGCCGCTCTAAACCCTATCTCTCAAAGTTTTGATTCCAAAACACATATACAGAGAAACTCCACCGATCTAAATCTAGGTGATCCACTAGAGAACCCCTAACACCCTCCCCCTCCTCTAGTGACGGCGACACCAGGGCGACTCTTGCGACCTACGGCTGTGCGGTGCGTCGAGATTGAGAAGGGAGGAGGTGGGCTGACAAGTGGGCCCACAGTTTTTTATTTTTACCATGTCACTTGGAGGTGGGTCCCACTTTTATTTGATGACTAGACTGCCACATTAGCACAGATAGATCAAATCAACCCACCACATCAATATAAATCACTTCCAAAACCGTCGAAGGAGTTTATTTGAACCGGTTTACGAAGTTGAGGGATGTGTTTTACCTGATTTTACGGTTAAGGGATACGATTCGACAAATGACAAGAGATGAGGGAGTCACAATAGCCTAATTCCTATTTGTTAACATTTCTGGATCCCGTGGAGACATTATAAGTTTGGGCCGTAACCTTTTCTACTCGAAAGATGAAGGTACATGTCTCTTCTGTCTTTCAGCCTTTTGGGCTCCATGGGCTGCAATTTCTGGCCTTATATGTGGATTAACTGCCCATAGACGATAAGAGATGTTATGGACTTCTCTTATTTTTGGCCGCTTTCCAGACATATTGTTTTCCTCTAGGATTCAAGTCAATAATGCAGCAAAACGCCACAATTACGTAGAATTAATTATACCTAAGATTCAGGTTTCGTAACGTCTTATATCACATATCACCTTGACACCTTTCTTCTTCTGCCTCCGAGATCTTTAGGTGGTGTTTGAAAGTCGTAAAGATAAAGATGAAGATGAAAATAAAGTGTTTCACACAAAACGAGGTGACAATAACGTGCGATTAATTAAGTTTTAATTATTACAAACTTTAAAAATGGATTAATCTGATATTTTAGAGCAACTTTCATATTAAAAATTTTTGCACGAAACGTACCATTTGAGAGATTGAAAAGCGTGCCACGAAACTTTATCTTTTATCCGCACTGTTTTAGAAGAAAAGAAGTCCCTAGATTTCAGAAAACCACAGCGCTCTTCCAAAAGAAAAGTTTGACAAAAACGAAACGGGGCGGCAGGACGACGAGTCGACGGCGACCGCCCAGCCAGCGCCGGCCGCCGCCGCGAGCGGTCGCCGGTTTTTTGCGAGACCTGACAGGCGGTGACGTGGACGTTTTCCGAACCCCCGGACACAGATGACGACCAGCGAGCGAGGCGATGCTGGGAGAAGCATCTGGAAGCTAGTGGGCCGGGTGGCTGGGGTATATTCGCTCCCGTGGCATTCCCGATATTATCTCTCTCCTGCGTCGTGGGGCCCACCAGCACCACGGGATGCCCGTCGCTGCGAGATCCGCGGATCATCCGTGGCCACCATCCCTGTTGTCTCGTTTTCACGTGGAGGCCCGGATGGATTGGGAATTGGGATTTGCCACCGTGTTTATTTTTTTCAACTTGTCTTGTTGCCACCGGAATGTTTGGCAACAACACTATGATTAACAATTCAGCATTTGTGCCTACAACACATGATAAATAATCTACTTGCATATAAGAATGTTTGCAACCTTGTTCGTTTCAAAATGTTTCTAGGATTTAGAATTTTATATGCTACACAAAGTAAATATAAATGGATGGTGCATTTTGATTGAGGTAGAATATTGTTGTCTATTTGACAGCTTTTCTTGAAGTATACTGCAAAACAACTATTCGTTTCGTCCCAAAATATAAAAACGTAATGCTATCATATGTCTCATTCAGTACCAAGTTATAGTCTGCTCGTTATAAAGTCTGTTTTTGTTCAGATTCATAGTACTAGAATATATCTCATGCAATACTAAATTATTATATTATGAAAATATAATAAAATATTTGAACAAAACTTAACACGTCACTATTATTGTTATACTCTTAATAATATATATGCAGTAGCGAATAGGCCAGAGACATACATCCATCAGAGGATCCGGATTCGATCAGGTGAGTGCCGGACAAACAATGTGGCGCCATCGCCCGTCGCCGCCGGTGACCCTCCGACCTTCCGGTGCGCCGCCGGAGCAACCGCACTCCGGCTACTTTCTGTTACCCCGTCCCAATCCTTAACCAACCAAACGACGACACGTAGCCAGAAACACCTCGACACGAGCACCCCATGGCACACCACACCACAATCAGTTCAACTGTTTTTTTCCCTAAAATTCACGTCCTTTTCCATCAATTTTCTTTACCCGCATTATTGCCGAGAAAGAAGGAGCAATATGCCTTTTCTATTTCTTTCACCTCCTCTGATTCTTTCTTGCGCGAGAAACCACGCCCCGCCACGCGGCCTACTCTACCCGCCGCGCGTCACAAGATAATGACACGTGGGCCTCGCCCATGGTGGGGCCCACGCGTCATTGGACACCTCACCTGCCCCTGCGCGGCTGCGCCTTCTGGAGAAAAGGTAAAGAAAGACAGGTCATCCACGCACCTCGCGTTCAATTTATTTGTTTCCATTTTTTTATTTTTCCTCACGCTTTCTCGGTTCCATTTGGCTTTATTAATTTAGACTTTTTCCTCTTGGCTTTATAAAAAGAGAGCGCTTAAACCCTTCCACCTCTCCATATCCCGCTTCCAGACGCTTCTCTCCTCCTCTAATCTCAAGTCTCTGTCTCCTCGTCGTCGTCCTCGCATCTCCGCTCGCCATGGGTAATATGCTCGCCTCCGTATCGAGTTAATTCCCCGTTTGATTGCTGCTTGCTGGTGCTTCGCATCCTGATCTGATTGATTTATTTTTTTCTGATTTTTTGGGGGAATTTTCGGTTGGTGTTTCGGGGATGCAGGCAAGATTAAGATCGGAATCAACGGTGAGTTGCTACCTGAATTATTTACGAGTTTGTGCTTTGTTGGGTGTGGTTTCGTTGGATTTGTGGTGATTTGAGTGTGGTTTTTGTGTGTTTGGGATTGTGATTTTGCTCAGGTTTCGGAAGGATCGGGAGGCTTGTGGCCAGGGTGGCCCTCCAGAGCGAGGATGTCGAGCTCGTTGCCGTCAACGATCCATTCATCACCACCGATTACATGGTACGCGCTTCGATCTGTGGGATTCATGGTCTCTCCTGTGTAGATCTAGTCGCTTTGTAGGGTTCTACAGTGGTTTTAGCTCAGATATACGTTTGCCTGCACGCTCGAAGAGGTTTAATGGTATTGGAGTGGGTTTTGGTTGCGATACGGCAGTTAATTTTCCCGGATCTGAGTATTCTTCGCTTGTTTAGTTGCTGAATTATGCGGTTAGCTACTGCATATGGCTTGATGATTTCGTGTGGTGTGCTCGTGATTCATGAACTCTGTGTCGGTCGTGTGATTTGTAGACCTACATGTTCAAGTACGACACCGTGCACGGCCAATGGAAGCACAGTGACATCAAGGTCAAGGACACCAAGACCCTGCTCTTGGGCGAGAAGCCGGTCACCGTTTTCGGCATCAGGTAACTTGATATACAGCTTAGATGAAAGTAACTTGTTTATGGTAGCGAGCGTGGAACTGATGTTTGATCCTGTGCAATTTGAAAGGAACCCTGACGAGATTCCGTGGGCTGAGGCTGGTGCTGAGTATGTCGTGGAGTCCACCGGTGTCTTCACTGACAAGGAGAAGGCTGCTGCTCACTTGAAGGTATTATCATTGTTGCTTTTCATTCCAACAAATTGGCATATTGTTACATACTTCCATAGGATTGCATACAGGCAAGTAAATAATGCTATGGTTATTTTTAAGAATTAATGAATATAGTTAGAATTACAAAATCTTATCTTAAAACGATTTTGCTAATGATGGCTTGTACCTTTGCGTAAAAGCATAATTATATAACTAAGACAGCAGTATGCAAAAGAAACTAAGCAATCCATGGTTTTTGATTATGCATAACTAAATGTAGGCAGAGATGTGCCACAAGGGGAAAGCTCATTAAAATTACAAGTTTACGAACCAAACATTTACCCAATGATTTATATCAAGGTCTTTGCATTACCCAAAAAGATTTGGCCTGCAAGGTTAAGAGTGACTACCTAAGTCTCCTAAAGTTAGGATGATGCATCACAAAGCAGACACTTCCTAATTCTTTTGCCTCAATTTCTTTAGTATATAACTTATGGCTTTGTGTTCTCTATTTAATTTTTTTATTACTTAATACAGTAGTCTACTGAAATCCCTATTGATTATTTTGTTGATTTTGGGGGGCGGGCATGGCCATTCAGTCTTTTTTTTGGACTGCAACAAGAACAAATTTGATAAGAGAAGTTAGCACAAGGAATAAGATACAAGATACAGAGTTAACTGCCTTTAATCCACAGATTTTTCTCTGAACATCTTGTTCTATGCCATGTTTATTTTTACTTTGAAAAATTCTTGTTCTGCGCCTCCTGTTGCATAAGTTAGCTATTTCAGTGCATTTTTTATGCTTACATTGCTGTTCTGAAAACAGGGTGGTGCCAAGAAGGTTGTCATCTCTGCCCCGAGCAAAGATGCTCCAATGTTTGTCTGTGGTGTCAACGAGGACACGTACACTTCAGATATTGATATTGTCTCAAATGCTAGCTGCACCACAAACTGCCTTGCTCCTCTTGCCAAGGTATTTTTCTTTCTGAGTGACACAATTTTCTACGTTCAGTTGGACTTTTGGTTTGGTTCTTAATTAACTCATTATCATACAATAGGTCATTCATGACAACTTTGGTATTATCGAGGGTCTGATGACGACTGTTCATGCCATCACTGGTAAAACTTTATTGGCTTTTTGGCAGCTAATATGAAAATCGAGATGTTCTGTAATAGCTAACACTGATGTACTTGTTATCAGCCACCCAAAAGACTGTTGATGGACCATCCAGCAAGGACTGGAGGGGTGGCAGGGCTGCCAGTTTTAACATAATTCCCAGCAGCACTGGTGCTGCCAAGGTACGTCATGAACTTCAATGTTGTGCATACACAACCACAGTATCAAATTCCTCTTTTCCTCCTGTGTTATGGGGCTGTATATAGTTCTCTTTTTGACTTTATTTGGGGATGTTAAGTAGAAGACCCAGGGATAATAGCAAGTAACTGCACAAATGGCATGCTTGCAGATTTCATCCCTAGAGTTTTTGTTGATAAATGAGCATGTTCTCTGTTTATTCAAGTATGAATTTTCTCTCATGTCCTATGATGAATTGCTTGCTGTTCATGCTTCTGTTCAGAATTGTTTCTGAGCCTGCTTAGGGAAAAGGAGGTGCATGTGTGCAGTAGTTTTTGGTTGTGAAAGCATGTTTTGTTAGTAAAATGGGACTGCAGCCTTAATGACCTCTAACATGAATGCATTGCAGGCTGTTGGCAAGGTTCTTCCTGATTTGAATGGCAAGCTTACGGGAATGTCCTTCCGTGTTCCCACTGTTGATGTCTCAGTTGTTGATCTCACAGTTAGAATCCAGAAGGCTGCCTCATATGATGCTATCAAGAGTGCTATCAAGTAAGTAGATAGCTTCCAAAGTAAGGGGAATGTACATCTCATTTTGCGCGCTGTTGCTAGAACTGCATCTTGTGGCAGGGATACTGCTCACTGATGTATGTTACTTAGGTGGTATTTGGATCCAGTGACTAAATTTTAGTCCCTGTCACATCGGATGTTTAAGTGCTAATTAAGAGTATTAAACATAGACCAATAATAAAACTAATTGCATAAATGAAAGTTAATTCACGAGATAAATTTTTTAAGCCTAATTAATCCACAATTAGTACATGTTTACTGTAGCATCACATAGATTAATCATGGATTAATTAGGCTCAATAGATTCATCTCATGAATTAGTTCAGAGTTATGAAATGGGTTTTGTCCGTAGTCTACGTTTAATACTTTCTAATTAGTGTACAAACATTTGATGTGACAGAGGCTAAAATATTTTAGCCCCATCCAAACAGCCCCTTAAAATATGTGAAGGATTCCTAGACAAGTGTAGTTATGTGTGTTGGTGGGCGCAGATCCGCACAAGTTATCCTTAAATTAGTAGCATGTCCCTGATGAGAATATGCTAATTGTTTTACAGGTCTGCATCAGAGGGAAAGCTCAAGGGAATCATGGGATATGTTGAGGAAGACCTGGTTTCCACTGACTTTGTTGGCGACAGCAGGTATGCTCTTTTGTCTTGAGAGCTGTAGGAAATCTGTAATACAGATCTGTTCCAAACTGAGTGCTTATGAACGGACGTTCTCCCTTATGCTATCATTCATTCTCTATACCCATTTTTCACTCAGGTCGAGCATCTTCGATGCCAAGGCTGGAATTGCTCTTAACGATAACTTTGTCAAGCTCGTCGCCTGGTACGACAACGAGTGGGGTTACAGGTGAGCCTTCAAACTTTTAACCATGTGCAATATTCCATGCCCAATTTGCTCTTACTGATCTTACATTTTTGAACCATGTTATGCAGCAACCGTGTCATCGACCTGATCCGCCACATGGCCAAGACTCAGTAGAATCCTTTTGCTTGCCATGGTATTCCATGGCCGCCGAGCCGGAGAGACCGGTCTCCTTTGTCTATGCTGAGAATAAAACATGGACGGTGTTCACCAGGACCCACCCCTCTCTGTTAATGCTAGTTGGGACATGAGTTGCATTTTGTTTTCCAATCTACCTACCTACTTGTAACGATGCTGATGATATGGACCTGAGTCTACTTTTTTGCTTGTGAAGAATATAAGCCGTCCAGTGCAGTTGTAATTTTGTTATGCTGGTTGCATAGATGAGCTTTGTGTTTGGTTCGTGCTACCTCCTACTTTTGCATCTTACCTTGTTCTTGTTTGTTTGGTCGTGTAGGGCAACGTCTCGTGATCAGCTTGGTTTGCTCTTTCGGGGTTGCTCTCAATGTTCACTACTCAAGAATAACATGGCCTTTGCGGTACAGTTCTGTTGGATACATATAAACACGACCTCGAAGACCACCGGCTTCTCTCGGGGAAAGAACGGACCCAAGGGAATCTCCTCGCCGGTGACCGTATTCACGAGGCTGACTTGCGGGTGGGCCCAGGAGGCGGTGCAAGCGCTGCATGCCTGTGGGCCACACGTGAGTCGCGTAAAATAGTCAACTTCCGTTGGCACGTCCTAATGCCGTCTGAGAAATCCGTTTCGATCATCCAAATTTACAAACTAACCTAATATGAAATGGGTCAAAATTTTATATTAGTAGAATGTTTATTTTGGTTCAGAGGGAGTACCCTCAAAATAACCTTTCAATCGGACGTCTTTCACAAAGTCAAGCAAGAGAAAGTACGTCTTTCACAAAGTCAAGCAAGAGAAAGTAAAGTGACGTAAAATAATAAGATAAACATTTACTTTCATCATACTATGAATATGAACATACTATGAATATGAACATGTCTTGTGTTCAGATTCACATCTGTGTTCAAATTCATAGTACGAAAATATGTCAAATTTTATTTTAGTTTTGTTTATTTCGAAATAAAGAGAGTGAGATGAAAAGCTTGTCGATCATGCTTTCCAGAACATCAATGACGCAAAAAGATAGTTGTAATATGAAATCAATCGACATTCCATCTTCAATGGCAGAGAACACAATTTTGTGCTATGAAATTCTTAGGGACGGTTTATTTTGCTACCATTTTTAACCCTACTATATTTTAGTTTTACCAAATTTTGGTAGGATAACAATCCAAAAATATTTCAAATAACCTATCACATCCTATCAAGTCAAATTTTGGTAATGTTCTAGAATCTTCATCACATAGCTTCATAGAAAAATTTTTTGGGAAGATAACTATTAACATAAAAATTTGATAAAGCCCAAGTATCATCGGTCTAGAATCAGTATCGGCTTCAGAGTCTTGGAATTGGTCGATAGGAATTATCACTTGCTAGTAGTCGGATTCTTAGCAGATTCGGTTAAGAAAATTATTCAATTAAAGAAAACTTATCCAGAAAAAGCCGAGTTCAAGAAGGATACGGTATGACAATTTATCTATTAATTAGATAGAGTCAATTAGTTTTTTTTTATTTTTAAGAAAGATTGTTTAGAGTCCGATCAGGACTTGTATCTTTTATTTTATCTTTAGGAAAGTTTGTGTCTTGTCCAATAAGAACTAGCATCTATCCATGGGTATAAATATGTACACCCGGGATCTATGTAATTTATCTCTCAATCAATACAACTACTCTCGACGCATCGCTACTCTGTTTTACGAGGTTTTACTTATCGACCGATGGAACCTAGCACCTGACGCGGGGCTGCATCGGCTTCGATCTCCAACGAAAGAGTAAGTCCAACGTTCCGTCGGCCCCGTGAATGTATCGGCTACGTCGGTGTTGTTCAAAGCTGCATCGCTTCGACCTCTTGAATCGCTTTGGTTCGGTTGATATATTTGCCTATTTGAATTTTCGATTCTATCTTTAATAACATTGTGTTCAAAGAAGCATCGGTTTAGGTGTGACTGTCTCGGTTATGTCTGATCTTTTGTCTTAGCTGATATTTCTCTACAATCACAATGATGCTTTAGATAGATATGTTATATCTATCACATTAGACAGATTTATCGGCTCATTGAGCGTTAAATTATTATATACAATCTCGTGCTGCATCGATTGGGTTCGACCTACTATATTGTTATTGATAATCTAAGTCTTGTTAAGCCGATAGGTTTAAGTTAATGTTTCATCGGAGGGTTAGCCGATCTTATCCGATGTATTAAATTTCTCTTTGATGGTTTTACTGTCTTGGTTAAATTTAATACATGACTACCTTGAAAATCAATCAAAGGCTCGATTGTTTAGACCTTATGCTTCATTTCATACTTAGTATTGTATCAATTAGGTTTGACCTACTAAGTTGTGCTTGCAATTGTAAAAACTAGCTTGCTCTTTGATTGCCACTAAGGGTTTCATGGGGTTTCAGCCGATGAGTTATCTGGACGTTGCATCGGTTTATAAGGATTACATGCAAGTTGGTTTTAGCCGATGACAACAAAGACTTCGTTGATTATATAATCATTCGGATTTATCGACATCGAATCTCTAGCCGATGTGTGCTTCAACCTTCAAATCAACAGTTACTTTATTATGTCATTATTGACCGATTGGTTTCTATTGGATTATATTATTATTAGTCGATTGTCTTTATATCATTATTTACTCAAGTAATTAAAACTACCTTGTCGATATCGACTGTTATCGACATCGGCTGGAATTACTGTATCGGTTTGCTGGACGATCGGCCCTGCGATCTTCAATTTATATATTTTGTCAGTTGTAGGATCAAATTGACTGGTACGCTCGCATCTTATCAATTTTAGGACCTGCACTGAACTTAAGCAGATGTCCTAGGCTTTCGTGTGTTTCGACACGGTTCGCGTCAACGCAGATTTGGCGCTATCGGTTGGACGCGGATTTTTTGTCAACAATAACAAACTAATCAATACCTACACATTTTTACCTTACCAAATATTGATATTACCAAAGGTTGTCAAATTTCCATATTGCCAAAACCTAATAGTGTTGAAAATGGTAATAAACTGAACATATGCCCTCAATCCCTTCCCCGCAGCAGACAAGCTGGTGTCGCTCCTTTACTATGGCTGCTCTCTGCGCATCACCCAGGAAGTACCAACAGATGGCTTCTGCTTGGTTAAAGCAAAGCCATGAAGTACCATTCTCCAGGTCCAACATTCTGGCAAAACCGCCACAGTTAGGGTCATCAATCCAGTACACGCAGTTACCTCTTAGCCCTGCGGCTCACCGCCGCCGCCGTCTGCGCGTAGCGCCATCGCGTTGTTGTTCTCCTTGATGAAGACCGAGTATCCGGCGAGATCCTTCACCTCGACCCAACATGGCCGGCAGTGAGGATATGTAGTATCTAAAAATGGATATATGGTTCTCCTCTCTGTGGTACTCTCCTCGGATTATGTCGGGGGCGATGTACCTCCAGATCTTGTAAAGATGGCCGTTGCCACAGACCGCTAGGTTCTTGACGTTGATGTAGTTGTGGTGGATCACGTCGTACGGTGGCGCGAACGCGGCCGTGGCGTCGAACACCTTGCTGCTCTTGTCCAAGAATGGCTCAAGCGCCGCCACCGCCTGCCGGTGCTGGCCGGCGGCGGGGAGGTGGAGGACATGCACGTCGCCGCTTTCCGTGAGGCAGTACATGAGCTTCTCCCCGCCTCTCTCATGGTACACCACGTTAGCGATGAAGTCCCGGCGGTTGAGACGAGCCGATATGATATTTTTTCAGCCGAAATTTTTATTTTTTATGAATTTTGACAATATTTGTTCAAATTTTGTTTAAAAATTCAAATAAATTTGAACCAAAATTTCGCCATATCAGCACACCCGATACAAATACCGAAAATGAAAGATTGAACCCTGGTCGGTCATGTAGGTGATTTGGCCGTGGCCAGTTTTGGTGGCGGCGGTGAAGCCGCTCGGCGTCAGGTTGGGCGCGAAGATCACCTTGAAGAACACCGTCTTCTTGGGGCCGTAAGAATGGAAGGGGATCTCCTCGCCGGTGAAGGGATTCACGAGGCCGACATGATCGGGGTCATACACGGCAGTGACCCAGCTGTCGCCGAAGCCGACGTATGATGCGTCTTAGGGAAACAGAGAGGTTCATGGTCAGAGTCCGGTGGAGCAAGGTGGAGGTCCTGGGGCACAGGCACCATGCGGAGTAGCGGCGCTGGTCGTCGCGGATGCGGATGATACACTACTATAAAAACGATTTTCCTGAACGAGACCCTTGTTAGGTTGCAGACGGACCATAACTAACCGCGTCTGCAAAAATCGACCTTCATTTTCGCATATAGCTCCTTAAGAGGCCCGCACGCAACAATCAATTTTCGCAAGCGGGCCTCTTAACAAGCCCGCATGAAAAATTAATCTATTTTCGCAGACGGGCCGCTTAAGAGGACTTTTCGCATACGGGCCTCTTAAAGACCCGCCTGCAAGTCTAATCCTCCTTCTCTTTCCCTCTCAACCTATTTAAAATTTTATCTCTTCTCCCATCTCTCTCCTTACCTTCTCCTCACTTCCTCTCCTCCTCTCATCCTCACGACAGCGGGGGCGCTCACGGTGGCTGCGCGACTGCGAGCGGCGATGGCGACGGTGATGCGCTCGAGAACGGTGCGGCGGGTTCGGGAGAGGACGGGCTCGACCGGGAGCTACGCGGCGGGCTCGGGAGAAGCGGCGTCGGGCTCGGGAGCGGCACAGCGGGCTCAAGAGAAGACGGGCCCGGCCGGGAGCTGCGCGACGGGCTCGGGAGAAGCGGCGGCGGCCGGTCGCAACGGCGACGGGCTTGGGAGCGGTGACGGGCAATGGCGACGGCGACGCGCTCGGGGAGCACTGTGGCTACAAGGGGCGGCAACGGGCGCGGCGGCAAGTGGCTCAGCGGACGACGACGGTTTCGGCTTCTTCCTCGGGCGCACGGCAGCGGCGGGCGCGGCAGCAGCGNAGCAGCGGATCCAGTGGTGAGGAGGATGGTGGTGGCGGTGGGGAGAGCAACGACGACGCATCCAGCTCCCCCTCTTGTGCACCGACGGTGGCCTTAGCGACGGTGACGACGAGCGGTGGTTTTGGATTTTTATTTTTTTTGTGATTTTTATTTCCGCGTACGGTCGATACAAGCACCCGCACGCGATAATCTGATTTTCTCGTATGGGTGCACTACCCGCATGAAAAAAATAGCGATTTTTACAGACGTTTTGGGACAAACGGGTGGCCTAATTGCACGGAAAAACGAGCTCTAACTGCACGGGGAAATGGTTTTTTAGTAGTGATAGCCGACGGCGAGGCCAGAGGGAGGGCGGCGTGCCAGGCGGTGCAGACGACGCGTGCGTGGGTGTAGGCTTGGATAGGGAGGCCATCGGCGATGACGGTGACGGTGAGGAGATCCGGTGGGAGATCGTCCCATGCACGGACGTACACCGCTATCGCCATGCTCGATCGATCTCTCGTCAAAAAGGGATAAAAAGCCTACGGAGATTGGGCTTCAGTCAGTTGAGGAAGATAGTGGTGGGGCCAGGCCGTCAGGTTGGTGGGGTCGATGTGGGCCCAGGAAACGCTGCTATGCCTGTCTGCACGTTGGCCAGACAGGGCCGTCAAGTAGTCAGCTTCCGCTTGGACTGGTCGTTGTGGATAAACTCTGGTTTGTTTTAAAACTATCTAAATGGTTATAAAGAATTCTTTTTTTTGCGGGGAAAGAAAAAAATATTACTCAGCTAAAGAGTCCTCACAAATAAGATGTGAGATGAAAGCACATTTGTCATCTGGCCAGAACTCAGTAAGAGACTTACATTGGGCTCTATTAGCTAGAGAATGGCTAACAATATTCTAATTTCGCTGAATCTTCGCAATGACCACTTCTCTATTTCCTGACAGTAATTCTCCAATGTCCCTAACGATGAATGCAAACTCAGATCGTCTTGCACGACTGAATGTATGGGGTTCTTCGCCACCAAACAATCCGTTTCCACTATAAATGGTAGGAGTGTCCACTTAAGAGCCAAGTTAATTCCTTCCCTGCAAGCAAGTAGCTCTACTTCTAATGGGCTACTGCACCGGTTAAGAAATCCACAGGCAGAGAAAATTACCATCCCTAGATTGTTCCTGAGAACAACACCGATGCCACCATTTTCAGAGTTTATATCAAACGATCCATCTACATTCAGTTCCATCCACCCCTGTTTTGGCTTCTCCCATCGGCCTGTGTTATTCTGTGAGTTCTGCTTGGGTTTTGGGATCTTTCGCTTCTTGTTGTACATAACCTACTTTCCTGTAACCAAGTTTGCTTGGGGGTTATGCTTCACTTGAACCAGTGAATTGACATAGCTTTGTAGGAACCTTTTTGACCCCCCCGATTGAGGGTGGCACTTTACCATGTGTAATTTCATTGCGAATATACCAAATACGCCACAATACCATCAAGAACATCGGTTGTTCCTCGTCTGGCACAAGCTCAAACTTATCTAGTATCCAAGAAGCTCCTGAAAAATTCCCATTAGCCTCCTTCACATCCATCCCTGTGACCCTCATAGCATTCCACAGATTTTTTGCTTGGGGGCAACGAAACATGACATGTGCAATATCCTCCTTCTCAATGCCACAGATACCACAAATATCTGAGATTTTCAAGTTCCTCTTCTTCTTGTTCTCCATTGTCGCTAGGCTGTTAGTAGCAGATCTCCATACAAAAATTTTGACCTTTTGTGGCACATTGCATCTCCAGATTTTATTCCAAACTTTCTTGACTCTCTCACCGGAAGAGCTAGAACTGTTTTCCGCATTTGATAACATCAGGGCCAGATTGTAAGCGCTTCTCACTGAGAAAAAGCCTAGTTTATCTGGATGCCATGCCAAAAAAATCCTCGTTCACACGAGATGACATACGGATTTTTAGTATCATTTCAGCATCAACAGGCAAGAAAATTTGGTTAACTATTAGTTCATCCCAGCTCCCAGTTTCAGAGATCAAGTCTGACACCCATTTCATTCTGGGATTTCCTTTCACTGTTATAGGTCTTCGAGAGTGATTTCTCGGCAGCCATGGATCACGGCAGATACGGATTGAACACCCATTACCAACTCTCCAGACAATTTCGTTTTTTAACAGCTCTAGACCATAAACTATTGATCTCCACCCTGGAGAAACATTTTCACCAAAACTTGGTTATAAATAATTCTTTAATAGTTTGATAATACTCACACAACATATACACACACGCACACACACAGATATACCATTTTATAAAATCTTAGATCAAAACTTAACTCACACATCAAGATATAGAAAAAAACAAATTCAACATATTAATAGTAACATATTGTTCATAGCTAAATTATTTTTTTAATTATATTGGTCGAATTTTAACTTATTTTTATGGACTATAGATGTTATTGTACTCTACATTACTCTATATTATTTTTAAAAAAGATTTTTCATAACTATTTGTATTAAATTTGAAAGAAAAAAATACACGAAGGAGAGTCTCTCGGAATCTTTGATGGTGTTCTTTCCATGTGTCTATTGTGGTGGATCTTACTATTGTTCAGGAGGGACGCTTCTGGCGGGTAGTGTTCACCTAGGAGCCTGATTAGGCGCATAAGCGATAATGTTTACTGGTTTTTGGTGTGACTGGGCAAGCCCTTTGGCCCGTCACGGTTATATCTCCTAAACGTCTTCTGCTAATATATTGACTTGTAAAGCTTTTGTGTGTTTACGGAAAAATACTCATTCACAGCTGAGGATTGCTGCATTCATTTATGTCAAAAAGATTTGATAGATGGAAGACTAGTTTATTTCTTTAGCCTGGCCTGTGCACAACCGGGTGCCATTCCTAATCTCTTTGTACCTCTGTATTTCATCATTCATGTAACTCTAGTATCACTACGACTTTACAATTATGTAGCAAAACGAAGAATCCATAGGCAATACTTTTAGAGAAGTGTTTTAAGTTAATTACATTGTTCCATCAGGTCATTATACGTCATATGTGTGCACTATTATAAAGAAGCAGGTAGATACAAGCAACAGACCTAAAAGCTCATTCTTTACACTCTCCGGGGGAAAAAATCATAGTTTAAGTTTCATAACACTCAAAAGTTATTTTGATTATTTCCCATCTCACATTTTTACCATCCCAAGAAAAGCACCTGAAATTAACTTATAAGGGCATGCATGATATGCGTGAAAAGTGAACAGTAAGATCAGTCTTACTCCCTACTTATCATTGTATAAAAGGTGGATAGTAACTTCATCATGAATAATACTACTACCTGATAGTAATAAGCAATAAAGAAACATTAAAACTTTTAAAACTTTTAAATGTGCACCCTAGCTTATTTCTTATATATTATAAGAACTAAAACAATACTTTTTTCATTCTAAAACATAGCAATTTAAAACTGGATGAGACCTGGACTATATATTAGAACGGAAGGAGTATAATCTATTTTTACAGGTCTCACCTTATTGGTTATTACCCATTTACTGAAGATTTTTTTAACGAATAGACGAGCGCCAATTTCTTACTTAAGATATATTGAGGATGTCGGAACACCACTAACTAAGAGCTACTGTAATATAAAGCGAACTAGAAGCTGCTGTAGAAACAGTATTGGAGAACTCAGCCCAATTCATCATGACGAGCCCTTTTCTGAAGCTGGTAGGCTGAAGTTGCCAAACTTGTACGGCTGCTGCTCTGCATATGACCTAAGTAGTACCAGCAGATGGCATCAACGCCGGGAAAGTATGGCGCCGACTTGCCAGTCTCCATGTCGAACACCTTGGCCTCATCACTGCAACGGTCTATCCAGTAGACGCAGTTACCTCTCAGCCCCAGTGCTCCGCCGCCGCCGCCGTCCACGCTAGCGCCACCGCATTGTTCTTCCCGACGAATACCGAGTATCCCCCGAGATCCTTCTCCGGCAACCAGC
This sequence comes from Oryza officinalis, assembly GCA_008326285.1. NCBI lineage: Eukaryota > Viridiplantae > Streptophyta > Magnoliopsida > Poales > Poaceae > Oryza > Oryza officinalis. Next base: position 3,175,203 of record BDMV01000008.1, read on the forward strand.
ACGGCCGGCGGCGAGGGTAGTACCTGAGAACGAATATGTGGACGTCGTCGTTCCTCCAGATCTGGTATATAGATGGCCGTCGTCGCAGACCACCAGGTTCTTGGAATTGGTGGAGGTGCGGATCATGTAGTGCGGCGGCGCAAACGCGACCATGGGGTAGAACACCCTGCCGCTGGCCTTGTCGAAAAGTGGCTCAAAGCACGCCGGACGGCGGCCGGTGGGGAGGCGGAGGACATGCACGTCGCCGCTTCTCGTCAGGCAATACACCACCTTCTTCTTCTCGCCGTCACCGTCACCTTTCTCGTGGTACACCACGTCGGCGATGTCGTCTTCCTGGGCGAGACGGGGGCACTCGGCGGCGATGGTCCATCCGCCGTTCCCCTGAGTCGTATAGGTGATGACGCGGCCACCGCCGGTGATCGCCGCCGCGGTGAAGTCAGCCGGCTTTGGGTTGGGCGCAAAAACGACCTTGGGTTCGGCCACGGCCGTCTTCTGTAATTGGACGAACGGAAGATGGAAGGGGATCTCCTCGCCGGTGAGAGGATTCACGAGGCCCAAGACCCCAGCCCTGGGGTCGTTGACGGCGATCCAGCCATGGCCGGAGCCAATGCAGCGTCGTCGTCTTGTGGGAGAGAGGATGGTAGCGAGTTTTTGGTGGAGCACGGTGGAGCTCCAGCTGGGGCACAGCCACCGGGCGGAGAAGCGGCGCCGGTCGTCGCGGACGAGAAGCGACGGCGAGGTGGGGCGGAGGGCGGCGCGCCAGGCAGTGCAGACAGCGCGGACGCGGGTGTAGGCTTGGACGGAGAGGCCGTCGGCGATGGCGGTGAGGAGATCCGGCGGGAGATCGTCCCACCCTCGCATGAACGCCATGACGGCCATGCTCGATCTCTCGTCAAAACTGATTGGCCCAATTAATACGGAGATCGGGCTTAATCAGTCATTCAGGTTCACAACACAATAAAAGCCGGATATGTGATTTTTTTTATTATTTATACCTTTTTGATAAATAATGTTATTACTAGAACCCTGCATACGTGGGTCTCATAATTTCTTTTTCTCTAGTCATTTACATATGGGCTTACTTTTACTCCCTCCGTTTCAAATTACAAATTATAAGTCATTTCAACTTTTTTTAAAATTAAAACATCTCAAGTTTGATCAAATTTATAGAGAAAATTATAAAGATTTATAACATCAAATAGATATACTATAAAAATATAATTAACGAAGAATCTAATGATACTTATTTGGTATCATAAATATTATTATTTTATTATATAAATTTGGTCAAACTTGAGATGCTTTGACTCTTCAAAAAAGTTGGAATGACTTATAATTTGAAATAATTTGAAATAGAGGGAGTATTTTATGGCTAGGCTGCCACATCAATACATAGTTGACTAAGTCAAAAGCCACGTCAGTGAAAAAACTCTCAAAACGTCGAAAAATTCAAATTACACCGATTTTAATAGTTAGAGATCAAAATATCTGATATTACCGTTGAAGAATACGAATTATATTGGACCTATATTTTAATGCGTCAAACTGGACTTATTTCTCGATGAAATCACAACTTGTAGGCAGCGTTTTGCCCATGTTGTAACAAAAAGGTAGCTGTCAATCAAAACGTGCTTTGGAATGCAGATCTTCTGCAATCCTATTTATACAGTAGTAGCACTGAACTGACATGTGAGTGTAGACACACACATCAATGTTTGCTAATACACCATTAGTATTGCGGAGAATACAGAATATCCATCGGTGTGTTTAGGCTTTGTAAACAAATGAGTTGGAATAGATTTGAAGGTTATGTCAGATGCCTAATTTATCAGACAATTTCTCCAATATGACACCGTGGGTATCAACTTTAACTTTTTTTTCTTTTATTGACCGGCACTTGGAGTGTGCTAAATTTATTGAATATAAAAATAGTAAAAAGAGTTTGTACAAAGAAAAATAAAATAAAGTGGTACGTGATAAATTAACATGGTATTGTAGGACATGATTATGAGTTGAGCACTCGATTTCTTCCTAAAAATTAGGAGTTGTTTAACTACTTAGACAAAATTGTGTTCTCACTTGATCATATATTTCAACTCGCTTGATTAAACGTTTCAAACATATGCAACATTTAAGAAATATTAATTGCAACACCGATAAAAAACTACACGAAACATTAACTCGCATAGATTGATACATCGAAAAAATAAAATGAAATATATATAGACATAGTCGAATTTCAATTAAAGCATTCGATTCTTATGTACCAAACATCAAGTTTTAACTATTAACACATATTATTCATTTAATCATAATATAATTATATGAGACTTTGTTATAAAAAAACTAGTTAAGTGGCCCGCACACGTGGCTAGCACTCATATAAAATTATATAATTTTTTTACATATGATTTTTTGAACCAATTACAAGCATGAACTTTCGATGCGGCAGAAGCAATTTTATGAAACTCAGAACTCAACCAATTTTTATTAAAGCAGAAAAGAAAAACTCAGTCCGATTCATCACGACGAGCCCTTTTGTGGAGGTGATAAGCTGATGTTTCGATGCAACTACCGCTATTGGTCTGGAGATGAATTCTAATCTCTGGAGTGAACGTTCACCCGTTTCTTGCATGCATAATAAATGATTATAAAAAAAATTCAAAAAAAATAACAAGATAGATTAATATATAATATACCACTTCACAAATATGCAAGTTCAAATTCGACTTGTACAAGTTATAATAAAAATAACAAATTAAACTCTCATTAGTATACATATATTCATAATCAAATTTGTTATTTTTGTTACAACTTGTAAAAGTTGAATTTGAACTTGTATGTTTGTGGAGTGATAGTCTATTTTATTAATTTTTTTAAAATATTTTCATAGCCATCTAGTTAACATGAAAAAAAACGGGTGAATGTTCATCGTGTTCAAAAAATTTTCCCCTGTTAGTCTGCGTTGTAGTATGACCCAAGAAGTAGCAGCAGATGATGTCAATGCCGGGAAAGCAGTAGGCCGACTTGCCAATCTCACTACTACAGAAACAGCCTTTCCGTGCGGGCCGAAAGGCACCTTTCCGTGCGGAAGGCCTGCCCGCACGTGCGAAAAGGTCTGGGAAAAGACCATTTTCGCGTGCGGTCGGCCCAACCGCACGGGAAGATCCATTATCCCGTGCGGGCCGCTTAAGCAGACCGCACGGGATAAGCGATCTTCCCGTGCGGTCGCGTTAAGTGGACCGCACGGCATTCGCTTATTCCGTGCGGTCCACTTAACGCGACCGCACGGGATAAGCGATCTGCCCATTTTTTTATGTGCATATAAAATAGTATTTTATATGTTGGTTTATTATTTTATGTGAATATATTACCTTATCTCTCCCCTCTCTCTCTCCGTCTCTCTCACTCTCAGTAATAGTATACATACACATGGCTCGTATTAAGAATATTGAACGTAATTAATTATTTTTTCATGGAATTAAGATATTAAATTTGTACGCATGCATCACATATGTATATAATATACGTATCATCGCGTCTCGCAATTTACAGAAGTTTAAAAAACCACATAAAATATATCCTTAATTAGAAATATTTGTACTAGCTAGCTACTATACATATGTTCTTTTTCCCACTCTCTAAGTCGTTTGAAGGTATCCTCCGTCGCAAGCTGGCTCTCCGGATCGTAGAAATCGCCCAAATGGTTGCAGACATCGCGGCGGATGAAGCGGCAAATATCTGCACACAAGTTTAGTATGGTTCGATCGTCGAACCGGTTCGCTACAACTGGAACGGACGGGATCTGTTTCAGAAGGAATACACATTGTTATAGTTAGGAAAGTTATAAAAGATCTTATAATGTGTGAAAAGATATTTTCTCTCGACTTACTTCTTCAAACTTTGTAGTGTATCTCCCGTTGAGTCTAAGCATCTCGCATACGTAGTATCCGCATAAATTAGTCTGTGGTGGTTGCTTAAAACACTATGTTGAAAAAAATTGTATACTTCAATATTTTGAGTGAAACAAGTATATGTAAGAAATGTCGGAACAAGAGACATGTAATTACCGGCCATCTTGTCTTCACGAGAAGCTTCTTCTTTTGTGGATTATTGATTGGTCCACCGTGGTCTACGTAATATCTGTGTGCTCTATAAAGACAAAACAATTATTTGAGTCAATTATGTGTATTCGAGAGTACAATAGCCAACATTTAGTAAATGGTGCATAACAGGACTTACAAATTTAATATAACGAGAAACTCTGTAAATGTTTCCTCGCCATAGTGCGCCGGATCCAGCACTACGGCCAGGTGGTCCCGTGGATATATCAGAAAAAGTATGTAATGATCGCTGCAAAGAAGATATGTTAGTTGTATGTGATATCGTACTAAAACATAAGTACTACAGAAGAATCATAACGTACCGCAGCGCGTAAGGGACGAAGAGGACAGTTTTGTCTTTGTGCGCAACCATCGCTCTGCCCAAGTACAGTGCTACGCCGACCATCTTTTTCTTGTGCATTTTTTCGACGACCTCTTTTTTCTCGGACGTCGTTTTACCTTTGAGCTCAGCGGAATCTGCACGAATATTCACCGTGTGTTCCGTCCAGCAAACCCTTGTTGGGTTTATGTATCCTACTGGATGGTTGGCCTTTTCAGCGGCGTGGAATTGCATCCTAAGTAATAAAGCGGGTAATTTATCAGAAGTTAGTTAGCAAATGAATTAATATATGACATTAATTACGAATGACTTACAGGCAAAATGCAGCAACGAGATTTATATCCATTTTGTCCAGCTTGAATAATGCGTGAAGGTCGTTGAAATCGATTACCAACATCCCATTTGGGCCACTGGTGAAAGCGTTATCCGGGACCTTCACAGTAATCATGCCCAGGCCTTTTTTAGATGCCTTCAGATACCAGTCATGCATCAGCCTCATTTCCCAAGGCAGGCCTTCCATGAGCTTCGGGGGCAGGAACGGCTTCCCGTGCACGTACTTTGTTGGCACCTCGTCGGAAGTCCAGTTTTGCAGGTCCTCCATTTGATTTTTCACCGATTTTTGTGAATCCGACAAATGTGGAGTTTCATCCTGCTTCTTGTCAGTCGACGCTCTCCCCCTGAAAGCCTGGAATACTAACCTTTCCTCGTATACGGCCATTTTTTCCTTATCATAAGTTGACCTAATCATTGTCGGGATAAGCCGACGAGGTTCAAGCTTGGTCGGACTTGGAAGACTTGCGCTTCTCATAAGAGGCCTTTCAGGTAGCGCCAATGCAGACTGTGGTGTCAGAGGAGGTTGTTCTGCTTGGACTTCAGGGGCTGATAGATGTGGTGAACCTGGACCTAAAGGATTAGGGGAGGAGGGATGTGGGGAGGCAGGCCTATTAGTTGGCGAATCTTGCCCTGGTGGAGAAGGTGGTGCAGGCGCAGCAGCTATCTTTGGAGCCGGCGGGCGTGGGGTTGAAGGCGATGGACCGACCAGCAGTATATCTCGTCGATGCCATAGTATCAACTGATTCACCGCATCCCCAAGCAATTGTATCCCGTCCGGTGTTGGAATATCTATCTCTAAACTGGTATGCTCTGCATGCACCTTGGCCACTTGGACCCTTGCATATTCTTCAGGGATTAGCGTGTTCTGAATTTGGCGCCCTGGTATCGCAAGCCCTGTACCCACCTCCTTTGTCTTCCCGGCCCTTCCTATCGGCACGAGCAGGCTGCACGGCGTCGGGCCAGTTATGTTGTCTACTGGATAAGGTGCGGTGTCCACTGACCCGACACTGCTTGGCACCTGTACTGTGGGTTCTTCGGATTGCTGGAACAAGTGCGGGAAGGCTTGACGATTTTGAGCAACAAGAGAGTAGAAATGTTGTTCAACTTGTTTTGCTATCCTCTCTTCCAATTTCTGTTTGTACCTGTCCCGTTTCTTATAACCCTTAGCTTCCTCCGGAAACCCTTCCTTCCAGCTCGTCCTTGACGATAGGCCCCTTACTCGTCCGGAATGTTCAGGGTTGCCTAATGCAGCTGTTAGTTGATCATGTTCTCTCTTGGCAATGAATTCCCCTGTTTTCTCTTTTTCCGCAATGTCCTTAAGACTACTGGTCACACGCTCGATATCCGGATCCTCGAACTGGATCTCTCCCGCATCGGTGACTTGCCCTGTGCTCCGTGCCCAAACCCAGTTTTTGCTTCTTTCCTTTAGGGCATCTACAAGCAGGGGCTTGCCTTGGGCGGCAAACTTCTCTTCAGTTGCTCGCCACTTCTCTACGTGGCCATCGTAGCCGCTCGAGCCCAACCGGTGCGGGTATTTGTTCCTTTTAGCTAGATCGGACATCTTTTTCCTCCGCGCTAAGGCTTCCGGGCTTGTCATCTTTGCGACAAAGGTGTCCCATTCGGCCTGCGTAATACCACCGTAGTCGGCGAATGGACTCTTGTTCTGTTGCACGTAGTGAGTGTTCAAGTCCGATTTCCACTGCCTCCACCGATGCGCCATCGTTTTTAGGGCAAATTCTTTTCCCATAGCCTCTGAACCAGGCGGATAGACAAGCCACTTCTGTAACTCGTTCCACATGAAGTTCTTCATGTTGTCATCCACCTGCTCCCAGGAATCTACATTCAAAGGGCCGTGCGTTCTGGCCACCACACCGCAGGTGGTGCTGAATTTAGTCATTGCTACCTTGGGCTCTACTGGTTTCCCATCCTGGTTCAAAGAGGTGATGTAGTATGTCTCCTTGGGGGTTTGTGTCTTACTTCTCTTAGCACGTCTTCTCTTTTGACCGGACGTTTCTCCGGTGTCGGTTTCTACCGGACCGGACGTTGCCGTGTCCGTCTCGGCTTCGGCTATTACGGCAGACTTGGCAGCCTTTCTTTTTGTGTGGCGTCTTGTTTTCATCTGCTCGTACATCAGAAAAAGTTAAACGCGACCGAGAGTGAGACGGCTTAGTTTATAACACTACAACTCGACTTACTGCTTCCTCCATAGGGATGTAGTCAGGGTCTTCTTCAACCGGTGGTGCTGGCGTAACTTCGACATGGCACATCGGATCACTTGGTGTCTGCCATGTGCCTTCGCTCGAAACCTCTTGCGTTGGTTCGACGTTGGGTGCATCGGAGGGAGCTTTCTCGGTCGACATTTGATCTACGGTTGGTCGTAACACAATTAATTTTATTATCAACTTATTTTAACTAAAATACCAGGCGGAAGAAATATTATACATAATATTAACATTTTTAGAGTATTAAAATTTGGAGCAAAATTTAAACATCACATATATTATACATATATTTACAAACAATGCTAATATTATGTATAATACAAATATTATGTATATTAAAAAATGCTAAAATCATACATATATTAAAAAATGCTAAATATATATTAAAGTATATTATACATATATACATAAATAAACATCTAATTTACAAACATCACATATATTATACATATATTTACAAACAATGCTAATATTATGTATAATACAAATATTATGTATATTAAAAAATGCTAAAATCATACATATATTAAAAAATGCTAAATATATATTAAAGTATATTATACATATATACATAAATAAACATCTAATTTACAAACATCACATATATTATACATATATTTACAAACAATGCTAATATTATGTATAATACAAATATTATGTATATTAAAAAATGCTAAAATCATACATATATTAAAAAATGCTAAATATATATTAAAGTATATTATACATATATACATAAATAAACATCTAATTTACAAACATCACATATATTATACATATATTTACAAACAATGCTAATATTATGTATAATACAAATATTATGTATATTAAAAAATGCTAAAATCATACATATATTAAAAAATGCTAAATATATATTAAAGTATATTATACATATATACATAAATAAACATCTAATTTACAAACATCACATATATTATACATATATTTACAAACAATGCTAATATTATGTATAATACAAATATTATGTATATTAAAAAATGCTAAAATCATACATATATTAAAAAATGCTAAATATATATTAAAGTATATTATACATATATACATAAATAAACATCTAATTATGTATATATGTATGAAATGGCTTAATTAATACATATATTAATATATATGTATATGTATATTCAATATATATATGTATATTCAATATGTATATGTATATTCAATATATATATGTATATGTATATTCAATATATATATGTATATGTATACATATGTATATTCAATATGTATACATATGTATATTCAATATATATATGTATTAATTTTTCATCACTTCACATATCACAAATTTTTCATATATCACAAATTTTTCACAGAACACATTCACATATCACAAATTTTTCACATAACACATTCACACATTCACACATTCACATTTCATCACTGAATTCACATCACATATACTAACCACAGACGGCGGCGGTCGGTTGATGAGTGGCGGCGTTGATCGAGGCCGGTGTCGGCGAGAGAGAGAGAGAGAGCGGCGGCTAGTGGGTCGAGGCTCGGCGGTCGGGGAGCGGCGGCGGTCGGCGCTCGGCGGTCGGGGAGCGGCGGCGGTCGACGCTCGGCGGTCGGGGGCGGTCGGTGAGGACGGCGGCGACCGGGTCGAGGGCGGCGCGCGGGGCGGTGGGAGGAGGCGTCGGGGTCGAGGGCGGAGCGCGGGGCTGTGGGAGGCGGCGTCGGTGAGGCCGGCGGCGTCGGGGAGCGGCGGCGGTCGGCGCTCGGCGGTCGGGGTCGGTCGGTGAGGAGGGCGGCGCGCGGGGATGGGCGGCGCGGCGGGGGCCGGCGGCGATGGGGGGGCACAGATCTGGGTGGGGGGGCTTGAGGCCGGCGGGCGGGAGGACGCCGAGAGAGACAGAGATGGGCGGCGGCGCACGGCGGCTTAGAAAATTTCGGCAGCCTGGCGGCAGAGATCTGGACTCGTCGGGGACTTAGAAAATTTTAGGGATCCCGCGCGACTATATATAGGTTCCAATTATCCCGTGCGGGCGGCTTAAGAGCCCGCACGCAAAGATATCTTTCCGTGCGGGCCGCTTAAACCGCCCGCACGGAAATAAATCTTTCCGTGCGGGCCGCTTAAACCGCCCGCACGGAAATATGTCTTTCCGTGCGGGCCTCTTAAACCGCCCGCACGGAAAGACATATTTCCGTGCGGGCTCTTAAGCCGCCCGCACGGGATAATTGACGCCCTTATTTTAAAACTGTAAAACTAAAAAAGATATGAATACTAAAATATTTATTAACATATTAATTATTCCATTTATTAATTGTCCCATGTAAAATTTAACAAATATGAATGCACATGCTAACATATCAATGTAAAAAAATTCAATCAATATAAATTCGTCACATATTAATATATTAACATATAAAACCACACGTTCACTGGTAACCGCCCGCACGGGATAATCGCCACCCTTATATTTATAAAAAATATCAATGCACATATTAATTTTAGTAATATGTACATGTACATACTATTTTATTAACTAACATATTAATTGTTCCATTTATTAATTACTCCATGTAAAATTATAAAACTAAAAAAATATCAATGCACATATTAATTTTATTAATTAATGTAAATACTATTCCATTTATTAATTATTCCACGTGAAATTATAAACCTACAAAAATATCAGTTCAAATATTAATATATCAATGTAAATTGATCACATATTAATATATCAATTGATCACATATTAATTAATTAACATATTGATCATCCACAGAAATACCATAAGTTCGATATACTTATATACATTCAGTCGTAATACCATAATTAAGTTTGATACATTCGCTAGCAAAAACATATTGTACACGAAAAACAAACTAACGTTTCATAATTTTTGGATTAACATCCTTCCGCACGGATGCAAACTTTGATTCGTCGAGGACACTCTCAATGTGTTTCATCCGCGTAGGAAGATCTGTGAATAACTCAATGGCATCGTATTGATTATAATCGCGTGCGTCTTGAATGTTGTCAATACCAATGATGTGTTGGTTGCCCGGTACAATAATGTCCATCTTTTCATCGGAAGGATCCTTCACGTAAAAAACCTGTGCAACACGCTCGGCAAGGACCCATGGATCATCCTTGTGTCCAATTTTACTCCGTTCAGCACACGTAAATCCAAATTTATCTACCATGCTGTCTTTCACCCATTGGCATCTGAGAACAGGGATCTGAATATTTAAACCGTAGTCAAGTTCCCATATTTCTTGTATGATCCCGTAGTAAGACTTGTTCTGCCCTGTTGCGTCCAACGCTACGACACGAACCCCACTGTTCTGCGCTGAGCTTTTCCTATCTTTGCTGTTTGTGTAAAAAGAATATCCTCCGATATCATACCCTTGCCATGAGGTCACAAGGCTTGTTGGGCCAGCTGCAAGTCTTTCTATCGTTTTTTCCTCGATTGAATCTCCACACGGTAGCTTTTGATCCTTCAGCCACTGGGGAAACGTGTTCTTCTGTTCTTTCGAAACCCAACCGTCGGATCGCCCAGGATTGCATGCTCTGATATCGGAAGTGTGTTGCTCAATGTAGGGCGCAACGATGGCGAGTTGTTGAAGAACACTGCTGTGTGCATCTGATACCGCTTTGTAATCGTTGTCGTAGAAGCATTTTCTTCCCACAGTACCCTTCCCAGATAACCTTCCATCATGTCGAGGCACCGGTATCCCAATGGGGTTGGCATCGCTCATATAATCTAGGCAACACTCGACAACCTCCTCAGTTGTGTAACCCTCTATCATCGAGCCCTCCGGATGAGCACGATTACGGACATACCCTTTCAGAACGGCCATGTATCGCTCGTACGCCCACATTTGATGTAGGTATAGAGGACCAAGTTCAATAATTTGAGGGACAATGTGAACAATGAGATGTTCCATCATGTCCCAGTACGATGGAGGAAAAAACATCTCTAGCTGGCAAGCGGTCTCGACTGCGAATTTCTGAAGGGGTCCTAATTCTTCTGGATCAAAAACTTTCTGTGAAACTCGATTAAAAAAATAGCACAGCTTTGTTATCACTACCTTGGTGTGCACTGGTTTCACCGCCCTTATAGCGATAGGGAGGAATACCGTAAGCATCTTATGACAGTCGTGAGCGTTGTATCCAGAAATCGACAAATCTTTCATTGATACTAGTTTCCGGATATTCGATGAGAATCCAGTCGGCACTTTCAATCCACGAAGACATTGACAGAAAGCTTTTTTCTCTTCTGGTGACATTGAGTAGCATGCCGGTGGAATCTCAATCTTACCATTCGTTAGCTCTATCGGGTGGAGATCTTTCCTTATGCCCAAATTGACCAGGTCGTTACGTGACTTCAACCCATCCTTTGTTTTACTTGGGATGTCAAGTAAAGTCCCGATGGTGCTGTCGAACACGTTCTTCTCGAGGTGCATGACATCGATGGCATGGCGAATCTCCAGGTCTTTCCAGTACGTCAGGTACTTGAAAAAGATTGAATGTTTCTTGAAGGGCAGCGTGTTTTCTACCACTTCTTTCTTCCTCTTGCCTAAAGCTGTCTTTCCCTTGCCGAACACGACCTTTATGTTTTTTGTCAGCTTAAACACCGTGGAACCATCCTTTGCTTCGGGGGCAGTACCTTCCTCAACAGTTTTGTCAAAAAAGGTAGCCATCGCACGATACCTATGCTTTTGTGGTAAGAAACGACGATGACGCATGTAAACTAACTTTTTTGACGAGGTCAGGTATATGTACGATGTGTTGTCCAGGCATATAAGACATCCGGTCTTTCCTTTAATCTGTCCTGAGAGAGAAAAATTTGCTGGTAGATCGTTTATAGTAACGAATATGATAGCACGCAGAGTAAAATGCTCCTGTCGGTACGCATCAAACAATCGTACACCCTCTTCCCACATTTCTTGCATATCCTCCATCAAAGGTTCAAGAAACACGTCTAGATCGATGCCAGGCTGTTTTGGCCCTTGTATAAGGATAGTCAACAAAATATACTTTCGCTTCTGACATAACCATGTCGGAAGGTTATACATGGTGAGCAGAACAGGCCAAGTGCTGTGCGAGCTGCTTAGATCACCAAACGGATTCATTCCATCCGTGCTCAACGCAAACCTTACATTTCTCGGATCATTTGCAAATTCTGGATGCTTCGAATCAAAGTTTCTCCATTGTCGAGCATCGGCGGGGTGTCGAATCATACCATCTGTTTTCCGACCCTCTTGATGCCATCTCATCAACTCGGCGTCGGCGGGGTTCGAGAACAATCGCTTCATGCGATCTTTCACTGGCAAGTACCACATCACCATGGCCGGAATCTTTTTTCCTGGCTCAACCAATGTATTTGGTTCGGCAACAGCACTATCGGTGGCACTGTTATCCTTTTTGTACCTACTCGCCCCACAAGTTGGACACTTCTCCAAGTCAGCGTATTCATTGCGATAAAGTACACAGTGATTAATACATGCATGGATCTTTTCCACACCAAGTGATAATGGACATATCAGTTTCTTGGCTTGGTAGGTGTTAGCTGGCAACAAGTTAGGCTTAGGAAGTATAGCTCTAAGGAGACCCATCAATTCATTAAAACTAGTATCAGACCAGCCGTGCCTGGCCTTCAATCTAAGAAGTTCTAGCACCGAACGCAACACTGTATACTGCATGTCACATCCCTTTGATTGATCGTACAAAAGATCTTTCGTTGATTTCTGCAACGCCTCCCAATTATTTAAATCTTTTGCTTTCTCTGTTAGGACCTCTGGTTCAGCGTGCCGCAACATATCCTCAAGATCAAGATCAATATCAACCTCTGCGGCGTCAAAACCAGTGCCGCCAAAATCACCAGTCATTTGACGAGACATGTCATCAATTATAAAATCCTCTGCCTGATCGAACCAAATATCACCAATCTCTACAGGAGGGGCGACTTCCCCGTGATAACTCCAAACTGTATATTTCTCCACAAATCCACGCTGAATTATGTGTCCCAGGATTACATCCGGATCTTTCCACATCTTCTGATTCTTGCAATCCACGCATGGACAAAAAATATCCTTCCTACTCTCTCTCAAAGCGTGTGTCTTAGCCTTGTCAATAAATGTTGATGCTTCTCTCATGAACACCGGATGAGTTCTCCGTGTCTCATACATCCATGTCCGATCCATCTAAAAAATTCACAGCATTAATTAATATTATATTGCCGGTGTTTTCTAAATAAACAAATTAAACTTAATTCATACTTTTTAACTAAAACCTCATTCACAACAAATAATAATACGGAGACAATATTAGCTACCAAAAAATGGTTCAATCAAAAAAATAAAATATTTGACCTACAAATTACATACATATATAGCACAAAATACCAATTCGCACAAATTTACATATCTTCGCATTCAACCAATGAAATTTTACAAAAACGGAAGCAAATGAAGGAGATGATCGAACACATTACCTTTTATATTGATTTCAATCGAAGATTTTAACTCTACCAAAAGAAAATGCCTATTTTTGGAGAGAGAAACCGAGTTAAAATAAATTCAAATATCTTCACATTAAACCAATAAAAACCTTTAAAAATGGAAGCAAATGGAAGAGAAGATCAAACATGATACCTTTTGTATTGATTCCAATTGAAGAATACAAGTTGAAAATCTTCTCCCCTATAATTGCATTTTTTTGGAGAGAGAAACACCAAGTTCAAATGGCACTGTCGGGGGGTGGGAGCTGTTTTATAGTGCATCATCGCGTGCGGTTCACCTAACGAACCGCACGGGATAATCATTATCCCGTGCGGGTTCTTAAGAGGACCGCACGGGATAAGCATTATCCCGTGCGGGTTCTTAAGCGGACCGCACGGGATAATCTTATCTCGTGCGGTCGGCTTAAGGAAGCCGCACGCGATAATGAGTTATCCCGTGCGGTCGGCTTAAGCCGACCGCACGGGATAACTTATTATCGCGTGCGGTTCAACAGCCGGCCCCCTCGGGACCGGTTTTTCCAGACGCGGCCACTTATGGCCCGCCTGGAAACGGTTGGGGCCTCGTCCAGAAAGCCCCTTTCTGTAGTGTCTCCACGTCGAACACCATGGCCTGACCTGCATACACAGGGCCGACGAACATCTGGTTCTTCCCTACGCGGCATCTTCCCCCGCCGGGCAGTGGATGGACCATGGCACGGCGGCTATCGTTCCTCCAGATCTGGTAGAGATCGCCGCCGTCGTCGCAGAACACCAGGTTCGTCTTGGCATTGGTGGAGTTGCGGATGGTGTCGTAGGATGGCGCGAACGCGACGGCGGGGTGGAACACCGAGCTGGCCTTGTCGAACAGTGTCTCCAAGGACGCCGTTCGGCGGCCGGCGGGGAGGCGGAGGACATGCACGTCGCCGCTTGTCGTGAGGCAGTAGCAGTACACCACCTTCTTCTTCTTGTTGCCGTCGACGACTTTCTTGATGGCACACAACGTCGGCGATGTCGTCTAGGTAGGCGAGACGGGGGCACTCGGCGACGGTCCATGCGCCGTTCCCCTGAGTCGTGTAGGTGACGCGGCCACGGCCGATGATGGCCGCGGCGGTGAAGTCGGCCGGCGTTGGGTTGGGCGCAAACACGACCTTGGGTTCGGCCACCGCCTTCTGTAATTGGGCCAACGGATGGAACGGGATCTCCTCGCCGGTGAGAGGATTCACGAGGCCGACCCAGGGGTCGTCGACGGCGATCCAGCCGTGGCAGGAGCCGAAGCAGCGTCTTGTGGGAGAGAGGATGGTTTACGTTTCATTTTTAGATGACAGGCATTTTCATTACCCGGCTTTGAAACAAAGCCAAAAACAAACATGAACAGAGTCTTATAGGTGGTACTGAAAGAAAAAAAAAAGAAAGAAATACACAGAAGCCACTGCCCGGGGACACCAGCAACCATCAAGCTCATTCTCGAAACTGACAGACCTAAGCGAAACCACCTCCAACCCATCACAACAACAAAGCCGAAACCCAAACCAGGCAGACAGGCAGCAGAACAGCATCAGATATCTTCAGGCAATACCACCGGCTTGATGTCTTCTAACTTCCTCACAACTTCTTTATGGATTTGTCCAGCATATCGCAGTCCTCTCCTTTTTGCAGAATTTTCCATCGCTGCAAAAAAAAAGACACTGTTTTTTTATACGATTTGAAAAGGCGATGTTATCAGCACGTCATTGAACACCCAATCGTTCTTAGTAAGCCACAAAGCCCAACAAACAAAACACACCCCACCAAAGCCTGCCCAACATGAGATTTAAATTTCAGTTCAACCAAACCCACACAATCCTAGAAATTACTAGGAACAATATCAAGCTTTTAGAGCATCTCTAATAACACACCAAACAAAATTTGTCAGTGGGCAATAGATCAAGTTGTAATTGGTTTAAGTTTCATGACACTGAAAATTTACTTCCCAGCACACTGTTACCATCTAAAATGAGAGTTAAGAAAGACACCCAGAACTTTTGCATAACCCTTTTCAGCAGCTGAAAGCTGCTGCTGCTCGAGAACAGATTGGCTCACATGCAGATCATGTATAGATATATCGTTGTTCGTTAACATCTTTATTAACAATCAATCTTATCCCTGATGAATGATCATACGTCCGCTGGAAGCCCGGCTGAAAAAAAATCCATGCCGATCATCCAACTTTCCGGCTTCGGATAAATTCTCTTTTTGAAACCAACTGATCATGTTATATAGACGATCACGTTATATTCTCTTTTTGCAAAAATTATCTGATAAATTCGCTCGTGATCATGTTATATAGTCGATCCATTTTCCAGAAAATCAATCGGCACTCCAGATGCAATATACGGCCAAATGAAATACTAGTAAAAACACTACATCTTGTATTCAGCGCACAAAGATACAGCTGCCTGAATATGAGCACCCTGCAAGAAAGATTGATGTCTTGAAGAATGGAAGACAAATTTATTTCGAATTGGCTTGCCCTCAGCTCAAATTCAAAAAAGTCCCAATTCCAAGATTCATCAGAAACAATATGCCCATGCTTTTGGCCTCAGAAACTTCGATCAGCTACATTATTGTATCACAGAAGCAACAATCATATACACTGGAAAACAGGTTTAAGTTTCACAGCACTGAAAAATTACTTCCCCAGCTCATTTTTTTACCATCTGAATGACAGTAAAGAAAGACAGCCAAAACTTCTGTCTCTGATGGTGGGGTCAAGGCGGGTCCAAGGAGGTGATGTTCTTTGCTGGCTCTGCATGTGGGCCATGCGTGGGTCGTTGAAATGTCAAACCTCCCGTGGACAGGAGACACGTGTCTCGTCCCGATAACACGTCGGCCGGATCGAATCCCGTCTGAAAAATCCATTTCGATCATCCAAAGTTGGAGCTTCGGATGAATTCAAATTTCCAGAAATTCATACATTGAATTTGATCCGTTGGAAAGATTGTCGGTTGTACATAGTAGTATTTTGCAGAAATTCAACTGGCACTTCATCTAGTGTTCTGTGTACGTAGATACAGCTGACTGAAGATGCACTCGTTCACAGTTAAGGATTGCTGCACTCTCTGTCAAAAAGAACATTGACGAATCGAAGACTGATTTATTTCCTGCTTGCCAATTGCCACAAGCCCAACGCAAATGCCATCTCCTTTTGTAGTTCAGTTCATCTAATTCTAGTCTTAATGCCACTGCTAATCTACTTACAAGCTACACCTTCATAAAAAGTTAGAGAGTTTCATGAGAAACTCTATGCCCCAAAGTTTCGGCCTCAGGTTCCATCACAAAGTCATACTACGTCATATGTGCAGTACGAAGCAACAATAGATACCACCTTTTACAATCTTAAAATCATGGTTTAACTTACATAACACTGAAAGATTATTTCCCAGATCACTTTAATCTATTACCATCTGAACGATCATAAAGAAAAGATACCAAAAACTTTTTTTTCGAACGCGTAAAAATTTTACACGTCAATATATTAAAAAAACATAGATTACAACAGTAACATGCCACGGCGGTCACGATGGGGTTTTGCTGCTGGAGATAATTAGGAACTAAAACTGAATAAAAGGTTGGACCCGACGAAAAGGAACCGAAACAAAAGCGGGAACCGGAGGAAGGAAACCCTACTCTCCTGCACTATTCGCTCGACCACCGAGGGCACTTGGAAAGCATGCGTGTAATATAAATTTCAGCGTAAACTTGTCAATCCGATTGCGAAGCTGACAAGCCGGTGTTGCTACAGCACTACGGCTTCTTGCTGCTGCTCTGCTTCTTCCCCAAGAAGTACCAGCAGATGGCGCTGTGGCCTGCTACGCCGGGAAAGCACTGCGCCGACTCGCCGGTAACCATGTCGAACACCTTGGCCTGATCTCGACACAGGCTTGTGTCAATCCAGTACACGCAGTTGCGCCTCAGCCCCGGCGGGCCGCCGCCGCCGTCCTCCACGCGTAGCGCCACCGCGTTGTTCTTCCCGACGAAGAAAGAGCGTCCGCCGAGATCCTTCACGGCGACCCAGCACGGCCGGCGGCGAGTGTAGTACCTCAGAACGAATGTCTGGTTCTTCTCTACGCGGCACTTTCCCCCGCCGGGCAGCGGCAGGATCATGGCGCAGATGTTGTTCTGCCAGATCTGGTACATGTCGCCGTCGTCGCAGACCACCAGGTTCTTGGCATTGGTGCAGCTGCGGATCGTGTCGTACGGTGGCGAGAACGCGGCAGCGGCGTCGAACACCGTGTTGCCCTTGTCGAACAGTGGCTCGAACGCGCTGGCGTGGAGGCGGAGGACATGCACGTCGCCGCTCGTCGTGAGGCAGTACACCGCCCTCTCGCCGCCGCCTCCCTCGTGGTACACCACGTCGGCGATGCCGTCTCGGCCGCGGAGACGGGGGCACTCGACGACGGTCCATAAGCTGTTCCCGTCGATCGTGTAGGTGACGCGGTCACTGCCGGTGATGGCCGCCGCGGTGAAGTCGCTCGACGTCGGGTTGGCCGCGAACACGGCCTTCAACACCATCACCTCATCGGGGAATGAACAGAGGGTGATCACCTTGCCGGTGAGGGGATTCACGAGGCCGAACCGGTCGTAGGAGGTCGGGTCGTAGACGGCGACCCAGCCGTCGCCGGAGCCGACGCAGCGGCTCCTGGGTGAGATCACCGTGGCGAGGCTCTCGTCGAACGCGGTGGAGATCGTCGGCGACAGGGACGTGGAGATCATCGGGGACAGGCGCCAGGCGGAGAGGCGGTGGCAGTCGAGGCGGACGAGCAGCGATGACGGCGAGGCCAGGCGGAGGGCGGCGCGCCAGGCGGTGCAGACGGCGCGGACGCGGGCGTAGGATTGGATCGGGAGGCCATCGGCGATGAGTATGAGGAGCTCCGGCGGGAGATCGTCCCACGCAGGCAAGCATGCCGCCATGGCGGCCATGCTCGATCCGTCTCTCGTCAAATCAAAACAGAGAGACGAAATCCAATTAATCGTCAAACGGATTAGTCCGTTGAGAACCAACAGAATCCGCCGGACAAGTTAAGATTTTCCGGGTTTTGAAGCGAGGAGCCGTATTTGGGCTTTGTTAGACTGGGCCAAAACATGCGTTAGGAATGGGAACAAAACGTGCTTTGTGATATAGATAGTGCTGGACGGAAAGCTCGTGGATCGTTAGCTCGCTCACTCGGCTCATAACCAGCTCGGCTCGGCTCAACTCAACTTATGTTTCTAAAACGAGCCGAGCTGCTGGTGTTTTAGCTCCGAACCAGCTCGAGCTGGCTCACAAGCTTAAACGAGTTGAAAGCATAGGCAGAGAAGTCAGCAGGCCATGGCATTAGTCCATCCCACGGTATGCCCAAAGAAAACAATCAAAAAGGGAAGACCAGAACCCTATCTGGTCAGTCTAGCTCTCACCTTCCCCTTTCCCCTCATCCTAAATTCCCAATCCAGATCGATTTTCCTTCTGTCGCGCGCCGCCCCATCTTGTTGCTGCGCCTCGCGTCCTTGAGGTCCGGTGGCGACGGCGGATGCGCCGCCCCCTCAGACGCCTCGACCACCTGCACGGCTCCCCGGTTCTTGGTTTGGTCGAGCGGCGTGATGGCCGGGCAGGAGCCGCCAGTCCCCGCCGCCGCTGCCTGCTGGGAGCTTGCCGGCGCAGGGCGACGGGTGCAGGTGGTTGAGCACTTGTGCTCGCCCTCGTACGTCGCCACCAGCAACAAGCTTATGATTTGTTAAAGGTGCAGCTGCCATGAATGATGATGCATTTGTTTAACACTTGAGCATGTGATTTCTTGGTTTGAGACAGAGATACAATTGCATACATGACTTGAATTTTGGTTGTATAATCTGTATTTGCATCGCAAGTTTTTTTGGTTGGATGTATTGGCTTGCGAGCTAAATGAACTAGCTCGAGCTGAGAAGCGAGCCGGGCCAAGCCAACTTGTTATCCTAACGAGTTAGAACGAGCTGAGCCTAACCAGCTCGACATTCACCCCTAGATATAGATCCTCTAGTACCACTGATGCAGTAGCAGCGACTGTTATCCTAACGAGTTAAAGCGAACTAAGCCAAGCTAGCTCGACATCCACCCCCTAATATAGATCCTCTTGTACCATTGATGCAGTAGTAGTGGCTGCATGTCAGTGTCTGCTACCGCACTATTAGTGTTGTAGACAATACGGAATACCCATTAGTGTCTTTGGGCTTTGGAAACAAATGAGTTGAAACAGATTTGGGGAGTATACAGATAGCTCGATGTATGAGACAATCTATCCAATATGACACCAAGGGCACCAACATACTTCTTTTTTTTCTTTGACAAACTAGCACGTAGAACGTGCTAATTTTATTGAATATAGCATGAGTTATACAAATAAATGTATAAAATAAAATAAAGCTAAGGGATAAATTAACATAGTATGGTGGGACATGATTATCAGTTGGGCGTTTGGTTTCTCCCTAAAAATTGAGAAATGTTCAACTACTTAGATAAAATTATTTTATAAGTTGATCAAATATTTTAACTTGCTTGATCAAATGTTTCAAACATATGCAACATTTAAAAAATATTAATGACAACATCGTTAATAAACTATATGAAACAATAAGTCGCAACCACTAGTACATAAAATAAACCGAAATATATAAAAACATAGTCAAATTTTAATTAAAACATTCAATTCTTCGCGTACCAAACATCACGTTTTAACGATTACTACGTATTATTCCTTTAATCATAACATAATCATATAAAATTTTGTTAAAAAAAATCAGTTGCACCAAATATATATTAACAATATAGGGAGGACAACTCACTTGCATGCATGTAGGGAGTCGAGCGGATCACTCATTTTTTCCATTTCTTTTTTCGTGTGTTCACACGTACGAACAATCCGGGATCGTCCTCTCCACCACCACCGCGCCAATTTAAGTAAATCAGCGAGCGATCATATCACCATTTCCCCTATAACAATTATCATAAAAAACCGATCGGCTAATTCGCCAACCAACCGACGTACTCCACCACTCCATCTCATCTCTCCGCCTTCTTCTCTCTCTCTCTCTCGCAGAGTCGCACTCGCCGTTTGAACTGGCCAAGGCGACGACTAGGCTTCGGCGAGCGAGCCCTCCGCTCCGCACGCGATGCGATGCGATCGATGCGAGCGACGCGCGCGCGATACTATCCACCCGATCGAATCGCTCCCGATCGATCTCGAAATTTCCTCCTTTATAAGGAGCTCAGGTTGTTGTTCGCTAATTTCCCTCCTGTTTCAATTCCATTGCGGGCGGCGTGTGTGTTTGTTGTTATTACCACTAGTGGTCAATCATCGAGGTAGGTTTGGTTCATGTCCAGTGGTGGTGGTGGTGGGTGGCAATGGAGGTGCCGGAGCTAGTGAAGCTGGCGTTCGCGAGGGTGCAGAGGGTGGA
Organism: Oryza officinalis; assembly: GCA_008326285.1. NCBI lineage: Eukaryota > Viridiplantae > Streptophyta > Magnoliopsida > Poales > Poaceae > Oryza > Oryza officinalis. The sequence goes on from BDMV01000008.1 coordinate 3,196,120, forward strand.
GCCGGAGCATGTCGGCAAGATATTCGGCGTAATGCTGATAAGGGAGCCCGACGAGGACGAGTTGGTGCAGCTCGCCTACGGCCCCGAGGCCGAGCTCCTCGCGAAGATCGACCACGCCAAGGCCACGCTCACCCTCATCTACGCGCGCTGCTCCGCCTCCGCGCATGGACCTGCCACCGCCGTCGCTCCCGGCAGCGGCGGCGGCGGCGGTTACCACCATCAGCAGCTCTGCTCCCGGCCCCCGGTCCCTTGCGGTAGCGTCTGCCACTACCCCGCCGCCGCCGCCACTGCCTTTGGATACCACGTCCAGTCGCCGCAGTACTGGCCGGACTCACCGCCGGCGCCGCCGACTAAGGTGCAGCAGGAGTTCGCGCCTGCCGGGCTCGTCGTCGACGCCTCCGCGGAGGGCGCTTACCCGCTGCGCGGCGGCCAACACGTCCTCGACGATAACTTTGGCGGCGGGTACTGCTACCCGGCCGGCGAGGACGCCTTCCACAATGGCGGTGGTGGCGGCGGCGGCGGCGGGTCGCCGGCGAGGGCGCGACGATCGAACGGGCTGTCCACTCGACGTCCCTGCCACTACTTCTCCAAAGGCATTTGCAAGAACGGCCAGAACTGCCACTACTCGCACCATCAGGTGTACCAGGACGCGCTCGCCGCCGCCAACATCAACGGCGACGTGTACCACCACCAGCCAGGCGGCGTGACACCAGGCTCGCTGGAGACGCTGGAGCTGGAGATCACGGAGCTGCTCAACTCGCGGCGCGGGCAGCCTGTGTCCATCGCCTCGCTGCCGACGCTCTACGGCGAGAAGTACGGCAAGGGACTCCAAGCCGACGGCTACCTCACTGAGAGCCAGCGCCATGGCAAGGCCGGCTACAGCCTCACCAGGCTGCTCTCCCGCCTCAACAAGATACGGGTCATCGAAAGGTAATGCCAAAATAATCATCCATTTCTTCTCTATCAATTTTGTTCATTGTTTCTTCTCAATTTGATTGATCGATCGATTGATTGATTTACTGTCTGACGAACAGGCCGCACGGGCAGCACTCGGTGGTTCTCGCGGAGGACGCCGCCAAGTACATGGATTTTAGAGGCAGCGGTGGTGGCGGCGACACGGGCTCAGTCCCGGCGAGCTCGCACCAGATATACCTCACCTTCCCGGCCGAGAGTACCTTCGCCGAGGACGACGTCGCCAACTACTTCGGGTCTGCAATTCCGCATACATAACTACATATATGGTCGCTGTTTGTTTCTTTCCAAACCTTCAAATGACATGGCATTTTCGCTTGCTTGATTGCGTTTGACAGGCAGTACGGGCCAGTGCGCGACGTGAGGATCCCGTGCCAGGAGCGGCGCATGTTCGGGTTCGTCAGCTTCCAGAGCCCGGAGACGGTGAGCACCATCCTGATGCGGCGCAACCCGCATTTCATCTGCGGATCGCGGGTTCTCGTCAAGCCCTACAGGGAGAAATCCAAATGCGTCGACAGGTAACCATACCCTTCTTGGTTCTTCCCAACAGATAGTTCAATTCATAGTAGAGTTATGGACTTATTAGTACTTCTAGCTGTTAACTTTTTGTGTTTGTGACGAGCAAATTAAGTTAATTATTTTTTAAAAAAATATTGCAATTTGCACGTACAGGACGTGCGTGGACAACATCAAATCGATGGTTCCCTACTGTCCTCCACGCTTTTTTGAGTTTGATCAAGAGCTCTACACAGGTATGATAACTCAAGGTACTTGCATTTGCATGCACACATCATAACAATGGGCACCGATTAATTCTCAATCTTCATCTTACTTCAATTTTGTGCAACAGCAGAGTATGATGCTTCGAGGTTGATGAGGAAGCAATTGGCAGAGAAGCGTGATATGCTCTTGGAGATGGAGAGGCGGCGCGCCACGGTTCGAAGGCTTGAATCCATGCCGCCACAGTTTGCATACTTTGATTGCAGCATTGAGGACGCCAGTCCCCTCAATTCCCTCCAGGAAGGTCTGTGTGCTGTGTCGTTCATTTGTCATTGCATGAATTACTTCCAGTTCTATTTCTCCCTAGTTGAAGTTTGGTTTAGATTATTTAGCGGCTCACGGATTATCTACTTGATTGTAGTGATAAATTCAATATTTTAAGTAATAAACTTAACGAATAGGTTTAAATAAGTGCAGTAGAAGAACGTTTTTTCTTTACCAAAACGTATTTTTTGAAGCGTGGTTTTGTGAGTCGTTTTTTTTGTCAACAGATTCGAAACGACTCGACCTTATGAATCCATCCCTTGCATCCCCTGATCCACTGGAGATCGTTTCAAACAGCCAAGCTCCTCCTACACAGGCAGGCAACATTTATGATGACCATGAGAGGTTTATACCTATTTGCAGTCACTTTCTTGCATATATGTTGCTACCTGACACTGAGCTAGTTCCTCTGTATTCACTGGATTGCTTCATTTGATTTCTAACTGCAGTAACCAGATTGAACTGCTGCCTGAGAGTCCATTCGCCACATCAGCGCCTGCTGGAAACAGCATATCCGCAATCATATAGGAGGGAAAAATTACAAAGAGACTTTTGGGCCTTGGGTTAGGAATTCAGGTGCCCCTTTAGGCATTTGATGGTAATTTGGTCCAAGAGTAACATAAGTATACACACACAGGAGACAGCAAAAGCAACAATATTTTTGTTGTAGATAGAGAAGGAAGGCAGAAGAAAAGCTCACTGGTCTTAATTAGGAGACACATAAACACATGGTGTTCATTTAATACTTTAGAAGAGGACAGAAACAACAGCTTACAAAAGAATCTCATATGGTGCAGTAGCTAGCTTGCAAGAGGTAAGGACAGTTACAAAAGAATTACAATGGTGGAAACTTGAGATATAGGTGTGCAGTTTGACTATAATTAAGGAATAGGGAACAATGTGATATGCTAATTATACTGTCCTAGAATAAGGCATGTTATTATTTACATATTTAGTGTTATCTTCTTTTTTTAGGGTATAATGGCCTACTGGCCTTTACCTTTACAAGGGTAAAAAAAAAGCAGAACCTTTGCTGATATTCCTATTGACAAGATGAGCAGGCCGTGCCCATTTGTACTTCCCATCAGTAATGGAGAAAATTGCCTTCGATGTTTATTACCTGCTTTCTGTAAATGATTTGTCTTGTTTTGATTGCATTGATATTTTGCAAGAGTTACAAATAAAAACTTTGAGTGCATCATTAGATCGCATTGTCACCAAACCAAGTACTCCCTCCGGTGCATCAGATTCTGCTGCGTTTTTTCGCTTAATTTCTACGATTCGCTTGCATAACTTTGGCTGAAACTTATCAAGTTATGCTTCAGAGATACACCTAGGTTTCTGACGTGACAAAGATTAAATTCATTTGGCAGATAAGTAACATGCGAATCATGTGAAAGTCGATTTTTGCCCCTTGAAAGAACATCCTCTTGTTTCATGCATGACATATAAAAAGTCATCAAAAAATTTGAAAAGAATTATCGAGATCGCTTCATGTATGATATATCTTTTCACAAATATGTAAATTAAAATTAGACTTATATAAGTTGAAAAAAATAACAAATTTGACCGTGAATTATGCGTTCTATTCATAATCAAATTTGTTATTTTTGTTTCTATTTGTATAAGTTGAATTTAAACATGCATGTTTATAGAGTGACATATCATATATTGATCTATCTTACTAAATTTTTTTAAATTTTTTGATTTTTCAAGCGACATAAAAAAGGAGATGATATTCCCTTAAAAGGATGAATAGAGTTTCCCCAATCATGTACAGTTGAAAGTTGAAACCAGTGTTGAAATTAATATTGCATAATACACGGAGCTGGCGTCTGAATTCTTAGGTTCAAAAGCAGAGTAGGCTTAAATGAAATAGTACTAAGATACTTTTGTGCAAGCACAGGAAAAAGAAAGTTAAGCATGGATCACAGTTCATATCCAATCCCATTACCTCCAATGAAGCAAGAGGAATACTAAGTTCCTAACCATTGGATCAACATAATTGGACGGTCCAAAACAATCTTAGAGCAATGTAAAAAATACAAAATCCATTTTTACAAAAGCTTGGTCTGATTCATGCATGGCGAGCCCTTTTCTGGAGCTGATGGGCTGACGTTGCCACACTATTACGGCTTCTGCTCTGCAAATCACCCACATGGTACCAGCAGATGGCACTGTGACCTTCTGCACCAGGAAAGCACCGCGTCGACTTGCCAGTCTCCATGTCGAACACCTTGGCCGGATCAGTCCAATCGTCAGTCCAGTACACGCAGTTGCCTCTCAGCCCCGGCACCGCGCCGCCGCCGTCATCCCCGCGTAGCGCCACCGTGTTGTTCTTCCCGATGAACACCGAGTATCCGCCGAGATCCTTCGCCGGCAGCCAGCACGGCCGGCGGCGAGGGTAGTATCTCAAAACGAATATCGTGGCGTTGGCGTCGTCGTCCCTCCAGATCTGGTAGAGATGACCGTCTTCGCAGACCGCCAGGTTCTTGGCGCCGGTGAAGGTGCGGATCGTGTCGTACGGTGGCGCGAACGCGACCGCCGGGTAGAACGTCGTGGCGGGCTTGTCGAACAATGGCTCGAACGACGCCGGCCTTCGCTGGCCGCGGCGGTCGGCGGGGAGGCGGAGGACGTGCACGTCGCCGCCGCCCGTGAGGCAGTACACCATCTTCTTGCCGTCGCCGCCGCCGCCGTTGTCGTGGTACACCACGTCGGCGATGTTGTCCCCGTCGCCGTAAGCGCCGAGACGGGGGCACTTGACGTCGGTCCATCCGCTGTTCCCGTCGGTCGTGTAGGTGACGCGGCTGTGGCCGGTGATCGCCGCCGCAGTGAACTCGCTCGGCGTCGGGTTCGGCGCGAACACGACCTTGAACACCATCACATTCTTCCCGGGGAACGAATGGAACGGGATCTCCTCGCCGGTGTGAGGGTTCACGAGGACGGCGCCGCCGAACTCGTAGACGGCTATCCAGCCGTCGCCGGAGCCGACGCAGCGGCTCGCCAGGAAGAGTCTCGTGGCGAGCTTCTTGTGGAGCGCGGTGGAGACCGTCGTCGGGGACGCGCACCAGTCGGAGAAGCGTTGCCGGACCTCCCGGTGGCTGCGGACGAGAAGCGACGGCAAGGCCGGGCGGAGGGCGGCGCGCCAGGCGGCGCAGACGCCGCGGAGGCAGGTGTAGCCTTGGATGGAGAGGCCATCGGCGATGTGTACGAGCAGATCAGGCGGCAGATCATCCCACCCATGCAAGTGCTCCGCCATGGCGGCCATGCTCGATCGCTTGCTCTCTCGTCAAAATATTCGGATTAAATTAATTAATACTGAGATTGAGAATGGGATCTTCCGGAAGAAGAAAATCCCGGTGATTAAGTAGGTTCAAAGATATTCATCGTATTATGAAATTATCTCAAAAACTACCCGCCAGAAAGACAGGGCAAAAATGCTAAATTATTATTATCCTGTAATCTTAAAATTTCGTTCCCATTAATACGAGAAAGAAAATATTTTTTATCGGTGTGGTAACAAACGTAGATTGATGGCTAAGTTCGTTTTATCGTCTTTGTAGAGGAAACTGTTAAGAAACTACGGGCGATCTCATCCACCCAACAAAATAGGAACAATGGTTCCTAATCTAACGAATCTAACGGGCAAGGAGATCGCTCCTTTCTCTCTTAGGCACCCCTCTGTCAAACCGACCATCGCGTCCCTACGGTTGATGCCTTTTCCCGTGTATAAATGTAAACACCAATGATAATGAAAGAACTGGGTCTCTCGCTTAATTCTCTCTCGCTTTCTTCCACAATTCTCTCAACACGTTATCAGCCACGTTCGCTCTCGCGAAGGAAAAAAGAAGGAGAAACAGAAGAATCGGAGGAAAAAAAACGAAGGTATGCCTACCTTCGATTCAATCCTCGACGCGGTCCTCGGCCTTCCTCGCCACGATCGCGCTCGCCGCCTTCGCCATCTCCTTCGTCGCTCAAGGAGGACTCGCCGCCACCAACTCGTCGAGCGCCGATCCAGGGTTGGAGGCTGCCGCCACCATCCTCGGCGCCAAACCACCGCTGCAGCAGCTACTCCACCACCACTGGTGCCAGCCCTGCTGGCAACCTGCCGCGTCCAAGTCCAAGGGGTACAATTTTGTACCCACCACGGATGGACTACGATGGTGACACCCGCTGACGAGCAATGCTCCCTCCTGCTGGAGATCGAGTTGTTGTCGGCTCCGTTCGTCGTCGCTTCACCGTCACCAACCCCGTCTCCACCACCTCCACCACGCCGAAGTCGATCTACCGTTTCCTCGCCACCGGGCTTCGGCCAGACTGGGACCCTTGCTACGCGTAGGAGTGTTGGCGCAGAATTTCGACCCACCCTCGTGTCAAAGCGGGTTCCACATTACCACGACGGCCTGGGAGATCTGCTTAACTCCAGTGCAAGTCCAATGGCTTGCCTAGGTGTGTGTAGGGCGTGCCAATTGATTTGATCTGCAATCAACAAGAATAAACAAGTAAACCATGTTAGCAAACGATGGCCGATCGGCCAGTAGGCCGATGTCGCATCATGAAGGCCCAGCCGATAGGGTAAGGCTGTATCGGCTTACTTGAGGTTATAATGAAATAAAATTAATATACAGATCTATTCTCATCGGCCTTCACCAATATGTTTGTGTCGATTTGATGACATTGGCCGATGAGGGATGTGGGAAGTGAATGCACTAGCTAATACTCTAGTGTAAACTTGTACGAACCGATCGACCGATATAAATGTACTGATCACAGAGAAATCCTGAGAACAATATGTGGCAAACACATTTGTATCTGTCGATCCACTCATACAAGTGGCAAATACATACAAAAACATAAAGTAATCACATGTATTAGGTAAGACTGGCTGAAACCCCGGCACTATCCTTAATTACGATCGAAAACAGGCTTTGAGTTAGATCTCAAAACACGACTAGAGTTGATAGCAACACAAAGTGTGAATCAAGAATTAACGCAAAGACAATCAAGCCGTCGATCGTTTTTGGAGATGGTAGATACTTTGGAGGATCTAGATAAGCAGACTAATTCGACCATCGTCGGCAACAAACCCTAAAATGAATTTACTGCTGGCGAGATAGAATTGCGATGCCATATCAAGATCATCCAAGACATGATAAACGACGATCACGTCGCCAAGGCTTAACGTGTCTAGAACGACACGCTAGCCCCGACGACGTAGATCGTCGGGTACGAGTTCTTACCTCTGCCTTGGGGAAGCAAGAACTCGCCGAGAATTAACCTCTTGCGAGGGTGGCGATGCGCCGAAAGTAGATTGAACTGTAGTGTTTTTGATTGTCAGGTTGAGAGAGTTTCTAAATACAAACTACCGGGATATTTATACCCGTGATTTACAACATTGCCCATATAGGACACGATTTTATCTATAACTAACAAACAAGTCCTCATGGTGGACTCTTGCCATAGATTAGATCAAAAATATCTTAAATTCCTAATTTAAGAGATACAATTGCCTAAAATCGGGCCTTAACCCTACTTGGCAATCTCCTTTCAAGCTTGACTCAGGCCCAAACCAAGCCCGCTCTGCGTCCATCGGCTTCCTGCCTCTATCAGCCGATGACCGCATTGAACCCACACCGGCCGATACAGTCTCTCTGCTGGCGCTCCACTTGGTCCGATGCACCGCTGAGTCCGATACAGAACTTGGTCCGATACTCGGCTTGGTCCGATAGCGTAACCGATCCGACTCGAATTGCTCCTTCTTCTCTGTGTCGGTTTTCACTTTCTTCTCCGAGAAGATTGCGAAAATCTGGTGTTAACAAGGAGGGAGCCGCCGTACTTCACTCCCTCTTCACCGCGCCACCACACCAGAGCTGCCGCTGCACATCGTCCCGGCCTCCACGCCACTTTTCGCGTCGTTCCCCACGGCTCCCAGAGCCACACACTCCCAAACAAAGTGGGGGGAACGGCGCCCAGGTCTAGCCGGCCTCTGACTCCGATGAGGAGTGAGGGCCGACAGCCTAACCTGGCCGGCAGCCCATCGGCGAACGGAGGGGTGGCCACGGCGGCAAAAGGGTGGCGGTGGATGGCGGCGAAATGGATGGAGATGGCGGCAATGACAAAATGCGGCGGCGACGGTGGCGGTGGTGGTGTAGGATGGTGACGGCGACGGAAGAATCGAGGGGTGGTTAGGGTAAACCCTAACCCTAACCGCCCCTCCCCTTCCTTATGGCCGGACGGGACCGGCGGCAAACTGGGGCCGGACCAGTTTCCCGGACCAGGCCCACGACGCATCGGCCTCACCCAGCCACACCCCCCCTCCCCCCGCTGCTGCCCCCGCCTCCTCACTCGGGTCGGCCCACCTCACCACGCGGTGGTGGACCAAATCCTATAGATTTCGGCCCACCACCCATTTTATCTTTTTATTTTTAGTTTTTAATTTTCTAATTTAGTAGATTTACGTATTAGTCCCTATCCTTTAATGTAATTTAGTTTAAGCAGTTCATCAGTTATAAAAATTATGTAATGGTCCTTTAGACCCCTGATGTTATATGTTATTTAACATATATGTTAGTTTATACCCTGTTTTCACTAAAATTATTAGTTGTTTTAATAAAATGCCTTTTGCATATTATTTCAAGACACGCTCTACTTCCTCGCTTTATTAATTTGCAAAATTCTTTAAATTTTGTATTTTAATTTAGCAAATTCTCTTAATTATGTATAACATGATTAATGGAGGATTTAATGCCTGTTCGACTACTTTTTTGACTTGGAATTAAATTACATGTAGATGGAGACCTATACTTTGGTCACAACGACCATAACCTAGACAGCGAGTATCTCGCCCATCATTAAGTGGTCTACATTTTAAGATGATTACCTAGATAGAGTCCTACACATTGATCACAATGGTCATAATCTAGGTAGTGAGTATTTCGCCCATCACAAAGAGGTCTACATCTTATGATGATTACCCACATGTGTTATTCCGATAATATGTTTTGAAAATATGAGATTATTTGAAATCTGGATGTGCACAAGGTAGTGGAGCCCTAAACATTGGCTGCAGTATATTCATTAGAATATATTTGCCTGGAGACCATGTTTTAGGCAGCGAGCAAAACTTGCCCACTATTAAGAGATCTACTCCACTATTTAATTACTTGGAGATTATCCACATTATGTGTAACACCCGTTTCGTCGCGGCGTTAGCGGGAAAATTAATCTGCTAAAAACCCTATTTGCGAAAATTTGCCCTTCCGTTGAGTCTTGTCGTGTGCCAAGGTCTCGTGTTTCCCCTCTCAGTTTAAGCAAGGCGGCGCCCGGGGCTCCTTCGGGAGCCCTCGGCTGCGGCGGAGGTGGTCGGCAAGGGCGGCGGAGCGGGGACCGGCGCAAGCGGCCAAGCGGCCGGGTGACGTCGGCGGCGGTCGGCTGCCGAGAGAGAAGAGAAAAGAAAAGGAAAAGAGGAGGGGGAAAGGGGGCTTGCCCCCTTGCCGATTCGGGCAAGGGCGCGCGCGCGCGGGGGAGGAGAGAAGGGGGCGAGGGGACGCGCTCGGCGCCTTGTCGGCACGCGCGCAGGCGGCGGGGCCGAGGCGGGGGCCAGGGCGGAGGCGGGACGGAACGGCGCCGGCGGGGGCTGTGGGGAGAAGAAACGGGAAAGAGAGAGAGGGGGGGAGAGCCGGCGGACCGGCTCGGGCGCGTGCGGGCCGAGCGGCCTGGCGCGGCCCAGCGGGAGGGAGGCGGCCGGGCAGGCGGCTGGGCCGAGGCGGCCCAAGAGGGAGAGAGAGCTGGGCCGGGGGCGGCCCAGGAAAAGAAGGGGAGAGAGAGAGGGCGGCCGAGAGGGGCTGGGCCAGGGGGCGGCCCAGGGAAGGAAGAGAGAAGGGGCAGAAGGCCGAAGGAAAGAAAAAGAAATCGGCCCAGGCCAAGGGAGGAAACTTAGACTTTCTTAGGGTTTGGTTCTGGGAGGTTTAGGGCTCGGATTTGAAATCCGTTTTCGCGGTTTTCTCCGGGATTAAACTGAGAGGGGAAACACGAGACCTTGGCACACGACAAGACTCAACGGAAGAGCAAATTTTCGCAAATAGGGTTTTTAGCAGACTAGTTTTCCCGCTAACGCCGCGACAAAACGGGCGTTACAAACCAACCCCCCTAACAAGAATCTCGTCCCCGAGATTCAGCACCTAAGGGAGTAGCTCCGGGAACTGGGCACGGAGAAGATCTTCGCGTTCCCAAGTTGCTTCATCCTCTGAGTGGTTGCTCCACTGCACCTTGTAGAACTTAACGGTCTTTCTTCGAGTCTGACGTTCAGCCTCTTCAAGAACTCTGAT